>JARBWK010000008.1:40471141-40960598 GCA_030556195.1 Anolis apletophallus | reverse complement strand
GTTCCTGGAGTTCTTTAATGGCCTCATAATTCAGTCAAAATTTGCCTCCCCACTTAATGTGGTACCTTTATCTCCTACTTGACAGATGCAACTGTCTTTCGGGCTGCAAAGGTCGACAGCAGGTTACACTCCTAAAGGTCGAGCACCCACCTCGACCCCAGGCAGGCCTCAAACTCATGACCTATTGGTCATAGAGATCTTATGCAGCTGACACTCACCCAGCTGCTCCACATCCCGGTGCTAAACAACAAAGGTACTAAGGAACACTTTTAGGAAATGTAAATGTAGATGTGTAATTGGTGGTTATTATTATTTTTATCAAAAGCATTGCATAAATTAGTATAAACTGATAAAATAGAGTGCAGATGGCTACATGTCACGATCATGGATGAAGGGCCCTTTTTAATCACACACGCAGAGACGTAACTGAAGGCTAACTACTTTATTGAGTATAAAACAGCTCCAAAGAGTATATAGTCCAATAATAAGCAATAGTTCAATATAGAAAGCAAGATTGTCCAAAAGGTAAGCAATATAGTCCAAAGGAACGTAGCAAAAGGCTTGAAGTTAGGCAAGGCTCCACAAAGCTATGTGGATCAGGAACAAAGGCAAAGCTCCACAAAGCTATGTGGATCAGAACAAAGGCAAGGCAAGGCTTGATGACCACGGCTTAGCTTGTGGTCCCACTCTGCTTCACGCCTATCCAGGAAAGACGTGGGCCAGAGAACTGGGGATGTGTCCCAGGGACCCTATACTTAATCCTTCGGCCGAGGTCCGCGACGCCTAGGCTTCTCTCCGCCTCCACCCTGCTCACGGACCTCGGCCTGCCTAGGGACCCCAGACCAAGCCCTCCTGGTAGATTCAATGTCCCGTCTCCCATCGAAGGAGCCGACCTTGCCTCTCAGCAGCTGTGTCGCTATCTTCCTGAGAACTTTCCTCCCTGGCACTTTCCCATTCAAGCCGCCCATGTTTACACTTTCAAACTCCTGGGAATTCCCTCCCTGGGTGTTCATAACTCCTCGCTGCTTCCCTGTCTCCACCTGGTGATCGGAATCTATGCTGGGCCCAAACATCATTTCATCCCATGCCAAGCTTCTCTGCAGGCGTAGCAGGCCCATCCGAAGGGCCCTGTGCTTCCCCCCCAGTCATCTAGCTCATCCTCTGAATCCACATCTGCTGCTGCAGGCCCTAAAGCTACGGAACCCCAGGACCTATTCCCTGCCCTCCAGGCACGAACAGAACTGCTGTGCTACACTATCTCCCCTCAGGGCCCCTCCGAGGCCACCGAGGTTTGGTTTGTCAGGGTACTGGCGGTGAAAACGAGCCACCATCCTGAGCATGGACATCCCGAGCCCGGTCCATGAACGTTCTTCCGCCCAGCCCCTTCCAGTCAAGCAAATACTCCAACTTCGATAGCATGGATGCGCATCCAAGATGTCCTGCACCTCCAACTCCTCTCGCCATCGCACATCACAGGGGGAGGAGGCGGCTGCCACGCCAGGCACTTCCACTCGCCGGCGGAGCAACGAACGGTGAAACACCGGGTGGAGCTTCATGTCCGCTGGGAGTTGTAGTTTGAAGGAACAGGCCCCACCTTCTCCAAAACTTTGTAGGGACCAAAAAATTCAAGGCCCAGCTTGCGGCTGGGTCGCTGCGTGGGCAAATTCTTGGTGGACAGCCAAACTTGTCCCCACGAGATCTTCAGGACCCTCCTGGCGCCGCCGATCAGCCATCCGCTTGTAGTCAGCCGCCTGGTCCACTGGGTGCGTAGCAAGTCTTGCAAGGCAGTGAGCTCGAAGCCAACTTCAGCCTCCGAACGCCCCTCAGACGGGTCCACCGGGCGGGTTGAAACCGGGGTGGTGTCCATAGTTAGCAAAGAAAGGAGTCTCTTTGATGGATTCCTGCGTCGCATTGTTGTAGGCAAACTCTGCCAAAGACAACAAGGACGCCCACTTGTTTTGCTGATAGTTGACATAGCAGCGCAAGTACTGCTCCAAGGTGGCATTAACCTGGCTCGGTTTGCCCATCGGTCTGCGGGTGATGAGTCAGTGGGACATCCGCACATCAATCCCCAGCAACTTCTGGACAGCCTTCCAGAACTGGGAAGTGAATTGGGTGCCCCGGTCTGTCACCAGGCTCTGTGGAAGTCCATGCAGCCGAAACACATGTTGCACAAACATATCAGCGGTCTCCTTGGCCGTAGGCACCCCCACACAGGGGATGAAGTGTCCCATCTTGGTGAACAGTCCACCACGACCAGTATCGTGGTGAAACCCTTGGACTTGGGAGGTCGGTGATGAAATCAGCCGAAATCATCTTCCAGGGAGCAGAGGGGTCGGGAGCGGCTGAGCAAACCGGCCGGCTTGCCCCCTGGTTCTTAGCCCGATGGCACACAGGGCAGGATCCCACATAGTCCTCCACATCCCTCCGCACTTTAAGCCACCAGAAGTCCCGTAGGACCAGTTGCAGAGTCTTGAAAAGTTTCCAAAAATGGCCTGCGGCCCGGCTATCGTGGCAAAGCTTGAGAATGTCCTCCGCCTCCGGCCCAGGGGAAACATAGACCGAGTCCCGGTGGTAGAGCACCCGTTCTTTACCTGAAAGGGGCTTGGGGCCCTTGGTCAGCTGCTCTTGCACCCACGGGTCGGTCCGCTGGCGAGCGTGAACGCGCACACTCAAGGGTCTCTTGTCAACAGGGGCCGGGGGCTGCGGGAGGGTGGACAGGGAGCGCCCCGAGCAGCCGCAAAGTTCTCCGCTTTGAGCAACCTGGCCTCCGACGGCCCGGCCCCATCGCGAATCCACTCGGCTTTGGGGACAACGATCAGCTTGCTTGGTCTGCTTGGGGTCACATAGTGAATGCGGAAATTGAATCGCTCAAAGAACAGGGACCATCTCTGTTGCCTCTGGTTCAATTTGCGCTGGGTCTTCAAGTGCTCCAAATTCCGGTGGTCGGTGTGAACCTCCACCGGGAACTTGGCCCCTTCAAGCAGGTGTCTCCAGACTTCAAACGCCACCTTGATGGCCAAAAGTTCCTTCTCCCAAATGGTATAGTTCTTTTCCGAGCCGAGCAGCTGCCGGGAATAGTAGGCACAGGGCAACAAGTCCGCCCCTGAGGCTGTAGCAGGATCGCTCCCACCGCCACATCCGACGCATCGGCCTGCGATGAAAGGGGTGCGGGGTTGTTGGGGTGCTGCAGAAGCGGCTGAGTGGTGAACAGCTGCTTTAACTTGCGGAACCCTACATCTGCTTCCGGAGTCCACCGGAAAGGCACCTTTCCCCGCAAACACTGGGTGATAGGATCAGCCCACTTGGCAAAGTCAGGAATGAACTTTCTGTAGTAGTTGGCAAAGCCCAGGAATCGTTGAATGTCTTTTTTGCTGGCCGGGGCCGCCCAGTCAACCACGGCTTGGACCTTGGTGTCATCCATGGCGATGCCCGTAGGAGAGATACAGTAGCCCAGAAAGTCCACCTCCCGCAGATCAAAAGCACATTTCTCCAGCTTAGCATAGAGCCCGTGAGCTCTGAGTCTCTGGAGCACCTCCTTGACATGGCGGTCATGGGTCGCCTGATCTGGAGAAAAGATCAGCAGGTCGTCTAGGTAGACCGCCAAATAGCGGTCCAGCAGGTCTCGGAAAATGTCATTCATGAAGTGTTGGAAACAGGCTGGGGCGTTGCACAAACCTAATCCCATCACCAGGTATTCGAAACTTCCCCACTTGGTCTGGAATGCCGTCTTCCATTCATCGGCCTGTCGAATCCCGACAAGGTTGTAAGCCCCCGTCAGGTCCAGTTTAGTGAAGACCTTGGCGCCCCGCATCCGCTCGAAGAGCTCGGGGATCAAGGGAAGGGGTAGCGGTTCGGTTGTGATCTTGTTGAGTTCCCTGTAGTCATTGCAAAGCCGCAACTCCCCAATTTCTTCTTGACGAACAGAATCGGTGCCCCAGCCGGGATTGGGAGGGCCGAATGAACCCGTCCGCAGATTCTCATCCAGGAAATCTCGGAGAGCCTGTTGCTCTGGTTCCGAGAGAGGGTAGAGTCTCCCCCGCGGGATTGGGGCTCCCGGCTGCAGTTCAATGGCACAGTCATAGGGCCGGTGCAGAGGCAAGCGTTCCGCCTCCTTCTCACTGAAGACATCCCAAAATCCGGCATACTTCTTGGGCAGGGTGGCCACATTCTCCACTTCTTGAGCCTGGCACGCCCGGGCCATCATGCAGTGGCCTTGGCAATGGTCAGAAGAAAAAAAATTAGCTGTCTCTTGGCCCAGGAAATCTGGGGGTCGTGGAGCGCGAGCCACACAATGCCCAGGACAATGGGGAAATCTGGGAGCTTGGTTACAAGGAAAGAAATGTCCTCTTTATGAGAGCTAGTCCACATCCTGGTAGGGGCTGTATACTGAGTCACAGCCCCGTTTTCAACACTCTCCCATCGATAGTCTGGACACCCTTGGGCTCTTGGAGATCAAAAATTTTAATCCAGCAGACTGGGCATAGTCTGCATCGATGAAGTTGTTGTTGGCATGGACCATCATCGGCCCCTTCTCGGGGGACCACAGGCTGGCCATTACAAGGTACAATGGTCCAGGCGTGGGTTCAGGGGGGAGGGTAGCGACGGCGGCCGGGTGAGCGAACCCTCTTACACCCGGCCGGCCCCTTCCCCGTCGCTTGATGGCTTCGGCCTCGGGGGCCCGCCGAGGGCGACGGAGGCCCGAGGAGTCTTTCCACGCGGTTTCTGGGGGCACTCCTTTGAAAAATGTCCAGCCCCCCCCCCCCGCAGTACCAGCATAAGTTGAGACGCTGACGCCGAGCCTTCTCTGCCTGGTCCACTTTGGGCCGTACTGTCCCCAACTGCATGGGCTCCAGATCGTCAGGGCCAGCGGGGATCGGCAACTGCCGGGGTTGGAACTGCCCGGCCCCCCCTTCCCTCCTGGCCACAGGTTTCTCCATTGGGGCTTTGACCCACCGCCTCCTGGTCTGCAATCCTGCTTCCAAACGGAGGCTTATGGCAATGGCAGCCTCAAGATCAGCGGGCCGAGGATGTTTTAACATCTCCTGTTGCAGTTCCGAGGTCAGCCCCGCCGTGTAGTGATAACGCAACGCCGATACGTTCCAGTCTACCTGGGCGGCCAGGACTCGAAAGCGGGAGATGTACTGGGACAGGGTTAGATCCTTGATTGTCAGCCGGGCCAAATCTCTCAGCCAGCTCCTCATTCACGGGAGACCCCCATGTCGCCCGGATCGCATCTAGGAAAGCCCGCAGCGTGTTGGTATGGGGGACTGGGCCCGATCAACGCGGTGGCCCATGTTGCTGCGGTCCCTTCCATCAGGTTGAAAATGAACACCACCTTGGCGCGATCATTGGCGAACTCGTTGGGGCGCTGCTCCAGGTATAGTTCCACTTGGCAAACAAAACCTCCACCTGAGCCGGTTGCCACTGAAACGGGCCGGTGGGCTCACCCCGGGTGCCATCCGGCCCGGGTACGTAGTTCACCCAATTCCTGCTGCAGCGCTTGCACTTGTGCATCCGTCAAGTTAGCCATGGCGACCACTGGCGTGGAACGCTTCTTGCGGCATCCCGAGCGGCGTCCCGTGGTGTGATAAGGGGTTCTTGGAGTTCTCCGGCCAGCTGTCACGATCACGGACGTAGCGGGCCCCTTAATCAAACACGCAGAGACGTACTGAAGGCTAACTACTTTATTGAGTATAAAAACAGCTCCAAAGAGTATATAGTCCAATAATAAGCAATAGTTCAATATAGAAAGCAAGATTGTCCCAAAAGGTAGTAAGCAATATAGTCCAAAGGAACGTAGCAAAAAGGCTTGAAGCTAGGCAAGGCTCCACAAAGCTATGTGGATCAGGAACAAAGGCAAAGCTCCACAAAGCTATGTGGATCAGGAACAAAGGCAAGGCAAGGCTTGATGACCACGGCTTAGCTTGTGGTCCCACTCCGCTTCACGCCTATCCAGGAAAGACGTGGCCGGAGAACTGGGGATGTGTTCCCAGGGACCCTATACTTAATCCTTCGGCCGAGGTCCGCCGCCTAGGCTTCTCCGTCTCCAATCTCTGCTCACGGACCTCGGCCTGTCTAGGACCCTAGACCAAGCCCTCCTGGTAGATTCAATGTCCCGTCTCCTATCGAAGGAGCGACCTTGCCTCTCAGCAGCTGTGTCGCTATCTTCCTGAGAACTTTCCTCCCTGGCACTTTCCCATTCGGCTTCGTCCATGTTTACACTTTCAAACTCCTGGGAATTCCTCCCCCCTGGGTGTTCATAACTCCCTTCGCTGCTTCCCGTCTCCACCTGGTGATCGGAATCTATGCTGGGCCCAAACATCATTTCATCCCATGCCAAGCTCTCTGCAGGCGAGCGAGGCCCATCCGAAGGGCCCTGTGCTTCCCCCCAGTCATCTAGCTCATCCTCTGAATCCACATCTGCTGCTGCAGGCCCTAAAGCTAATGGAACCCCAGGACCTATTCCCTGCCCTCCAGGCACGAACGAGAACTGCTGTGCTACACTACATATCTTTTGACCAAAAACGGGCAACACAATGGCACTGTCTGTAGCCTCCAACAATTCTTCCTCTGTACATGAGGCAGGGCATAGTGGACAAGCATACAGATGCGGAGTTGTCTGTTCTGCTCTACAGTCACACAAGGTGTGCGATTCTTTGGTCGTGCCCAATACGCATTAGTGCTCAATATGCATCAGTACTAAAGCACATTGGCGCTGCTGCGTATTCTAGTTTGCATGAATATATGCAGTATTTAGTTAAGTATAAGCTGATAAAGGATTATTAATGTTATCCTCAAAATTGTAGTATTATTTTCAAAACTGTATTCACCACTAATGTGATACGGTACTATCCATTCTTTTTTCCAAAATCTGCTGATTCTTTCACCACTTATTTTGACACATAAGGAAATCATCACTGAAGAAAGGAGTTTGAAAAATGCAAGAGTTGGCACATGGGTTCTGTTTTGCTGTAGCGTTACCTTGTCCACAATCACAGAAGACAAAACTGAATCCTTCTGTGGAAAAGTTTCCCAGTGCAACTTTATTGTGCCTGAAAGATAGATACATTTTTATTGTGAAACTATTCTATTGTGGCTTAAGCAAAGCAAGCTATAGCATGAAGGGAAATTACCCTGCCTTGTTTCTTATTGCACTCTGTTGGAAAATAACTCTTATAATGCTGTGGAAGTAGAAGTGATTTAGGTGTGTACACAATGTAATGAAATTGTTCACCTCTTATTGCAACATGCTCTGAATACAAACTAAAGTGAATTCCAGAACGAAACTCAAGTAAAGCTTCACGGTTGGCTGCCATAGTAACCCTTCGTCTTACAGAAAGTGCATAAATTTTCTTGACGCTCTCACAGCCTGGTAGCCAGTTGATCACACAAATGATGTAGAACTAGCAAGTGTATACTGTAATTACATTGCATCATCCATCTTGCAACATAACCTAGAGCGGAAATGCGGAAGAAAACCAATAACAGATTGCCATAAGCAGTTAGGTTGGTGCTCAATGTATCCAACGCTTGTGTCATTTCTGAAGAATGGCTCCATTTCTGAAAAACAGAAGGCAATATTTACTCTCAGTCTGGAAAAGCCAGAGTAAAAACCTTAATCCATGTGGTGTAGTAGAGCCAGGGCTCATAGGATTAAAATGCCAAGACTATTTCACTAGCAGGGATACTGATATCTTCTGCCACCCCCCTCAGGATTCCTGCTCTCTCTTTGGACAGAATTACATGAGGTTGATAAAGCTGAATTACAGCAGGAAAAAGGGCCTGTCCTTGGGGCTTATCAATGTTGTATCTCTTCTATAATTGCAGTGGATCTTCACTGGTAGGTTGTTCTTTTAAAAATCGAAGGCCACACTTACACTGCCATATAATGCATTTTGAACTGCATTATAATGGTTGGCATAAACGCATATAATGCAAATTATTATTATTTATACCCCACTTTATCTTTTCTGCAAGAGACTCAAAGCTGCTTAACATAAAAGCATCAACATACAATATTAAATATACAAATATGCAAACACGAAAACAAGATTAAATATAAGCAGTCATAAAAAAATTCCCAGACTGCAATGAAACTGCATTGAACTGGATTATATGAGTCTACACTACCATGTAATTCTGAAACTACATTGTATGGCAGTGTAGATGTGGCCCTAAATCAATGCTTCCTAAAGTGGTAGATATTGCCTTCTGGGAATCGCTGGAATGATCCAGAGGGATGGTTGTGGCCTGGGGTGCAAATGAAGGGTGTTGAATGGAAATAGCGAGTGGTGGAAACATAAAGAAAGAAGATAAATTTGGAAAACCATTAGTAATGGATGTTTCAATGGATCATTCCAGCAGCAACAGGTTCCCATAAGTACATGTGTAAGATTTCATCTGTTAGATTTCAAGTCACAGTGGGTGATCACTTTATTTTCCAAATGAACACAAAATGCAAGTTATATTAGATCAGTCCACCAAGAGGTCTTGACAAGCAAATGTTGTGCATTCTTGGGAAGTCGATTCCCCCTCCCCCATAAAGGATGCTCCCCCCCCCATAAAGGATACTATTCCGCTTATCTCACCCTGAGTTTTTAACACTTTATATGTGTGCCTGCGGCCCGCCCTATCTTTGTGATTTTAGATATTTCTTTGGATATTGTTTTTTATTTATATGTATGTATTTTCTTCTTTTTTATTGTGTTTATTGCTAATGTTTGATTTTATTTTATTGTAATTTGCTGTTTGGGCTTGGCCTCATGTGAGCTGCCCCGAGTCCCCATTGGGGAGATGGGGCAGGATACAAATAAAGTATTATTATTATTATTATTATTATTACAGCATGCATCAGCAGGAATGTAATAATTTGCTTACAATATTATACAATACAAAGGCAACATAGGGAGCCCCCGATGGCGCAGTGGGTTAAACTGCTGAGCTGATGAGCTTGTTGACCGAAAGGTCGCAGGTTCGAATCCAGGGAGCGGTGTGAGCTTCCACTGTCAGCCCCAGCTTCTGCTAACCTAGCAGTTCGAAAACATGCAAATGTGAGTAGATCAATGCTGCTGGGACAGTGCAATAAAGCAGCGATAAGAAACTTTACCAGGTCAATTAGATTTGACGCAAATAACCAAGACGGTTTTAAACAGTGTATTTTAATATTGAGATTAATGTTTTTAATGTTTATGTATGCACAGGGGCGGTCTAAGGTCATTTTTAATGGTAGGCGAACATTATTTTGGCGCTCCGCCCCAAAAACATAATTCCCCCAACATTATTTTGGCGCCCCCAAATTCAGGCGGTACCTTGCGTGCGCTCTTCCTCTCCTCGCGCCTCCTGGTTCCCCTGCCAGCCCCACCCACGGGCGTTGCAGAGGGCAGGGCAGCGCTTTTCCTTGCCCTCTGCAATGCCCATGGGAGGGGGGTCAGCAGCGGGAACCAGGAAGAGCGTCTCCTGGTTCCCCTGCCAGCCCCACCCACGGGGCGTTGCAGAGGGCAGGGCAGCGCTTTCCCTTGCCCTCTGCAATGCCCATGGGAGGGGTCAGCAGCGGGAACCAGGAAGAGCGTCTCCTGGTTCCCCTGCCAGCCCCACCCACGGGGCGTTGCAGAGGGCAGGGCAGCGCTTTCCCTTGCCCTCTGCAACGCCCATGGGGGACCAGCAGCGGGAACCAGGAAGAGCGCCTCCTGGTTCCCCTGCCAGCCCCACCCACGGGGCGTTGCAGAGGGCAGGGCAGCGCTTTCCCTTGCCCTCTGCAACGCCCATGGGAGGGGTCAGCAGCGGGAACCAGGAAGAGTGCCTCCTGGTTCCCCTGTCAGCCCCACCCACGGGCGTTGCAGAGGGCAGGGCAGCGCTCTCCCTTGCCCTCTGCAACGCCCTGGGAGGGGCCAGCAGCGGAACCAGGAAGAGCGCCTCCTGGTTCCCCCCCTGCCAGCCCTACCCATGGGGCGCCCTCTGCAGTGGGCTGGGCAGCGCTCTCCCTTGCCCTCTGCAACGCCCCATGGGAGGGGCCGGCAGCGGGAACCAGGAAACGTGAAGAGGAGCCTTCGAAGGCTCCTCGCTCTACAATGCCCTGCGGAAACGGTGGCGCGCGGGAGCGGCTGCGCCCGGCGGGCGGGAATTCGCCTCATGACGCCCCATTCCACGATGGCGCCCTACGCAGCCGCGTAGGTCGCTTATATGGTGGGGCCGCCCCTGTGTATGCATATAATGAATTCTTGTCTCGGCATTGAATGTTTGCCATATATGCTGTGCTCTGCCCTTTGGAGTGAGAAGGGCAGAATATAAATGTTATAAACAAACAAATAAATAAATTATAGGTACTACTCCAGCGGGAAAATAATGGTGCTCCATGCAGTCATGCTGGCCAAATGACCTTGGAGGTGTCTATGGTGAATGCTGGCTTTTTGGCTTAGAAATGGAGATGAGCACCAACCACCAGAGTCAGACATGACTGTACTTACATGTCATGGGACAACCTTTACCTTTACCTTTATAGGCAACTTATATGAAATCCCATTTATGTTGCTTTTGAATTGTGTGACAAGCAGTTAATAATAGTGCAAATGCAATATTTAAAAAAATTAATGCCTGCTGCTGGCAAAAATAGAGCTGAACATTAATAAATTGATAGCAGTGCACCAGGTTCATTCTTTTCATTTAGGAATTTTAAAAAATATTGTTTGTAATTTTTATTTTAATATGAATCTTTGTTATCTTAATTTTTTTTGTATGTGAATGTTATTATGGTTTATTTTAATAAATAATTTTATAATCTCAAGATCCAAGGTGTCTTATTTTCAACAACACATTTCTTAATCATCTGGGATGAAGGTAGAACTATAGATATATAAAATAATGCAAATTTGTCACTGCATTTTTCTGTTTGTTTGCTTAAAGAAGGTAGATTTCCAGGGGGACACTGAATATTTTTCTAAAAATGAAACCCCCTGGTCTAAACAGTGGAATTCACAATCAAAAGATCTTCAGCCTGTCATTCGGTTGGCCTCAAAAGGAGATTAAATACAATCAATTATTGTTACATGCATGAATGGCTACTAATTAGGATGTCTAATATCTCTACTGAAAAGAGATTAGCTCTCTATATCAGTTGCTAGGGCGTATGAGATGGAAGAATTGCTACAGCCAACTGGTTGGTTTTCCATGAGCAACTCTGGCTATTATGTAAACTGAATGATCAACTATATTGGCCTTTGTTGCAAATCACATTCCAGTGTTCAAATTTGCACAGGACCCTCAGTTCAATTCAATCACAAAAATATTAATTCAATAAAAGATATCTACATGGAACTCTTTTCACTGTAGCAAAGCAGATGTGGACATTTTTGCAGTAGTGGGAGCTTTAGATGCATCCTGCTAAGAGTCAGCAGAGTAGGATTTACATCTCTAATATAATTCTATTTGAATGTATGACTCTCTGCCTTGGATATCTTACAGCAAACACAGCCAGAGAGCCAGGAGAGAAATGTTGTTGTTTCTTTTCCAACAAGAACATCACTACAATACAACACTTTTGTCTCCATGAAGATAGCCTTAATGATGACCCAGGAGCAAAAATTGTGTTACATAGTTAATAATCAGGCCTCTACCTTTGCTGAGGCTAGGGGCACTGGATCCCATAATGATGGGAAAAAAACATGAACAAAAAATTGACTGAACACCTTTCTAGGAATCTCTACAGTGTAGAATTGATGGCAGCTTGGCAACACTGGTTCAATGCTATGGAGCTGTAGTTTTACGAGGTCTTTAGCCTGCTCTGCTCAAGAGTGCTGGTGCCTCACAAATCTGCAAAACCCAGGATTTCCAAACATTGAACCATGGAAGTTAAAATGGTGTCAAACTGCATTGCTTTTGAGTGTGGAACCAGCCTAGGTCCTTCAGTGTGATTCTATGGTCAACATCCAACAGACGTTACCCGTAGCATCATGTTGGAGGATCTGGGAATCCATCAGAGAGAACATACTAATCAAATCCAATAATCAAATCCACAAAAAGTTAAACCTGCAGATGTGGAGAACCAACTTCATAGTGACTTGGGAGCAAAGCTAGAGCAAATTTATCTATGGATGTTAGATACCAGAATCCCTCAAACAACATGGAATCTGTTTTCCAAATATACCTCTTCTGAAATTTGCTTAGAAATAAGTTCCGTTGAATACAGTGAGCTTTAGCTTCCAGGTAAAATACCATATTATTAGTCTTTGCAAAGTCACAAGAGCCTGTTGTATTTCCTGCAACTGTAGCACATCAATTCCCTGTGGATTTTATCATTACTTTGGAAGTTGAATAAGGAACGTATGTTAATAAGTGCTTGCTGCTCAATGCATGATCCTCATAGAAGCCCTACAATTTATTCTCTTCAGCTTTATTAAATATGTTCCCTGTAGTCACATCCTGCAAGTTACGTTATTCTATTCACGATCAGATCTTAAAATCTAATTCAGTTAAAGTAACATTTGATCCAAGTATGCATTTTCAAGGATGGCAGGGTCATTATCATTGCTATTGTTCTGAATGGGACTGATATAATATAATCATTTTTTTAAAAAAAGATCGGGGTTTGACTTCATTCGCAAAAGTGGGATATGTGAGTGTCTTCTTATTTAATTTCAAATGGCTCCACTGAAGACAAGGTAACTGCATCTCTGGAACATTCCCTAGGCATGCAGTCTGGAGTGGCATGTTGTAACACAACCATGGAAAGAACAGTGAGTGAAGGGAGGGCCTATCCAGAAATTACCTTTATCCCAGGAGCTCCGGCAGCAAACTGGAGGGTGGCCAAATGCCGTTCCCTGTAAACACAAAAGCCATCACTGCAAACGACAAAAAATGCAAGATTTTCAGGTACAGGAATATCCCAGTTCTGAGCCGAAAATCTGAATCTTCGAATGTCTGTATGTCCTTGCACTCAGAAAACAGGGGATTTTATATTTGGGTTTGTTCCTGGGTTTTAGGTGTTTGTTCCTGATTGGTCACTTCCTGACAGTTGAGTAGAACATGAAACTTTGTTTGTGTGCCAGAAACTTCATGAAACATTGTTCCAGCCAGGACTTCTATCAATTGTACATCTTTTCACAATAGGAAAAATCAGGATCAGAAATGTATAACCCGATAACAACAACCAGTCTACACAAATAGCCCTGCAGCTTATATAATCTAGGAATGGAACTTATACAATTATTCGCATAATAAGTTTTTTTAAAGCCAAATTTTCCAGTGGAAGTACCATGGCAGCCATTATGGGAACTACAAAATCCCATGACAAAACAGGTCCAATAGGTCTGTATCTGGACTTTTTTTTTGTCCGTGACTAAAGCATGTGATTTGGTGCTGTCTGGAACCAACTGGAGTTTGAATTTGGAAGGATTAGGTAACAACTGGAAGATTATCACATCTATAATCACACATAAATCATTACTGTGAATGGGCCAGAGCAATAGCACACTAAAAGCCATCATTGGATGCGATATTTACTAAGTTCTCTTTTCTTTTTATGAACATTTAGGGTTGCATTTAGGTGATGGAGTGGGCCCTTGATATCTGCTGGGTTTTGTTCCAGGATGACCCATAGATATCAAAATCAGTGGAAGCTCAGGTTCCATTATATACAATGGAGTAGTACTTATGCTATGTGTATGTGTGTACAGACAGGCCCCAAGTTATGAACAAGATAGGTTATGTAGTTTTGTTCTTAGGTTGAATTTGTAGTTAAGTCAGAACAGATACATTTTAAAGTGTAACTCCAGATATATATCTCTATCTCAGTCATAACTTTGGATAGCATAGGGAAGGGTTAATACCCCCTGATGTGTTTGTTTTGCTGACTGTGCCCCTGTTCAGAAGATTTCACTGCACATTTTGACCCTGCAATTACTGATTTTTAAAAATAAATTTGGCTTCTTGTGGTATAATAGAATCATAGAGTTGGAAGAGACCTCAGGCCCTTCCCACAGTCCTATATCCCAGAATATCGAGGCAGAAAATCCCACAATATCTGCTTTGAACTGGATTATCTGAGTCCACACTCAAACAATGTGGGATTTTCTGCTTTCAAATTCTGGGATATAGGGCTGTGTGGAAGAGCCCAATGTGATAAGTAAATCAAATATCCCTGGATTTCAGAGAGTCTGTTCTCAAGTATGAATACCTCTGGACCTAATCCCATGCTTTATAGTTGGAACATAGTCTTTACTGAAATGCATTTAGGGAAAATACGTGATGGAAAAAAATCTGTTTCTACAAACCAAGGAGCTGCTATAATTGTTTCTACCTGGCAGTATAATTTGCTTGCAAATCAAAGCTAGTTTGAAAAGTACCTGGCAAGGAAGGTGGATGATTCAATTAGATTAACCTAAGATTATTTTACATGCATTCCTGTGTTCAAATCACTACTTACACCTGCTCATCCATGCTGAGTTTAATTGCCCGCAAGACATCATTATGCTGCTCAAGATATTTTTTTAAAATATAATACGCTTGAAAATGCTGTTATACAAAAAAGAACGAAGACTGTAACTGTAGCTTCTAAAATTAATTTCTGCTTGAAACCCAAAACATCTCATTTTTTCCCTAGTCATCAGTGATCAAAAGTTGATGTCTTAACTATTTTTCTTGTGGTATTAAATTGCAACTTATATATTACTGTTTTCACACGGGGCCTTTTAAATTTGTATGTTTAAATTCTGCTGTTTTCAAGGACTAACCTCTATATGGGTTTGCACAAGGACATTTCTGAGTAGTGTGTGTATCACATTTCTAATAATGTTTATATACTGCCCATGTGGAAAAACTAGGTCTCTTCCACACAGCTGAATAAAATCCCACATTATCTGAACTGGAATATATGGCAGCGTGGACTCAGATAACCCAGTTCAAAGCAGATATTGTGGGATTTTCTGCCTTGATATTCTGGGTTATATAGCTGTGCGGAAGGGCTCTTAGAAGACCAACTAATAAAGATTCAAGGAGAAAAGCATTTTTAGTCATGGGCCCATCATGTTTTCTTGCCCTCGGATCTACCGTAGGTAATCAACATACAAGAATTAAATGCCAGATTTACAAAAAGTCAAGCAGAAATCCCTGGCTGGTTGATGAGATCCAAATTTTCCCACTTGCATTTTTGAAACCTCAACCACTTTTGGCCCAACTGTGAAGACATGTTGGTAATTTTTTATCCAAAAACACCCATATTGAAATAATATTATCTCACCCATCCCTAAAATATATATATAATGAATAGTGGTGTCTCAATGTACTCTCACTATAATCACATATTAAAACTTTGGATTGTGAGTTTTCTGGGCCATGTTCCAGAAACATTCTCTCCTGACATTTCGCCTGCATCTATGGTAGGCATCCTCAGAGGTTGTGAGGTCTGTTGGAAACTAGGAAAATTGGGTTTATATAACTGGAATGTCCAGGGTGGGAGAAAGAACTCTTGTCTGACTGAGGTTAGGTGTGAATGTTTCAATTGGCCACCTTGATTAGCATTTAATGGCCTAGCAGTTTTCAAGGTCTGGCTTCTTACTGCCTGGGGGAATCCTTTGTTGAGAGGTGATTAGCTGTCTCTGATTGTTTCTTGTTTTTTTTAATTAAAACTCTTTTTTTGACAGAAGTAATTTTACGGTTCAGATATTACAACACACTAAGTCCATTTGGGGAGAATGCAATTGACTAATTTGAAGTTCTTGATAACAACAATGACTTCAAATGCACTCTTTCTGTGGGTTATTCTTATGCTAATCATAACACTATGGATTTTTCAAGTAATTGTTTTCCATATGCCTTGAATTTCAATGATGAAAGTAGCCTGTCAATCTGAAAATTCAGAAAACAAGGGAAGAAGAGCAGGTAACGTTAACTGACTGAATAATACCATCTCCAGAGGATGTATTCTTGGAATTATGGCAGCGCTGCGCTTTAAAGAACTGTTCAGTCTGTTTGAGAAACAAGAACAGAATCTCAACATTTATGCTCCATGGAGTTGCAGAATGATATGTGCAAATGTTGATTCACAAGAACAAGGACAATAGCTACTTCTAAATGAATAAGCAGATGCTAATTTAGCCAAAAGAGAGAAGCTGGTCCGGAGTTGGGTTAATTACAGAGAAAGCAACCCATTTCCCCTGCTGTTATTCCAAAATAAAAGGATTTGCGTATTGGTAATTATTTCAAAGTGTGTGTCCTTGATAGCTTTCAGCAGTCAGGATAGACATACCCTGATACCAGCCAGGCTGCTGATGGAAATATGAGCATTCTGCTTGAAAACAGTTCTCCAAAGGGTCCCTTCTCAGCTTCTCCTAATAAAACATTATTTGTGCATCCTGTTAGAGTCGGGATGTTGGGGAATCTGAAAAGATTTTTCTTGGTTGCATCATTTGAACCACTGGGTTTAGCAATGGTACTTTTTTTTTTAAAAAAAAAGAGGAAGTATTCTGCAGAGCCCCCAGGGGTGCAGCAGGTTAAACTGCTGAGCTGCTGAACTTTCTGACTGAAAGATCTGCAGTTCAAATCCAGGGAGTGGGATGAGCTCCCACTGTTATTTATTTACTTCATTTATTTACTTCATTTCTATTCCGCCCTTCTCACCCCGCAGGGGACTCAGGGCAGATTACAATGTACACATTACATTTAGACACACAAACACACAAGACAGACAGAGGCAATTTAACACCTGGCCACCAGGGGGAGCTGTCGCACTCATTCATTCATCAGCGTGTTTCCTTGAGATCCTTTTATGGCCTCATAAATCAGTTAAATTAAGCCCCCCCCCTAACTGGTACCTTAATTTCCTACTTGACAGATGCAACTGTCTTTCGGGTTGCAAAGGTCAACAACAGGCTACACAATAGGTCGAGAGCCCACCTCGACCCAGGCAAGCCTCGAACTCATAACCTTCTGGTCAGTAGAGATCTTATGCAGCTGACACCCAGCCAGCTGCGCCACATTCCCGGTGTTAGCCCCAACTTCTGCCAACCTAGCCGTTTGTAAACAAGCAAATGTGAATAGATCAATAGGTACCACATTGGTGGGAAGGTAAAGATAACAGCGCACCATGCAGTCATGCAGGTCACATGACATAGGAGGCATCTAAGGACAACGCTGGCTCTTCAGCTTAGAAATGGAGATGAGCACCATCCTCCCAGAGTCAGAAATGACTAGACTTAATGTCAAGGGGAAACCTTTACCTTTACTATTCTGCAGAACCATAATATGATGAAACTCAACTTCTGGTGGTGTTCTGATTTTGTTTCATTTTAGCAACTGAGAGTTAAATGAGTGGTTTACTCTGCCAAAGAAATCTATGAGAAGGAGACTAATTTTCTGTAGGAATATTATGAGTTCATTTTAGTACAATTTTCCAAAGAACTTGAGACTAGGGAAAAAATTAAATGGAAAAGAAAACAACAGGCTAGCTTAGGTTCTCTGTCTAATCATCTGATGCTGATGGCCAGTGAATGAAATAGGATGAACTCCTCAGTGAGCATGCATAACAATGTAGTTTTACAAGATTTTAGCTTTCTATGCCAAAGAGTGGTGGTGTTTCACCATACTTCAAATCCCACGATTCCATATGGCAGTTCAAGTGGCCAAACTGTGTTAAATCTACAGTGTAGCTGTACCCCTAATTTGTGTGTTCTTCCATGTTAATAACTTTGGCCAATGTGGTTACGATTTGATAAACACATGTCCTGGTTTTCATTTGTGAGATGTTGGAGGCCATTAAACAAAAACAATTGTTAAAGAGTTATACTAAAGCAATTAATTACAACAATGAAAAGGTAGTATATGTATTTATATGTTAATGTTTTACGATTTTCATTATTTAATGCTCAACATTTATTGTATTTTGTTTGTCTTATGTTAATGTGATATTGAATTATTGCCAATTTGGAAGCTGCTCTGAGTCCCCTTTGGGGTTGAGATAGAGCGGGGTAAAAATACAGTAAAAAAAAATCCATCATTTTATATTGGGATGTCTTTCAAATAGTCTGGCAGTATGGCTCAACATAAAGGAACCGGAGGATCTGATATTACAGGGTTCCAATGGAACATTCAGTCCTGATGTTTACAACCAGGAGCAATTCAACACGATGTTTCAGGTATTTATTTAAAGAGGGAATTTATGAGACCATGTTCTCAGTTTTTATATATTTCCTTGTGCCTCCTATAGAAGTGTGTTAAATTAGAACAAGCCAGAAATGTAAGTAATTTGTTTTTCAAAGGCCAAGGACCGGCCGACATCCAAATGGCAAACTTTCATTAAAAAATAAAAATGAAGGTGATATGGTTCACCTGATTCAGTTCCCAGCACAAGTTGTTCCAGGCACAAATTATTTTTTTGGAAATAAAGTGGAGTAATGGGGAAGGGTCAAACTCCTGTGACAGAAATGGACACAGATTTCAGGGGAAAAATGGCATATCTGGCTGGTGAAGTTGTTTTTCTTTATAATACTTAAAATGAATTACTGAAAGAGAAAAATTGGCAACAGTCAACAAAGGCCAGCAGAAATTGGCACTGTCTTTGGGAGGGTTGCAGGTGTCAGAGTCAAGCATGCATTTGAGATGCTTGGCATTCACACAACTCTCTGTTTGGAAGAACCCCAAAGTTAAGTGCGCTGAATACTGTGTCTAATTCTGGGCACCACAATTGAAGAGAGATATTGACAAGCTGGGATGTGTCCAGAGGAGGGTGACTAAAATGATCAAGGTTCTGGAGAACAAGCCCTATGAGGAGCGTGTTGTGATTGAGCCTCCAGCTCCTATTGATAGTAGCGATTCAGAAGACTGATGGTTCGGCATCTGGGGAGAGTATGGAACTGGGTGGGGCTGTTTGTAGCAGGAGTACTGGTGTTTGCAGAAAGAGGCTTACTCGTGAGTCAAGTGAGTCAAGTGAAGAGGATCACTTGCAACTCAAGAGAGTCAAGCAAATACTGTAATTACAGCACCTACAGACTCTGAGACATTTGAGGGATTCTCTGGGAATGATGGGAGTCAGAGTACAGAGGACATTCTACTGAAATGGATTGGACTCAAGTAAGAGAAATTCAGAGGGCTTGTGAGGAGCCCACAAGTTCAGACACCTGGGTAGGATTCACTGATGATCAGGATTGGCCCTCAGAGTCCCCAGACAATGTGGGGGATGTTCTAAGTCTTAACCACAGGTGGAAATCTTGGAGGGTCAGTCAAAGGGCAGCAGCTGCTGTGAGAGTAACACCTAAGGATGATGATGATAGGGCGTCGACCTCATCAAGTGGATCTGACTTGTAGTGAGCTTAAAAGGTGGGCATTTTTGGAGTAACCTCTGTGGCTAGCAAGGAGTTGCCTTTGGATCCTCGGACTCTTGCATCTTGCATCCTGTCATCTTGCAGCCTTGTTTCCAGACTGATTCTGCTGCTTCCTGTGGTGGGGTTTGAACTCCACTGGATTGCTCCCCAGTTGGTCTGTGGGTTGTGTCTTCGCTTCTACGTCTATCTCCTCTCCTCTCCTTGACCTTGGCCTAGCTCCTGGATTACGTCTCTCCTACGCCCCTTTGGATACCTTCTTAGACAACCTTTTGATGACTTCAATGCTGATGACCTTGGATTGATTCTGACAACGACCTCTCCTCTGCTGCCCTCAGCGTGCCTTTCTCTGTTTGTTTTGCTTTGATTTTGCTAAAGAGTTTTGGTGTTTTGAAGCCTTTCTTTTGTTTGCGTTTTCACTGACTATTAAGTGCTTTCATTTTGCAAATACTTATCTCCAGAGACTCTGAATATTAAAACAAACTATTTACACTTCAATTGGGTTTGGTTCTCTGAACTGACGTCTGCTACGACAGAGCGGCTTAAAGAACTGGGTATGTTTAGCCTACAGAAGAGAAGACTGAGAGGAGACTTGATAGCCATGTATAAATATGTGAGGGGAAGTCATAGGGAAGAGGGAGCAAGCTAGTTTTCTGCTGCCCTGGAGGCTAGGACGCAGAGCAATGGCTTCAAACTACAGGAAAGGAGAGTCTACCTGAACATTAGGAAGAACTTCCTAACTGTGAGAGCTGTTCAGCAGTGGAACTCTCTACCCCAAAGTGTGGTGGAGGCTCCTTCTCTGGAGGCTTTTAAACAGAGGCTGGATGGCCATCTGTTGGGGGTGCTTTGAATGCAATTTTAATGCTTCTTGGCAGGGGGTTGGACTGGATGGCCCATGAGATCTCTTCCAACTCTATGATTCTATAAAGGTCACAATGTTTAATTTTTAAATGACATTTTCTATATAATCTGAAAAATTAATGTGTATGTCTTAGAAAAATGTTGCCTTAAAATGCACCCTTCATTGGGTGCAGCTACACTGTCAAATTATGGCAGATTGACATACTTTGGTTCAATGCTATGGAATTTTGGAAATTATAGTCTTATAAGATTTCTGTCAAAGAGTGCTGGAGCCTCACAAAACTACAGCTGCCATGATTCCATAGCATTGAGCCCTGGCAGTTAAAGTGGTGTCAAACTGCATGAATTCAACAGTGTAGATGTCACATAGCATCTTGTATATGAAAACAATTAGAAATGTAGACCTAAGGCAAACTACTGAAGGCAGTGCAGGTTTACACTCAGTTTAATAACCCTAGAAGGTAATTTTTTTTATCTCAATTGGCTTTCCAACCTCTATGCCAGTGGTTCTCAACCTTCCTCATGCTGCGACCCTTTAATACAGTTCCTAATGTTGTGGTGACGGACAACTATAATTTTTTTGTTGCTACTTCATAATTGTAATTTTTCTACTGTTATGAATTGTAATGTAAATATCTGATATGCCCGATGTATTGTCATTGTTACTTCTCTTTCTCCCTGGGATTCACATCATTCCTCTCTAAGCCCTGTCCTCCCCCTCCCTGGCCCCTCCCACACCTTCTCCCTTCTCACCTACACTACCACCACCTCCTCCTTCTTGCCTCTTGACTCCAATACAAACCTCACCTTCATTGCTCTAGTCTCTTCCTCTTAAAATGGCAAAGGGGGTGTCCCCATCTCCCTTTGGAGAAGAAGAAGAGACCTCTGGGAAAAGAAGGGGGTGGGAAAAAGTTAGAGGTGTCTCAGTTCCTAAGACCATTGGAAATATGTGTTTTCTGATGATCTTAGGTGACCTCTGTGAAAGCATCATTCGATCCCCCAAGGGGTCGCGACCCACAGGTTGAGAACCACTGCTCTATGCTATTCTACATGGCTTTATCAAGAGACATTTGCTGTGACAGTCCTTTGGACAATGCAGCCAAACACAGCTTTTTTAATTCTCTAAGTCAGTGTTTCCCAACCTTTCTTGAGCCACGGCACATTTTTTACATTTACCAAATCCTGGGGCACACCACCAACCAAAATGACACTCTAACACAGTAATACATATAGTTAATATGTTTTCAAATGTATTTATACACTCAGTGTGAAACCTGGGCCTGTTTCGATGAACACAACATAGATATCCTGGCAGGAATGGCAGAAAGACACAAATTTCCCACACACAACTCCCATAACCAAGAGAAAATGCTATAAGCATATAACTCAAGGCATTGACCTTGAGTTTTGGAGTTGTAGTTCACCTATATCCAGAGAGCACTGTGGACTCAAACAATGTTGGATCAGGACCAAACTTGGCATGAACACTCAATATGCCCAAATGTGAACACAGATTGAGTTTGGGAAAAATAGACCTTGACATTTGGGAGTTACAGTTTCTGGGATTTATAGTTACCACACAAACAAAGAGCATTCTGAACCCCACCAATGATAGAACTGGGCCAAACTTCCCACACAGAACCCCCCAGGTGGCTCCCTTCCTGAATGGCTCTCTCCCTCTTCCACACCAGAAGGGAAGGCACTCACTCGGTCTGCAGTTGCCTGCCTTCCTTCCTTCCTTCCTGCGGTTCGAAAGAAGAAGCCAGTGGGCCTGCCTTGGACTGCGCTCCTCACTTCCGCTTCCGTTCCCCGCCCTCCCTCAATTGGAGGCTGGCTGGCTGGCTGGGGCCCCCCGGCCCCTTCTTCTTTGCCGCCTGGCCCTTCCTCCTCCTCCCCCAAGCAGCAGCAGCAGGAGTTCAGCAGGAGGGGGAAGAAAGGGGGAAAGAGATGTTTTCCCACGGCACACCAGGTGATCGCTCATGGCACACTAGTGTGCCATGGAACAGCGGTTGGGAAACACTGCCCTAAATTATAAGAGATTTTTTTTGTGAGCTGAACCCTTCTAATCCTTCATGTTTTACTTCTCTCCAGGCTGACCTTCTCAAAAGGTCTTAAGCCTTTCCTGCCCAAGAGTACTGGTGCCTCAGCAAACTACAACTTCAATGATTCCATAGCATTGAGCCATGGCAGTTAAAGTAGTATCAAACTGCATTCATTTTACAGTGCAGATGCACCCTGAATTGCTTCAAGAAGCACTTGGAAACTTGTCTCAGCTTGCCACTGTCAATTTAATTATACAGCTTGTCAGGGCCGTAGCCAGGATTTTGATTCAGGGGGGGGCTGAGTTTGGTTCGCGGGGGGCTGAGACTGGGTGGAAGAGGGTCTACCCTAGCAAACCTTTTGTATTGTTATCCCAATAACCCCATGAATGTGGGATATAAGGAGCATGGTGATCAGATCATGATATGAATAAACATAACAGTTTAAATAATGTACCAGTAAGGCCTTTTCGCGGATCACCATGAGAATTTCGGGGCTGAAGCCCCTTAGCCCCCCTGGCTACATGCCTGCAGCTTGTCAAGTAATAATGTCTCCAAGAGAAAAATCTTACTACGTTCACAAGCAGCAGAAAGGAAAGCTCAGAGTAGCAACTGTGTAAATCTATTTCCTTATGTATCTTGTTGAATACCTTTATCTTTCCACTGTGGTTGCAAACTCAGAGAATGAAAAGGTGGTCCTTTTGGACTACAAATTACACATTGGCCTTCTAAATTTAATTTAAAATTGTAGAGTACATGGGCTGTAATTCCTGGTCTTCGGGGATCTTTCAATGGGGTTCGATAGTCACATGGTCTGCACGCCACATTTTCCTCATTCCTGCTGCATAAGATTTATTTATTTATTTATTCAGTTTTGTATGCCGTCCTTTCCCAAGGCTCAGAATGGCTTACAGAGAATATAGAAAACACACTTTAAAATAACAAAATAACTAAAAAAATTGAGGAAAGGGTTTTAGCTTTCCATCCATCTCTCAGTTCAGATACATACGCAAAGTGTTTTACTCATCTGCCTGCTCTGCCTTGATAGGCAGGAGCATCTCTGAATCATCGGCAAGTATGGTTTCTAAGCCTTTAGGCAACAAATTATGACTCACGTCTAAACTTAGCAAGACTGGTAATTAACTAGTAAAACAATAACTTCAACATTGTTCTTAGTGCACTTTTTGTCTTTTGTCTTTGAAGCAATTGTAACTTGTTATTACTGAATAACAGCAAAGAATCTTCCAAAGAGACATAAACCCCATGATACATCTTCCTAAAATGGAAAATGTTCTGCCTCCAGGTTTTGCGTGACTGTTCAGGCTATAAAAATAGTTGGAATAATTGTTGCTTATCTTCGTTTCTGTACTTTGAGTAATAAAATAATTGATGCTTTTACATGAGAGGTTTTGAAAAAAATCACTCTTTATGATCTTGGGCTTCTGATTATATAGCTCCAAGAAATATAGCATGATGCTGATGTCATATTAATCCTTGATAACTTTGAGCACAGATAGCCAATAATCTACAGACATTTTGATCATACTCAGAAATTAATGTGTTTCATCTACAGATATAACTAATAGTTGTAAGGGAATGGATAGAGGTAAAGAAGGAGTGTTTCACTTTTGAAATTAAGCTCCATGCATTCTAACCTGTATCTGAACACCTATGATAGATACTTTACATGGAAATGCCATTGTTTCTAACACTGGATTTACACTACCCTATATCCCAGCATCTGATCCCAGATTTCTCTTTCTCTTTCTCTTTCTCTCTCTCGTGTGTGTGTGTGTGTGTGTGTGTGTCTCAGTGTGTGTCTCAGGAGCAACTTGAGAAACTGCAAGTTGCTTCTGGTGTGAGAGGATTGGTTGTCTGCAAGGACATTGCCCAGGGGACGCCTGGGCATTTTACCATCCTGTGGGAGGCTTCTCTCATTTCTCCACATAAGAAGCTGGAGCTGACAGATGGGAACTCACCCCATTCCTCAGATTTGAACTGTGACCTTTCAGTTAGCTGTCCCACTGACACAAGAGTTTAACCCATTGCGCCACTGGGGCTCTCAGATGATCTGCATATCCCAGATGATCTGTCAGTGTAGACTCAGTTCAAAGCAGATCAGCCTAACATTAGGAAGAACTTCCTATCTGTGAGAGCTGTTAAGCAGTGGAACTCTCTGCCCTAGAGTGTGGTTGAGGCTTCTTCTTTCAAAGCTTTTAAACAGAGGCTGGATGGTCATCTGTCAGGGGTGCTTTGAATGTGATTTGCCTGCTTCTTGGCAGGGGGTGGGACTGGATGGCCCGCGAGGTCTCTTCCAACTCTATTATTCTATGGAACTGCTCTGCTCATGCCCTGCTTGTGGGCCTCCAAGTGGTATGTGCTTAGCCATTATGAAAACAGATGCTGGACTATATAGAGACTATAAAGGGTATGTGTCTTTAATCTGATCCAGCACAGCTTCTTTTATACTTTTGACATGTGCTCCTTTTTCTGTTAGTGTATTTCTTCATTCACTTCATGGGAAAGGGAATCTTTTGGCACAGAGGGAAACGTCCTTGCTCTGGGATAGTCCATTAAATGCAAGTTCTGGCTTTTGATAATGGTTAAGGGCTGCTTTGGCTTCCCAGGGACTTTGGGGGATTTAATACCTTCCCTTTCCATTGCATCTCTCATTTTGGATAATCGATCCTTTAATGTATTATGTTGGGCCCCATGAGATGTGAATGGAAGTGTATTTTAATTTTGGTCTAATCTAAACCATTTCCTTCCAACATCAACTACCAATATGGCAGAATTTACTCCCACATCCCTTGGATTGTATTTGCGAGCCAAAAAGACCTTGGAAGTGGACCACTGATCCCTGGAAAAATACAGAAGACTTCTCACCTGAGATTGTGAATATGCCCTTATCCAGGAAACTGTAGTGCTCCAAGATTCAAAGGTGGCCAAAACAGTGACACCGTTGCTTTCATGTATAGATTTATCATGTATAGATTTACCTTCAAGCTACGTGTCCAAGGTGTATATATGAAACATAAATAAATTTCATATTTCGGCTTGGGTCCCATCTCCAAGATAGCTCATTATGTCTTCCAATATCCAAAAAATCCAAAACACTTCTGATCCCAAACATTCTGGATAAAAGGCACCTAACCCATAGCCCAAGTAGTTGAATGGAAGGATTTTAATGCATTCAATTTTAACCAACTTTAACACATTCAAATAGGCTTTAAAGTGTCTAATGAAAATTATCTCCATCATGACTAACAGTAAACAAACAAAAAAGAAACATCTTGTTCCCATCTGCAACACACATTCTGTTCTTCCACTCCAAGTAAGACCTCTCAAAATAGGGAGCAGGTAGATTAGAAGAACAAGCCAACTATTTACTTACTTACTTACTTACTTACTTACTTACTTTATTTCTATTCCGCCCTTCTCACCTTGCAGGGGACTCAGGGCAGATTTCAATGTACACATTACATTTAGACACACAAACACACAAGACTAACACAGAGCCCAAAATGAACAAAGACTCCTGAGACACTATTTTGTGCCATTTTGTGCTCCAGCTGGTGGCCATGGTTAATAAATGTATTTATATCCTATCTTTTAATTCAAGGTTGGGACTTGACGTAGTTTACAAATTAAAATTATTACCGTATCGTTGAGAACATATAGAAAGTCAACATTAAAATAGGACTAAACTATTAACAACACACTTACATGATAAAATGCAGTTAAAACTGTACACTTTAAAAACATTACAGTACTCCCTTAAAAACCCTTCCCTTAAAATCTTTTAATTTAAAAGTCTGTTCAAAATAAAAAGAAGTATACACTTGTCAAAAGAGGATCAGAAGGAGGGAACTGTTTTAGCCTCTTCATGGGGTGAATACCAGATACTAAGGGTAGCCACTGAAAAGGTCCTATCTTATGAATCTGCCAGTCATTTCCCAAAATCAGTGAAATGTCTTTCAATTTCTACTCACAGTGAGGCAGAAACAGGTACACCAGTTAAAAGAAACACAGTAGATACAGCTAGCTAGTTTTGCTTGTTTGTTTTATTGGAAGCTGTGGCACTGACAGTACATTGGGAAATACATGTCATTACTACATTTCATTGTTTTTTGTTGTGTATTGTCCCATTGAGTTTTAAGGGTGCTGTTTTTATACCCTTATGTTTTATTTAATTATGTTTTATCTGATTGTTATGTTCTGCTATGTTTTATTTTAATTGTATTTTTATTTTTAATGTATTGCTTTTGCCAACCTGTGGTCTGTGGACCACCAGTGGTCAACAAGAACTAAAATGGTCCATGGCCGCACCATTAATTACTACACCCTTACAATGAGAGCGACTGGTCTCGCAAAACCCTCTGATAGTGACGAGGCTTATTAAATATGGTTTTCTGTGGGTGATCAGATGGCGACTACTGGATGGCATATGTTCTGTATTGGAAACTAGAGCTTATGTGGTCTATCCAATGCAATTTTCTGAATCAACACCCCAAATAACCAAACCGAATCTAAGGTTGACCAAAAACTGATTCATAACACTTTTGGTACTAATGTTGGAGAGTGGTCTCTGGTCAAAGTGGTCCCTGATAATAATTTTAAGAAGGTTGGGAACCACTGCATTAGTATGGTATGAAATATCACATTGTAATTCTAACAAGAACATAAAGCATGCAGAAAATATATGAAATTATTTTACAGATCTGTACATAACTGTACAAACAAGTATTCAAAAAAGAAAGACAGTATCACCTCAAAAATCCCAGACAGCTCAAAAACAAAAAGATGAGCCAATGGTGGCAGACAATGGAGAGATAACTATTTCAAATGTGGAGACTTGTGATGGTAATTGCTTTACATAACTCAACCAAGTACAGATATCAGTCTGTTTTGTGGAAGGAATGGCATGATAAAGACCAAATTGAAAAGACGCATTTGTAAATATTAGTTGTCTGTAAACCAGGAAATTGGAAAAAATATTGCTTCAATCAAATGATACGGTCTACAATCAAAATAATGGTTTAATCCCTCCATTAGAGTTAATGGACAAAAGTCTAGCTGGCAGGCCAGTCATGTAAGTGGTAAGTTTAAAAGCACTTGTTTTAAAAAAATAAATATCTAAATCTGTGGTTCTTGTCCTACAGATGTTTACTTAGGGTGTTCTGAGCAGCATGGTGCACTATGAATGCAGAAACAAATACTATATAAATCACCTTTGTGGAGTATAAAGTGACCATCCATATGTTGTTGAACAAAACATCCCAGCAGCCATGGCTTTGGGACTGTAACTGTCCATGCTCTCTGGAAGTAGGAGCAGTACTCCAAAAAGTAATTTTTTCCAAGGACTACTTGCTTGCATACTTACTGTTAACAGAAGCAACTCCTTGACACAGAGAAGCAGAAGTTATTGTTTCTAACTGGAGCTGACTACAGGGAACATACTACTCCCTTGTTAAAGCAGCTCTACTGGTTGCCTGTGTGTTTCCAGGCCCAATTCAAAGTGCAGGTTATCACCTATAAAGCCCTCTATGTTTTGGTCCAATCTATTTGTGGGATGGTGTCTCCCCCATGAACCCATTCGAGCCTTAAGGTTCTCTGGGGAGGCTCTTCTCACGGTCCCACCACCCTCACAAGTGCAGCTAATGGGAATGAGGGAAAGGGCCTTCTCTTTTTACTATGATATTGTTATTTTTAGTTTGCTGTATTTTTATTATTATTATCATCATTTTATGTCTTATATCAGAGATGTCATATCTCATTTGATCAACTGAGACCCTCTGGAGAATACCCAGATGAATTTGCCTTCTTCTACTATCATCACTGTTGGGAAGCAGCTTCCTCTCTCTCTCTCTCTTTGACCTCCAACCCCCGGAATAAAGAGATGACACAAGTAAATTGGATTCCAATTGGGCAACTTTTTAAACTCCTGAACTAAACTTAAGGAGGGGGTGTCAGGAATCAAGGTGTTTCAATCCGGGGTGTCCTCTTAACCCGGCACTCAACACAATTTAAGGGCGAAACACCAGGATTGCCTGATTATTCAACCAGGACAAACCTTTAGGGAAATGAGAGAGAGGCCTGGTCTCCAGATGTAGAGATCAGCCTCTTCCCATTCCAGGACCATTAACTTAACTCACCAAACAACAACTTAATGTGAGTGTTAACCTTAATGGCCCTCGCCCGAACAGGAGGCGACTGAGATGTACACCAACAAAGGGTTCCCTAGCTAATTACGCTAGTCTAGTTATAAGTTCCACCAATCCATCTAGCCCCTAAACAGTAAAGGGAGAGGCAAAAAAACCCTCCCCAAATTAGGTTGAGAGAGGAAAAAATTCCTAACCGACTCCTAAGGCAATCAAAAATCAATACTGTTAATTGGGCGGGAGTGGTGGGCCAAAGTTTCGGCTCCAAATGAGCCTTGCAAAGGACTTGGTTTCACTTTTGCCTGGAAGGTTCACAAACCTTCGCCTCCCATCCGTGGGTGGGGCTAAATCCCTCCCTCTCCCTCTCTCTCCTCCCTCTCCCCCTCCCTCCCTCTCTCACACACACACACATATAGTATGAGTAGGATTAAATAAATACCTCTCCTAAACTTTAGTCAGAGCCATAACATCTTGGAGCTAAAATATGCTTGGATTTTTAGTCTCATGTTTTTCTTCAACTGCACCTGTCACTGGAGTATATTTTCCAAAAACATCTATGAATCTCAGTTCAGCCTCTGTTTGAAAAAGATCCTGCACTCTTGCCTCAGATACCTTTTATTTGGGATGGCTGCTCTTCCTCAACAGTTATATTATGTTCTGCTTTTATTAGAAGGGCTGTCAGAACCTCACATTTGAAGGGGTTTACCATTGAAACCCCATTTTATGAACCATAAGAAGGCAGCAAATGCCTTGAGCAACAGATTGAACAGGCATACAAGTCACCTGCGGGTATATTCACACTACACAGTTATACCATTTTGATATCACTTTAACTGCAATTGTTCAGCTAAGAAAGCACAGCTATAGTATTACTGCTCTGCCTTGGCCCCCATTTTGTTGTCTATAGTAATACCTAAAGGAGCCAGAATGGATATTTAACACAATGCTTTCCGCAAAGGACATCTGCCTGGGATTATGTTAAATGGCCTGTGAAAGTTTTCATCAAGTTAAGGCCTGTAGAGCATCAATTAGGAAATTTATCTCATGCCTTTTAATATCTTGAGCAATATGGATGCAGGGAAGTCAGCTTCAAGCATGTTTTAAAAAATCATATTTATGACTCATTCTAACTCTGTTGAATGCAGAAAAGCTACAGGTATGTGAATTGAGCTTTAAGTATTACTGGGAGCTTTCCATGGTGCTGATCTGGTTCTGTTCCTTTCTGTGAGAACACTCTCATGGCTACCCTATAAGATGTTGTTAAAGCAATCCCCAGCAGGGCCGACCCTAAAAGACATGAGTGCACTGAAAGAGTTGGATAATTCAATGAACTGGCTCCAGTATTTTCAAATAAATGAGATCTTCAAAAAAGACAAAGTACAGGGCTTCGGAGAAACTAATACAATCTGGGATAAGCTAGTAGATAAAAAGAATAAGAGGATTTCATCCCTATACAATATACTCTTAGAATGGCAGACGGAGGAGGAGAGAGTCAAATCATGCATGATTAAATGGGCCCAGGACATAGGGCACTCTATCCCTCTGAATTGCTGGGATAAAGTGTGGAATAAACATCTAAAATTGACTTATGCTTATGACCTAAGGGAGAACATAATGAAAATGACCCATAGATGGTACTTCACACCCACGAAAATGGCAAAGTTTAATAAGAACGTTAGTAATATTTGCTGGAAATGCAAAAAAGGAATTGGGAGCCTATACCACATGTGGTGGAATTGCCACAAAGCAAGAGTGTTTTGGAAGGTGATCTTTAGGGAGATGAGAAAGATGTTAGAGATCGATTTTGAGTTTAAACCTGAATATATGCTCTTGGGTCTGATTGATTTTGATCTAGAGGATAATAAGGAAAAATTGTTTATATATTGTATAATAGCGGCGAGGATGACCTATGCAAAGAGGTGGAAGGCTGAAGATACTCCTGAGCTATGGGACTGGAAAATGAAAATCTTGGACATAGCAAATATGGATTCATTAACATCTGCACTAGCGGAAGACATCCACAGGAAAAAGACAGACTGGTCCCTCATCACCACTTATTTTAATAAATCTAAGACAAACTTATTGGTTGAACTTTAGAACATTGGTACATAAGTACTACCCACGAGGACTATGTGGAGGAAGTTCAAGATTAGAGTCTTTTTTTTTTCTTTTTTTCTCTGAATAATTATAAAACTAGCATTTATTTTTGGCCATTCGGCTTTTACCGACATGGTAGTTAATTCTTTGGGAGTTGAGTGAATCGGAAGCACTCTGTGTATGTTTTGTTTTGTCTTGCCCTGTTATGTCTTGTGCGGGGGGGGGACGGGGGGGAGGGGGAGGGGGCGGGAGGCTAATCGGTGTTTGTGTGGGGCAGCCTTGCACGGCTGTCTTTGTCTTGTTTGTTATCTTCACCTTATAACTCAATAAAAATTATTTAAAAAAAAAAAGAAAGAAAGCACAGCTATAGTATTACTGCTCTGCCTTGGCCCCCATTTTGTTGTCTATAGTAATACCTAAAGGAGCCAGAATGGATATTTGACACAATGCTTTCCGCAAAGGACATCTGCCTGGGATTATGTTAAATGGCCTGTGAAAGTTTTCATCAAGTTAAGGCCTGTAGAGCATCAATTAGGAAATCTATCTCATGCCTTTTAATATCTTGAGCAATATGGATGCAGGGAAGTCAGCTTCAAGCATGTTTTAAAAAATCATATTTATGACTCATTCTAACTCTGTTGAATGCAGAAAAGCTACAGGTATGTGAATTGAGCTTTAAGTATTACTGGGAGCTTTCCATGGTGCTGATCTGGTTCTGTTCCTTTCTGTGAGAACACTCTCGACTTTAGTAAGAACCAAATCGGCCCTGGGAACATTGCAACCAGCATCTCACAGTACCCAACAAAGCTATGGCGATTGCTGGGTAAAACAAAACTTTGGGCTATTTAAATCCATTCTTTCAACGGGACTAAAGCAAAATAAAACAAAATATTTAAGTTTTTTAAACCTAGTACTAGGTCTCTTTATCATAATCTCCAAAATGTAGTTGTTATACTACATTGTTGTATATTTATAAAAGGGAACTTGTAGCATTTTTGAGACTAAGATAAAATAGTGTTTGGCATAAGATTTTGCAAAATCAGTTTGTTTGTATTGGATGTAGTAGAGTGAGTCTTTAAACGCAAATGTTACAAAATTGTCTCTCATCTTTAATCTCTGAGGCACTACAATATACAGACTAATATGGCTGTTTCTTTGAGTATGTCTGTTATAATACATTTGTACATTTGTATCCCTATGTGGTTATACAGGTGTATCACAATGGTATGCATCGTGGCTGCGGCTAACACAACAGGTTAAACTGCCAGCTACTGAAAATCTTGTTGACTGGAAAGTCGGCAGTTCAAGCCATGGGTCAGGATGACTTCCCAACATTAGCCCTAGCTTCTGCTCACCTAGAAATTCAAAAACAGCAATGTAAGTAAATAAATAGATACCACTTTGACGGGGAGGTAAAAGGTGCCCCTGAAAAACTTGCCGGCAAAAATTCAATCTGAAACATCAGCATATTTGGCGTAGAAAGTGGAACAACAGAACCTCCCCATGGCTGAGTCGAGCACCACCTCCAGGTGCCAGAGATGGAAAAAAGTGTGAAGCCTCATCTCTGTCTATGTATTGTCTGTCTCTGTCTCTGTTATTAATTGTGACAGCATTGAATGTTTGCATTATATATATTCTGTGATCTGCTCTGAGTCCACTCGGGAAGTTAGAGTGGAATATAAATATTATTATTATTATTATTATTATTATTATTATGCAATGAGCACTAACTCTGGGAACCTATCATCATCATTTATTTATACTTCACCTTTTCGACAAGATTTTGACCCAAGTTGGCATATGAAATTAATATAATTGCAATATTATTGCAAACATATAAAATCAACAAAAATAGAATTGAATTATTAATAATATTGAAACAATTAAATGCGTACTTATAAAAGATTGAAACAAAGAGTATACAGGCAGTTCCCAAGTTACAAACAAAATAGGTTCTGTAGGTTCGCTCTTAAGTTGAATTTGTTTGTAAGTCAGTACAAGTATATATTTTAAATCCAGACATATATATATATATATATATATATATATATATATATATATACACACACACATACATGCATGCTTTGGTAAGGGTTAATACCCCATTGGTGCTTGTTTTGCTGTCTGTGCCCCTGTTCAAAAGATTTTACCTCGCTCTCTTTCCCAGTGATAATTGGATTTTGAAAAAAATTGCTTGTTTTGGAAACAAGGATTGGTGAAAAAGCTTTAGTGGACACACCTTTTCCCCATGATAACTCTTTCAAGAGTGGATTTGTTACTCTCACTTTCTGATGTCTCACTCCTGTTTATTGGGGGGCTTTAAATTGTTTTAATGCGTTTTAATGTATTTTTAACTGTATTTTAATGTACCTTCTATGTCTGCTTCACTTTCTGTAAACCGCTCTGGGCTCCAGAGAGAGCGGTATAGCAAGTCGAATTTAATAAATAATAATAATAATAAAAAAAAAATTAACTACGAATCATTTGTAAGTCAGATGTTTGTAACTTGGGGTCTGTCTCTATACATTACAGCCATTTCATTAAAAGCTTTTCGATTCTGATTTTTTTAAAGTATTCTCTTAGTAATGGAAAGACAGTCAAGAGATAGCCATTCTAGCCTTCCTGGGTTTGACCTTAGTTTTCTTCTAAAAGAAAAGTTAGATGGCACTGATCAGACATCTGTTCACACCCAGCTTATAACTGTAATGGAGATAAAATTAATTTGCTTCCAGAGAATTGCTTTCCCTGAAATGACATTTTTCTTCTCTTCAAATGCTCACTTCATATTTTTCTATTGCCATGTTCCTTTTTAAATATCTCATGTTTTATTTACTGTTTTCTTATCTTTCCACAAAGCTCATCGCATCAATATTTCAGCAAGCATCTTCAGTCTTTAAGATTTTTTCCCCTACATAGCAGATAAATGTTGTTGTTGCTGTGTTTCTGAAAAATGACCCAACAAATCCTAATAGGAAAAAGAAGCATCCAGAGCTTTTGTGGGTAGACAGAGGTTTATCTGAACAATCCCAACATTCTCAATATTACGAAGGAGTGATTCCGGTTGTAGGGCTTGTTTGATTGAAACCAGCCAATTAAAGCTCCTGAAAGGCTCTGAGGGAGTGATCTTAAAAATAAAAAGGCAAAGTGCATGGTAGAAGTCCTAGGATTAGAACTGGGAGATCAATCTAGATAAAACTGAGTAAAAATGTCATTTTCTGTAATACCCTTAATTATTTCCCCCCAACACCAGTCAGCTTAGGATACAATTGAACTGCTGAAATTCCTTCAGTAAAGCTTTATGCATTCAAGGAAAACACTGGGTAGTCAAAAGAGAATTTCTAAACATGAGAACTTTAAAATGGTTGTTCAAATAGTATTCCTCCATATTAAGATGGAGATATTATTGTTATTACCACTACTATTGGTTTAAGGATTCCTAGTCACTAGAGATTAAAAAGGGGAAAGAGGAATTCTAACACAAAAACATTATCCTAACGCTAGTGTAATATTGCTAAAGCACTTTAGCACTTTGACTATAAACTCTTGAATAATTATAATAAAACGTCCCAGTGGGAATTAGTGAAAACCAGTTTCTGAAATGTTGCAGGAGACAGGATGTGACACTCAGTCAGAGGGAAGGAAGGGAAATAAAGGAGTAGAGAAGAGGGATCACAGGACAATTTAAGAAAGAGATTGGAAAGACACAAATAAGCAATAAAAATGGAAACTTCCAATATTTTCAGAGATTGTTTCCATCTTTATATGTCGTATGTTCATCTATATGTCATATGTTGAACTGCAGGGATTGTCTGCAGGTATGTGTACTGTAATCCGCTCTGAGTCCCCTTCGGGGTGAGAAGAGCGGAATATACATAAAGTAAATAATAAATAAATAAATGTATGGGTTATCATGCTTTCATACTATTGAACTATTAACTCAAGGGTCCTCAAACTAAGGCCCAAGCACTGGATATGGCCCTCCAAGATCATTTACCCGGCCCTTGCTCAGGGTCAACCTAAGTCTGAAATGACTTGAAAGCATACAACAACAACAACAACAACAACAACAACAACAATCTTATCTCATCAGCCAAAGGCAGGCCCACACTTACCATTGAAATACTAATACATTTATATTTGTTAAAATTGTTCTTCATTTTAATTATTGTATTGTTTTTAAGTGGGGTTTTTTTGCCCTACAAATAAGATATGTGCAGTGTGCATAGGAATTCATTCATGTCTTTTTCAAATTATAATCAGGCCCTCAAACTTTTTAAACAGAGGGCCAGGTCACAGTCCCTCAAACTATTGGAGGGCCTGATTATAATTCGAAAAAGACATGAATGGGACTTCAGTATAACTGATGTCTGTATCTAGTCCATGGTCTCCTACACTGTTCTTTGTTGTTGTTTTTCTTGCATCCTGTTTTCTTCAAAGGCATCACTCTACTGAGAATATATGTTAGAAAGAATGAACAGTAATTGTGAACAAGTTTTAAGATTCATGGGAGAGGGATATATTTTTGTTCCTCTGCCCACACAAGGACATTTGATAAAGAAATGGTAAAGGAACTTTTTAGTGACTGTCTCCAAACTGAGGGAAGCTAGGGCTCTTTCTACACTGCCATATGAAACCCAGATTATCTGCTTTGAACTTGATTATATGGAAGTGTAGACTCATATAACTCAGTTCAAAGCAGATAATGTGGATAATTTGATTTGATAATCTGAATTTTATGGCATTGTAGAAGGGACCAAGGTTGGCCCTCTCTCTGCCCTCTTTCACCCTTTCTGCTCCCACAGCTCTTTGAGTATTAAATTGCTATTAAAGAGTCTTTAATTGCAATATGTTGAGCAGAACAAAGGGCTCTATGTAACATTTGTCGACCTCACCAAAGCCTTCGACACTGTGAGCAGAAAAGGTCTGTGGCAGATCCTGGAATGTCTAGGATGTCCCCCCAAATTCCTCAAAATGATTATCCTGTTACATGAGGGCCAGCGCAGTCAAGTTAGATACGGCGATGCTCTCTCATAGCCCTTTCTAATAACTAATGGAGTGAAACAAGGTTGTGTTCTTGCACCAAGCCTATTTACAATCTTCTTCAGCATGATGCTCCAAAGGCCTACGGCAGACCTCAAAGAAAAAGAAGACAGCATATATATATATGCTATCGTACTGATGGTAGCTTGTTCAACTTAAGCCATCTGAGGGCTTGCACTAAGACTCTAAACTATCTAGTCCATGAGCTGCTTTTTGCTGACGATGCTGCCCTTGTCACCCATTCAGAAGCAGCTCTGCAGCACCTAACATCCTGCTTTGTAACAGCTGCAGAACTGTTTGGGCTGGAAGTCAGCATGAAGAAAACGGAAGTTCTCTACCAGCCCACACCACAGGAAGAACACCATCATCCCCACGTCAGCATAGGCAAATCTATGCTTAAGTCCGTTCAGCAGTTCACCTACCTGAGAAGCATCATCTCTTCAAATGCCAAGATTGATAAAGAGATACATCACAGATTAGTAAAGGCATGTAGTGCATTTGGAAGGCTTCATAAAAGAGTCTGGAGCAACAAACACCTGAGGCAAAGCACCAAAATCAGTGTGTACAGAGCTATCGTACTGTCTATTTTCCTCTATGGGTCTGAAACATGGGTCATCTATCACCAACACCTACGACTCCTCGAACGCTTTCATCAGCGCTGTCTTCGCACAATCCTAAATATATACTGGACCGACTATGTGACTAATGTTGCTGTCCTTGAGCAAGCAGGGATCACCAGCATTGAGGCCATGCTATTGAAAACACAGCTGCGCTGGGCAGGGCACATCTCTAGGATGGCAGACCACCGCCTCCCAAAGATACTACTCTATGGTGAACTCGCCATGGGTCAGCGCAAGAGAGGCGCCCCCAAAAAGAGATATAAGGACTCCCTGAAACAACATCTCAGCCTCGGCCAGATTGATCACCAACAATGGTCCACCCTGGCCTCACAACGGGAGGCATGGAGACACACTATCCACAATGCTACGGCCCCTTTCGAGAAGGCACGCCGAATGGGTCTCGAAGAGAAATGACAACGCAGAAAGAACCGCAACTTGGAAACAACATCTGCTGTGCTTTCTGCAACCGAACTTGCCTATCTCAGATTGGCCTTTTTAGTCATCAACATGCTTGTAAAAAGTGTGGGATGAGTCCATCCTAAGAATCTTCATTCACGAAGTAATGCCGAGAGAGAGAGAGAGATTATTTTATTTTAACTGCCCTTAAATCGAGTTTTTTAACTGTTATTTGTTTTAACTCAAGCTGCCTTGGGACCCATATTGAGAGTCAGGATATAAATGAAATAAACAAATAAGCAAACAAACCACGGTAACTGACATGAATCAGAAACATTATATCAGTGGCACTGGCAGCTTACATGTTTTTGAATCTTAATTAGTCATAAAATGCTCAGATGACCAGCAATTAAAGTCTACTGTAGGTGGATTGATCTAATAAGTAATACATATTGTGGTCATTCAGGACAAACCGACCTAGGCTATAATCAAATATATCCTGAGAAATTATAATGATTGTTTATGGCTAGTATCCAATATTTATGTACTCCATACAGACAGACATACTTATTGTTAGCCTATGTAAATGCCATGCCAGCTTCCAACTGGGGAATCAGAAAGACATTTCCATTCATCCCCTGCCAACAAGCAAAGTTACAACAATCAGAATTAGGGCCCCTTTGAAATTCCTCATCGCAGCCCCACTTGCTGAAAGGAGGGAGCTTGAAATTTAAACCTTTTTGCACCCTGAATCAGCTGAACAGACTCCTTTATTCAATATGGGAGATAGTTTTTAAAGTGGAGGAGTTAAGCCAGGAGATTGCTTAGGTATGCCGCCAAGTTAGTGATCTGGCACTTAATATTATTAGCTACAATGAATTACTGAGGTGATTCCTTGTATCCCAAGGATGATGGTCCTTCAAGTGTAGCAACTTGGTGGTGGGTCCACTGTGGAGCCCTATACTTGATCTGCATGTTCTCCCGCAGTGAGGACTTTATTTTCCAAGTTAACGGCAGTCCCGATGAGGGTTGGTTTGATGCGCCTTCCTCTTAGCACATTTCTCCCTTTCTCCCTCCATTTGTGCCTCTTCAAATTCTGCAGCACTGCTGGTCACAGTTGACCTCCAGTTAGAGCACTCAAGGGCCAGGGCTTTCCAGTTCTTGATGTCTATACCACAGTTTTTAAGGTTGGCTTTAAGCTCACCTTTAAATCTCTTTTTCTGTTGAACTGTTGAATCTGCTGACCTAAAGATTGGCAGTTCGAAGCCGTGGGTCAGGGTGAGCTCCTGCTGTTAATCCTAGCTCCTGCCAACATAGCAGTTCAAAGACATGCAAATGTGAGTACTTCAATAGGTACCGCTTCAGTGGGAAGGTAATAAAAGGCACCCATGCAGTCATGCTGGCAACACGACCAGGAGGTGTCTACGGACAACAGGCTCCTCGGCTTGGAAATGGAGAAAGAGCACCTCCCCATGGCCGGAGTTGAGCACCGCCTCTAGAAGCTGAAGATGAAAGGGGAAGCCTTTGTGTGTCATTGTTATTTCACTGTATTAAAGGCATTGAATGTTTGCCTATCTGTGTACGTTGTAGTCTCCTCAGAGTGATACAGCGGAATATATAATTTAAAATTATTATTATTATTATATTAAGTACTGCAAAGAAAATTTGTAAATAAGACAATCCCTGTTCAAGGACCTGCTATCTAGTGTGAGTGTGTATGCACAAAAGCAAAGAAAAAGGGGGTGGTTTCTGGGGGATGGGGACTAGACAACCTAGTTCAGTCAGGAGCAACCAGAACTCTGCTGCTGCTTGAAAATTGGGAAATAACATCCTTTCACAGCCTTGAGCATCACGATGGTGCCATCCATCTAGTTCACTATTACTGCTCCCTCCCTTAATGATAGAAGTCAACTATTTGGTGTAAAGCTGCACCAGTTACAAAAAATACTCAAAAACAGATATATCCACAATTATGGGCTCCAATTAAAGATAGACAGCACTGGAGAAGCTGTGGAGGGAGAATATTGCATTTGCTGCCTGTGGCCCTCTGACACCTGAGACAAGTGACTCGCTGCAGCCTCCACTTAGGGACCAATGCAACTTCTTTCACAAGGCTCGCTTTAGAGAAAGGAGTGACAAAATGGATAATGTAATGGTTTGATATGAAGATACTTCTGATTGCATTTGACTTTGCTTACAGGAAATAGCTTACATTTTAACATACCAGGCCTTCTGTTGGGTTTAATCAAGCAGGTTTTCTTCCTTTTCCTTGCTAATATCTCAGCTGCTGGGAAGAAATTGATGAAGATCCTCCATTGTGTTTGTATAGAATAAATCCACACTCGTGTAGTTATACAATGTGTGTGCTGCACTCTATTACTGAATACATTGTGTGGCTGATTACTTATTTGTCAATTTGCTTCCTTATTGTCTGGTAAATGTACCACAGCTATTGTTGCTATCCTGATTAATCAAAGCACTGCAAAGAATTATGCAACATCTAAGAATTCACAACTAGGTATAAAATGGTTACGTTTTACAGCAGATTCAAAAATGTTGGATAATGAGGGATAAAGAAACTTATTTTATTTATTTATTTGGCAACATTATGTAGTATTTATTTATTTATTTACACCATTTCTACCCCGCATCTTCTCAACCCCCGAGGGGGGACTCAGAGCGGCCTCACAATGGCAACACTTCAACGCCCAAAACACAGTATACATATAATAGAAACCATAATCAGTCAAAAAATTTTAATACATTAAATACAGTTAACATTAAAATACATTAAAATACAATTAGCATTAAAATATATCAAATACATTCACATAGGTTAAAAACAGTATTCCGTCCATACCAGAAGCCTTAGGTCATGTAGTAATTACTATATTTACGAATTTAGCACCAAAACATCACAATGTATTGAAACAGCTGTGGATCCGGGCAGGAGGCAGACTGCATTGGATAATACAGAACGTTGGATGAGCGAAGGTTTGATAAACAAGACTCTACTGTATTTGAGCATTGGACTACAACTCTGGAGACTAGCTGATTTCAATGTTTTTAATTCAGTTTTCAAAAAGATACAACTTAAAACCCCCGAAGACCAGGTTTTGAGTTTCTGCTTGATACTGGAAAACTGTTGGATGATCTTGGGCAGGTTACACTTTCTCAGCCTCAGAGGAAGGCCAGAGCAAACCCTCTGGACAAATCATGCCAAGAAATCCCCATGATAGGTTTGTCTTAGGTGTGTCATAAACTAAAAATGACTTGAAGGTATACAACTTTAACATTACTGCATTAAGATCAGCCTAATGATTTCACTCTCAATTGAGAAATGTTGGCGTAAGTTTGCATAATCATTGGATTCCTCACTCTTCCTAAAGGTCTTCGGCTGGACTTAATTCTCAGTGAGAGAAGTACTTTTGCAAATCTAAATGTAGTACCGCCACCATGAACATTTCACCTGCCTTGCTAAGTCGGATCAAAAGTAGGAAAAGTTGGGGAACAATTATCCTTTGGCTGCAGTCATAGTTGCAATTCTTATTACCAGTTGTCCCTATCAGATAAGTTACTTTCCAGTTTGCATAAGGAAGAGTACTCCTGTCTGCTTTGATGGGAATTTGTTTTGGTAAATGAATTTCATGTATTGGGCCCCAACATAGATTAGGATTAGAATAGGATGGAACACAAATGGCTGAATTCTCTATCCAAAACATACTAGAGGTCTTGACACTTAATCTTAAAGAAGAAAATAACTGATATAATTGTCAGCCACCTCCCCCACGTTAAGGAACATTTTGAAAGCAGGCTTTTTCATGTCAAGAGCAACTTCAGAAACTGCAAGTCACTTCTAGTGTGAGAGAATTGGCTGACTGCAAGGACGCTGCCCAGGGGATGCCAGGATGTTTGATGTTTTACCATCTTTGTGGGAGGCTTCTCACATATCCCCACATGGGGAGCTGGAGCTGACAGAGGGAGATCAACCCACTCTTCCTGGATTTTAACCACTGACCTTTCGGTCAGCAGTCCGGCTGGCACATGGGTTTAACCCATTGTGCCATCGGGGGCTCCTTTATAAGCAGCTGAAAAGTGGTACAACAAAGAATTAAAAGGAACTGTCTTTGCCAACTATATTTTGCATTTTGACCTCGGTAGCACTTAAAGAAAACTGAGGACAAAGAAGGAAAGAGAAACTGGGGCATCTTGAATGCAAGTGAAAAAACGGGATAATAAAGGTTTAATTGGGACTGTCTTTCCCAATTCTGGACAATTGGAAGGTATGAATTAAATTTTAGATATGAAATGTAAGGTGGAGTCTGAGTCACAGACTTGCAAAGAGGTTGGACTAAAGAGCAAATGGAAAGAAAGCAGTGCAAATGAAGGATTTGCCGTCATTGTGACCAAAAGCACACCAACCCACACCTGTTTCTCCTTGTCAGCGCAGTGAGTGGGAGAGAATTCCTCTTGCTTCATCTGTCAGTCTTGAAAATGTTCTGTGAAAACTTTGATCTGTTAACGCTTAATGCTAAAGAGCTCTCTCTCGCTAAGTGCAATGAAAACAATAGAAGTCTTACGCTTCCTTCTTCCCACCTTAATTTCACTTGCTGCTAGAACGGAAAAAGAAAGATTTGAAGGAAGGTTAACATATAAATATCCTACATACTAAAAGTTGTACGTAAAACCCATTGTCTTGAACCAATCTATTTATCTTGTACTGGGCGCAAGGCATCCTTTTGCGGGAGGGAGCACATTGTCCATATGCATGTATTTATATTTTTGCTCTTTGCAATATAGCAGGCCCTCCATTTTTGCATGGATTAGAATGCAATAAACTAAGAAATATTTCCTCATATTTTTGACATGAAAACAACTACATCCTCCTCGCATCTCCATTTGAAATACCAATTACATTTATCAAAATGTATATGACAAGTGTATGACAAGATTCATGGGGAAACGAGCCTCCTACCTGATAACACTTTGTTGTTGCTCAGCAACCAGCTAAGAAATGCTAAGAGTTTAAACCAAAGAGGTCTAAGAAACGTTGGGGGAAGACCTATTGCCAAAGGTCTCACACATCTTCTAAGGAGGTGATGTTACACATGCTTTGCCTTTTCTCTCACCTGAAGTGTGGGTGAAATTCCCTTGAGCAAACTGAAAATACCTGGCAAGCTCCTCTCTGTGTGGATAAGTAAGCGTGTTAAAAGTGTGTGCATATTTGCAGCTACACTTCCTTTGTCCTATATCTTTCTCTATTTTGAGAAGTTCTTTTGCATTTTCATATTGTAGTTGTAGATTTATTTTAATACTACTATATTGTAGATTCTAAACTATTGTTTTTAAACTTATGAACCATGTTGAGTATCTTAAGAAAGTAAAGAGGAGAAGGAAACAGGGAAGGGGATGTGTGGGTTAATGTCATTCTTCTGATCAATCATTAGAAGCACTCCTTGAACAGATGCAGCAGAGTTTTATTCCATCATGCCACAGCTTGTATCAACTCTAAGAACACAAACTGGGGAGTTTAGAGCAGTGTTTCCCAACCAGTGTGTCATGGCACACTAGTGTGCCGTGAGCGATCATCAGGTGTGCCGTGGGAAATTGGAACCTCCAATACCCTTTCTTCCCCCTCCTGCCGAACACTTTTTCTTCTCCACTTGGGCTCCCTTCTTCCCAGCCTCGCTCTGCTCGCTTTGCCTCATTTTGCTCACATTGCCGCTTCTGCGGGAGGGGGGAGGGGGGAAGACGTGACCTGTGCGGGCAATACTGCGCAGACTCGCCCCACATCTTCCTCCCTCCCCTCCACAGTGCTCTCTGGATATTAGTGAACTACAACTCCAAAACTCAAGGTCAATGCCCACCAAACTCTTATAGTATTTTCTCTTGGTTATGGTATTTCTGTGTGGGAAATTTGATTCCATTCCATTATTCGTGGAGTTCAGAATGCTCTTTGATTGCGGGTAAACTATAACTCCCAGCTGTTGAGCAAGACCTCCGTGTGTGTCTTTCTGCCATTCCTTCCAGAATATCTATGTTGTGTTCATTGAAACAGGCCCAGGTTTCACACAGAGTGTATAAATACATTTAAAAACATATTAACTGTATGTATTACTGTGTTAGAGTGTCATTTTGGTTGGTGGTGTGCCCCAGGATTTTGTAAATGTAAAAAATGTGCCGCAGCACAAAAAAGGTTGAAAAACACTGGTTTAGAGAGCAATGACATTGTTGCACCTCAGCAGGAGCTCTATTGCTGAGACAGGGTGATAGTGAAATTGTTTTGAACATTAGCTCATCCAAGGGAGCAACTGGCTTAGACAGAGATACCAAGTTACTTCTGAGGGAGCAGAGATTCAGGTGTAGGAAATCAGTAAGAACATGTGAGGAGAGGCAGAAGCAGGCACAATAGAAAAAGGGAAGGATAAAAAAACATAAAAATAAAGGAAACAATTTTTACATTGGCTCCTCTTCCTCTTCTTCTGTTCATTTATACCTCACTTTTTCTCTCCACAAGGGAACTCAAAATGGCTTACATCAAAATCTACAAACATTAAAACAGGATTAAATATCATTGGCTCTAGGGTACATCTACATAATCGATTAATGCAGTTTGACACTACCTCAATAATATGAAATCGTAGGATTTTTAGTTTCACAAAGACTTAAACCTTTTTTCATCAGAGTGCTGGTGCTTCACCAAACTACAAATCCCAGGATTCCATAGCTTAAAGTAGTGTCCAACTGCATTAATTTGACAGTGTGGGTGCACTTTTATCAACAACACTAGTTTAGATTATTAATTGTTCAGAACCTCTGGGCTAATTACAAACTGAATACTAGCCTCTCCAAAATTTGAGTTTGGCCCATTGTAAGCCCCAGTCTCCAAACTAGTTTTTCTCACTACTGTGTCATCATTCCTTTCCAGATTAAAATTTATTCAGCAGAAAGGGCAGGGATTAAAAGACTGCCACTATGATCCAAGGCATGGAAATGCTGAAAATTATCTGATTCTAACTATCTATATGGCTCTGTGAGCATGTGTTCAGCAACTTCCAGAGCACCAAGATACATTTATTACACGGTTGCCCAGATTAAGTATACCCTTCAGGACTCATGATTCCAATTTCCAATCGGGGTTTAGATTGAACTGTAAACTCAAACAAGCAAAGATGGTACAAGCCCTTGTCCTTTGCTTCAGGCAGCAAATTACTTTGGGCTCGACCTGCCAATGCCCTGCGACATTACTCTTTCTTTCACAGTCTACCCAATGTTACTGACTGGTGTTTTGATCCATCAGTGATTCAGCATTTGTTCGATAAGCTAGGAATCAGGGAGGTATTATAGAATAATGTGACGTGCTCCAAGTACTGTAACTGTGCCATTGCAATCTTGTATAAAATATCATTTTAATGTTTTGTCAGTCTATGTGGAATTGCTCTTGGACTGTCTATCATTACTGCAGCCACAGTTTTTATTTTCCCAAAAGTCCTGAATTTCATTTTGTAAGTCTCAGTATTTCATAATCTTTTCCATCTTTGTCTCGAGTTCTGCCCTCCCCTGGGATTGCCCGCCTATAAGCAACTTTTCTTTTTCTCAACTACACTTTCATTTCGCATATTATATTCTATCAGTTTGATTCCAGTTTGAGTATCATGTGTGGCTTTTAAACTTTACCATTTGCAACAACTTCTACAGGTTTACGTTTTCAGCAGTTCTTTGCAGATGGTATTTATTGTGTTAGAAGCAAGTTGAAATGCATTTAAAAACACATTTTTTAAAAACTTGACATTATGCTAAATGTCCTTTGACCAGAAGCTAGCCACTTCTGGGAGAAGGTCCTCCATTGTGCATGTGCCAGGGCTCACTTTGCATTGTAGTAGGCTGCCATATGCCAGAAAATATGGAAAACACAAGAATGGCCATCAGACTGGAAAAAATCAACTTATATCCCCATACCAAAAAAGGGAAATGCTAAAGAATGCTCAAACTTATTTTTCATGCCAGTAAAATAATGCTCCAGATCCTGCAAGGAAGACTCCAGCAATACATGGAGAGAGAGAGAGAGAGTTACCAGATGTATAAACTGGGTTTAGAAAAGGCAGAGAAATGAGAGACCAAATTGAGACCACATATTGAGAAGACAGGAAAGCTTAGAGAAGACAAGGCAAGGTCCCGGCTCTTCGTTCACCTGTGATGTTTGCTACAAGGTTCATTTTCCCTGCGGACCCAGTCGCTGTCTATCTACAATTTCCATGAAGTTTTACGACACCCCATGATTTACTTCAGGCTTGTTTATACCTCCTGATGACGCACACCCCAGCGCCTCCAGTCGCTTCCTGGTGACGTGGTTAGAGCGCCACGGTGCCGGCGCTCCCAGTCGCGTCTTTGTGACGCGTCTGCAGCGTTCCGGACCGGACTCTCCCACAGGAGTGCCTTTCGACCACGCTCAGCCTTCTTCCTCTCCCTGGACTTCCCCATCTGTGAGTAATACGGAACTTCTAGGGCCGTTGCCCTCGTCCTCACGAACTTCATGCTTTCTGTATGTACTTATTAACATTGTATTCATGGGACCAGGACGTTGCATTTGATTTATTGGCTTCAATTGCGTGTGTATGGCCTACTTGTATCGATGCATGTTCTCTCATTCATATATGTCTATGTTTACTTATTATGAGATAAATACCACTGTAATTTATTGTTACCATTACCTGTGAGCTCGCATTGCGTCATCCCTCCACGGTTTCACATTGTTGTGTTTGTGCTACCATTAGCCAACCCCTCCCTCCTGTGTTCAACAGGGAGCTCTGGTGTGGGCTGGTTCATGAGATCACGAAGAGTTAGAAGCGACAACAGTCTGTGAACCACTATTTCTTCAGATTCCAGTGTACCTCTGCAGCCAATTCATCATGGTGTTTCTTATGTTCAGTTCACGTCATCTTGCTAAACAAATTAATAGGTTTTGTCTTTTTCCTTACATAGACAATTATCATTCTTCGTTATGTTTTCAATAGAAGTTGATGGTAATTGGCTGAGGTTCTGCTCCTTGAATTACAAAAGTATGTGTTTCACATCAACATCACCATCATATTAGAATAGGACGTTATTTCAGAGGAGTTTGAAGGAGTAGGCCAGACTATGGGTCCCTTAGCTGAACAGCCTGTCATTCACATATATCATGTCATGGGGTTTCTGTGAGGGGAGTTTGGTCCAATTCTATTGTTGGTTCAGAATGCTCTTTGATTCTAGGTGAACTGAAGAATAAATCCCAGCAATTACAACTTCTAAATGACAAAATCAATCCCCCCAACCCTACCAGAATTCAAATTTGGGCATATTGGGCATTTGTCCAGTGAATGAAAATACATCCTGCATATCAGATATTTACATTACAATTCATGACAATAGCAAAATGACAGTTCTGAACTAGTGACAAAAATAATTTTAAGGTTGGGGGTCACCACAACATGAGGAACTGTATTAAGGGGTCGCGGCATTAGGAAGGTTGAGAACCACTGCCCTGGAGCCATAGGAAATGCAAAGCTATTGTTAATAACTCGTTCTTGAATTGTCCTCCCCTAAAAATCAACTTGACCCTCGTGGGGCGTGTGCCACACCTTGGAAACCAGATCTCTAAAGTCATCAGAAACAATAGATCCTCATCACAACTTATGGAAGCAAATCCTAAAAGTTAATAATGTGTTGTGTGAATACACATTTTATCCTAGCCCAAATTCTGGTCAGTATCATTGAATTATCATAAAAGATCCACACATCAAAGAACTGGGATTGAGTTTTGCCCTTCATTAGTAAACCTGCATAGGATTGGGAAAATCTAGGGGTTTTGCTTCTTCTTTTTTTTAAAAAAAAAAGAATAGCTTTCTGTTCAAGGTATTGAACATTTTGTTTAAAGATGAAGAGCTTCTCAAACTAAAAAAAAGAAGTTAAATGCCAACATGTTTGAAAACACAGGATGTAAATGCAAATAAGCATTCAAAGCCCCTGTATGGATAGATATGTCAATTTTAGCTTTTCTAAAATTCAAAGTTCTTTCCATCCGATACAGAGAATTGTGATAAATTCTTATCCAAATGAAATGCACTTATCCTTTGCTTGTGGATAGTAGGAACCAACCTTGAGGAGCCATTTCAAGAGGTGTAATGAACTATTATCCAAAACCAGGGAGAATTAGGCTAAGACAAAATGATTGAATTAACTTCATATTTTATTGTGTGAGTATCAAGGCTTCACTTATTTTCAGGGCCTGTTTATTTTATTCTTAATTGCACTACATATATACAATCTGATTGCACCTACCAACAAATTGCCAGTTCCAGAACTTCCTGGTCAATATGATCAGTGGTTGAACTGGAAATTTTGGGAATTGTAAATACATTACTCTGCCAAACTCCGGAAATTATCCCCAAGGTTCTCAACAGAGATAAGGTTAGTCACCTCCATCTTCATGACCTGAGTTCCACCAGGTGGATAAGGACTGAGTGAAACCAATGTTAGAAGGGAAGTGATCATCTAATCACGCTGTGTTAAAATAGGATGCTGGAAGCTGGGGGTGGCATTGCACGGAGATTGGCTTATTATGACTATCTAAAAAAAAATCCAATCTTACCCCAAAATGTGTCATGTACTTGGTATTATCATGTATAAGTGTAGATCAAACCTTGATTTATCCACAGGCCATATCAAAACCCACAATTTTGGCCCCTAAATCTGCCCCCAACTTGTCAACGCATACATGAATATATGGTAAACCTCTGCCCCCTTCCCTCCAGCATGTGACAAATTTAAGACAGTCAATTTTTTCAGAAATATCATCTACTCAGTTATTCTAAGCACATGCGTAGGCCATAATTAATATAAATGGGACCATATCTGTTTCTAAATATTCATCGTGCATATCCCTGGAGGCTGAAACCAAACAGAAAGAACGTACATCAGCGTCATTTATTCAGTCTTCTGACAGTGAGCCTGTCTTCCAAAGTAGAGCCATAAGAAGCACCATAAAACAAAACTTTTAATGGCATTTAGAGGAGTATTTTAGGTTTTGTCTTCTTTATCATCCAAAATATCAAACTGTCTTTTGGGTTTGGTAGCTTCGTCCATTAGTTCCTTTAGCTGTCCAACTTGTTCGTCTCGAAGGGCATTCAGTTTCTCCTCTGAAAGGTGGGACCCAAAGCGAGGTCGACCAGATGAGCTCTGTGCGTGTTGGCCAACTTGCTCCCACAGCATGGCTGCATAGTTCTAGAAAGAAGAAGAAAGAGGAAGACTGCGCTGAATAACATGATTTGACTTCTGATCTGAAAAGTTAATTTGTGAGAAATGGCAGGACTTCTTTCCACACCATCTTTTTAACCACAATGCCTACAATTAATGTGATAAGTCCTTTTGAACTGTCATGGTGCTGTCCTATGGTCTCATCCTAAGGGACTCTGGAATGTGCAGTTTAAGGAAGAGTATTTCAAGATCTAGTGTGTCACCTGTGGGTCCCCAAACTCCCAGAAATCCCAGCCAGTTTACCAGCTGTTAGGATTTCTGAAGGCCAAAACATCTGAGAACTAATTTGATCTAGTGTGTCATCAAACTAATAACATTAACTAACTAATTAACTAATTTTATTATTTATGAGTCGCCCTCCACAAATGTGCTCCGGGCGACTTACACAACATTAAGACTTTCTGCAGGATGAAGTCATGGCAACTCAAGTAGCATGACGGTCCTATGATGACATAGTGTAAACGGCCACTCATCTAAACCAGAATATCATCATTCAGCTAGCATCTAATCCAAGGAACATAGTTTGAACTATAGAGCAACAAGGCTAATTTCTTTATCTGCAGAATTAGTATGCAACTCAGTTACACCTTTCCAGTTGTACTTTGCAAATTTGAATCCAGACATAGAATGTCTACGCAGGGCTTACAGCCCACTAAGAAAATAATTAAATGCATTCAGCATACTGGGTCAGATTTCGGAATTATTATTTGGCGGGGGATGGGGGATGACAAATTTACATACGTTTAGCATACTGCAATTACAATGGATCTCACAGTTAATGCAACCTACTGTGCAAATTGTACCAGCTTTGCATAATTGTCAAAGGTCAGAGAGGGGACTCTGTGTGCAATTGAAAAATAGCGGCCAGCAACCTCTCAGAAAGAATAGGACAACCACCCATATCCATAGTAGATATGTGCCTTAAACTACTGTGAAAACAGGAATTTGTGAATAATAGTGAATTTTATTGAAATTGTCAGAACTTATCATATAGTTGCCTCGGAGAACCTAGAAAATTCCTAAGTTACAGCCCAAACAATTTGGGACCATAATTTAATAATAATAATAATAATTTATTTATTTATTTATATTCCACCCTTCACAGCCCAAAGGGGACTCAGGGCAGATCACAGTACATATACACAGCAAACATTCAATGCCGCTTTGTATAGACAATACACAGACAGAACAGTAAGGAGGTGTGTTGTTTGGTGCTGTGGAAGGTTGAGCTCAAGTCCAGCCACAGGGGGTGCTGTCGCTCCATCCTCTATGACGAAGAGCCATCAGGACTTCCTCCTTCCTTTTTGGTTGCCCAGCATTTTCTGATCTTCATTCTTTATGGCGTGGTAAAACTCCTCCCCCGCTGTTTAGCTAAAGCTTTTTATCTAAAGCTGTTTTTGACTGCTTAGGTGGACAGTGAGCAGGGCTGACAGTCAGCAGCTCACGCTGGCCTGGTGCTTCGAACTTGCAACCTTTTGGTGGACAGATCTTATAGTTGCTGGTGATTTACCAGCTGTGCTAAACCTCCAGCCCTTCTTGAAATTCTAGAAATTTGCCACATTGACTCTATGATACCTTCAAGGTGAAACATACCATTGAATTCACTGGAGGTCAGAGAAAATTCTGTGTACTGGTCTTGCAAGTATGGCAGTTGTATTATATTTATTCAATGTTTTGGGTCTTCCCCCCCCCCCCACGAGTATAGTATCCAGTCCTTGACTACAATTCTCAGAATGTTACGGCCAGTATAGACAGTAATCAGATTGCCAAAGGAATAAAGCAAGTTGTAGTTTAATGTTTAAAGTCAAAATCTGGCTATTTCTGCAGCTAGCTTACCCAATACTCAGTCACCACTGTCGCAGCTAAATTTTGGGGATTCTGTTTGTAGCAACAAACCAATCCTTTTCTATAGCAGAAGCAACCCCCCGTCCAGTTAAGGAGCAGACAAATACAACTTGTCTTGTCAGTAGAAATGTTTATACAGAAATATTTACATATGTGTAGCAGAAGATCTTGTCTCTTCTCCAGCCCTTCTTCCTGATACTCTCAGGGTGAATCCAGACAGCCGCTTTATTGCGGAAACTTCCACAATAAAAAGGAGGCTGTCCAGATGACATCCTGGATAAACCCAAATTAATTTGTCACAAACCAGGAAAATATTTGTTTTAGAAGAAAATATTTTTCACTGGTGCTAAACCAGGCATCACAAAATTCAAGAGAGACATGGTTTGTGGTGAATTAATTTAATACTGAGTTTATTCCACATCTTCTTGGAAGGTGCAGGATAAACCCATTACTTCCGGTGTCTGGACTCTACCATGGCTGTAGATTACTCAATCTTAGTGAGGTGATTTGACTCTTAGTGTTTTATTGTCCCTGATCCTTACACTTACTTGTTGAAAAGATATTATGTAAAAACGCTGACACCCTTTTCCTTTCTTAAGGGACGATCTCCAACTGTCAATTATACAATTAAACTCTGACAACCACTGACTAATTAAACTTACTATTTTGTGTGTATCAGGAGCAACTTGAGAAACTGCAAGTCACTTCTGGTGTGCGATAATTGGCTGTCTGCAAGGACAATGCCCAGGGATGCCCTGATGTTTTGATGTTTTCCCATCGTTGTGGGAGGCTTCTCTCATGTCCCTGCATGGGGAGCTGGCGCTGACAGAGGGAGCTCAATCCACTTCCCCAGGATTCGAACCTCTGACCTGTCAGTCTTCAGTCCTGCCGGCACAGGTGTTTAATCCATTGCACCCCGAGAGGCTCCATTAAATTTACTTACAGGCAAACATATTGTATAGAAAAATAAGAGGTTCCCAATATTGTAGATAATAAGAAGTTAAGCGTAGCTAAATCTCAAAGACAAACTGCTTCTGTCTAAAGCGCCAGAAATTTCAAGACATTCCTTAAGAATATACCTTACACAACTGTGTCTTGCTTGGAAACACACATATGTTTAAGAAAGGAATGTCTAATAATTTTACTATCTTTCTCCTTGATTTTCTTATAAATTGCAACAGTGAGATCTGAAGTAGGTATTTCAAGCAAAATTATGACTCAGTAATCTTGAAATATGACAGTGCCCTTCATCTTACTACTCTGTGTTTTAAAATGACTCAAATGTTCCAGAATTTATCTATTTATTTATTTCCCAATTTTCTCCAATGGGTAGCATTCGAAGCAACGAACAATGATTAAAACAGCAGAAATTACATGACACAAAAAGCACAACAACATAACAGAAATGTTAACAGCCTTGATTCTACTAGCTATCTTAAAGTTTGTTTGAGCTGTAACATCAGGGCAACTTATATCCCATAGCTAATTTAAAAGAATGTTTTAAAAGATTAAACACAACATCCAACTAGATGAAATTATAGTATCAATTAAGAAAACTGATTTGAAGTGGCAATTCTTTTGCATTTAAATTTGAATACATGTACCAATTCACCAGCATTAATTTATCAACACATTATTTCAAAATCCTTTTGCTAGTGCACCAAATCTGTTGGCCATTACAAATTGCCCTCTTCCCCCCATTTGCACAGGATGTGATAATCTTCAGTGGCTTTATTTCTTGTGGTATTTAGTCAATTTATTTCCTTGATTTTCACTAAATGTGTTTTGCATAGTTTAAAATAAGCTAAGCAGTGAATTTAACTGAGCTCTTCGGTGAATTTCTGTGAATGATCACTGAATATATTTACTCTCATTTTTAAAAAAACTTTTCAGGGATCATCTTTCATTTGGTTTTCAGTAATTCTATTTCCTTCCACTTTCACTGAATTTATATCCCTTGATTTATTATACTGTCAGCCCTTCACATTTGCTGTTTTGACTTTTGACTTGATCATTTTCAGATTTGATTAAACTATTCTCCCTAGGAATCTACAGGTCCTCTAATCCAAGGCTTCTTAAAAGTTTTTCTGCTTGGACTCCCTTTCTGCCCAAGAAAGCTTTACACAACCTGGGCATATAGGTATATGTTAAAAAATCAAACATTTACTGGTAATAAATTAGCATTTGCAAGGCTTGCTAAACAGGCCGATTTCCCTTTTTGTGAAGTACAGTTGAAGCATTTTCTGCAGATTCTACTGTGAACATTACACGTTGTTGCTGTCAGATTTGTATAAATGGGGGCATTCCAACTTTTTGGTACTCCAACATTAAGCTAAGGGGTTGGGACTTAGTTTAAGAAGCAGTGTTCTAATCCTACTTTAAGATCAACTTCCACTAGATGCTGATAACTGAGTAATGCAGGAGGCCTAGGAATTCCTAGAGTGAACATATATCTAGAACAGTGGTTCTCATCCTGTGGTTCCCCAAGTGTTTTGGCCTACAACTCCTAGAAATCCCAGCCAGTTTACCTGCCTTTAGGATTTCTGGAAGTTGAAAGCCAAAACATCTACCTTTGAAGATTTGTGTGTTTTGCCCTCTGTGCCCTGTGTTTAGTTTAATCTCTCTCCTCATGTGACATATTTGGTAGCAGTGGTGGGATGACTAAAGGAAAGGTCCCCCTTGCCTGAAGATTGTTTTGTCTCATGTTCTAAAAGTCTTTTACAGGGAGCCTTCAGGAACTGTGATGTTGGTGGATACAATGTTGGTGGACCCTAAAGCACTTCCCCAAAAGCAAAGGTAGATATTGGCCACTGGTATTTTGATCCCAGAATTACTACACACATATGTTTCTCCATTGTCATCCCTAGTGCCATTTTCCATCTCTACCACCCCTATGAAAAATATCCTAAACAGGAGTCAAAATGGATGGGGTGTACTGAGGTCTAGGCAGCCAGGTACAGATGCTTGTCTTGAGGCTCTTTCACAAATATGGTGCTATGACTCCATGTTAACAACTATGTTTTACAGTTTAAGGAAGAGTACTTAGTGAAGTGAAGTGTACTGATTTGAGTGCTGGACTAGGACCCGGAAAAAGACCTGTGCTCAGCCATGGAAACCCACTGGTTGACTTTGGGAGCATCGTGCCCTCTGAGTCTAAAAGGACAGAAACAGCAGACCTCCTGAATATATCTTACAAAGAAAACTCTAAGAGAGAGTCACCATGGAGGGCACATACCAACTTGAAGGTACATGTCAACCACAACATTTTACACCTCTCAACCAAAGACCAAATCTTCACTGCAACAGTCGGAAGCTGTTCTCCAGTGTGAATCATAGTGTAGTCTCTACTGTACAATGGCAGTAAGACAAGAAGGACTACCCAAAAACAAGGTAGTCAGTCTTTATGCAATTGTTGTAATTAGTTGCAGAAATCTGGATGGGCGTTTCAAGTTACTCTACCCTGACACTGATAAATGTGCAAACACAGCACAAGGGGGATAAAAAGCCAGGAGGGTTTAGGCAGAAATAGACTGTGCAACATTCATAAATTATTTAAACAGCAAAAACTACAAATTAACTGGCCACTAAATCAAAAAGTAGATTACAAAAAAAATGCATGAAAGATACAAATCAGACTACTCTTTCTTTTCTGTTATCAAACATATGCAAAATTCCTAAGCCATGCAAAGACAGAAATGCAGGCACTTATTCCTTATTGGGCTCTTTCAGACAAGCAATCCTGCATTATATACCCTATCCATCTTCATCATCCCACTCAGGAATCTGCAAAACATCCTATCTCCTAGACAGAGAACCATGACAGCCTGAATCCTGAAAAACCTCAAGATAGAGCAAAGGTGGAGATACTGATGACTTAAATCAACAAAAGATTTAAGTGTCAATCAACTTGTCATGTTCATGAAGCAAGGAAACTGCCTCTCACGGAGCTAAAACAGAAGTCTACCTAAATCAATAGAATGGATGGATTTTTCTTTTCAACTTGAAGGTTGTGTCCAATTCAGAGAGCTTCTTAGGGGCCCACATTCTAGTCATGGGCACAGACAAAGGTCTAAACCGACCTGTCCAACAGGCGGCCCGTGGGCCGCAAACAGCCCGCCAGCCCCTTGGACGCGGCCCGCCTACCCTCCTGGAAGAAATCTTTTTGGGAAAAAATTTTGAAAACAAATTTTTTGAAAAAAATTAAGGGGGGCCGCTTGCAGGGGGCGGGGCCGCTCGCAGGCATGCACGGCAGGACGGGAGCGGCGAGGCGGAGGGCCCGGCGTCCTGCGCAGCCCGCCCCTTTTCGGCGGGGCTGGGTGACGTCAGGCGTGGCGCCGGCGGCGAACAGGAAGAGGTGGAGGAAGCCGCGGCCTCTGCCTCTACCTCTTCCTGCTCGCCGCCGGCGCCACGCCTGACGTCACCCAGCCCCGCTGAAAAGGGGCAGGGAGCACAGGACGCCGGGAGCCTTCCCTTCCTCCTCTTTAGGCCCGCCTCCTCCGTCCTGCCTCTCCCCCCGGTGCACCGATCGGGAACGCCGGGGAAGAGGGAGGGAGGAGGCGGGCCTAAAGAGGAGGAGGGGGGCACCTTCCCTTCCTCCTCTTTAGGCCCGCCTCCTCCATCCCGCCTCTCCCCCCCGGCGCACCGATCGGGAGCGGCGCAGGGCTGCTGCTCCTGCCCCGCGCCGTGCTCCTCCCACCGCCCTTCCAGGCCCTGGCGGCGGCGAGGAGCCGGACCTCCCGCTGGCCTTCCAGGCCCCGGCGCTGGCAGCGGGGCCTGTGGGTTCCTCCGTGGAAGGCCGCCCACAGCCCCGCCCGCTCAGAGGCAACCCACAGGCCCCGCCTAGCCCTTTACCAGGATGGGCCCAGCATGGCAGGGACAAGAGGAGGCGACGCAGAGACAGCACCGGATCCCTTTACAGGTGATGGAAGGAAGGGGAGGGTAAGGAAAAGGAAGGAGAAAAGGAAAAGGTGAGGGGGGAGAAAGGAAGGGGAAGGAAGGAAGGAAGGAAGGAAGGAAGGAAGGAAGGAAGGAAGGAAGGAAGGAGAATGGAGGAAAGGGTCAAGGCGAGAAAAAAAGGAAGAGGAAGGAAGAAAGGAAGACAGAGAATGGAGGAAAGAAGCAAGGGGACAGAGGGAAGAGAAAAGGAAGGAGATAAAGAGAAGGAAAGGATCAAGGGGAGAAAGGAAGGAAGAGGAAGGAGGAAAGGAAGTTGGACAGCCCTGGTCTAAACGATCCAGTCTATTTTAGCTCAACTAAAGTAATTGAATATTGTAGAATTTGAAAAACACATACAGAACAATTGAATTATGGCAACATGGGGGAGAGGCATGAACATTTGTGGAAGATGGGCCAACGGTAACCAAAGGAGGGCAATATCTACCTGTAGGCCCTGGGATTCCCTCTTTTGATCTAATCTTACTGGCAAAGACTTTTCAAAGGTTCATCCGGTGGTTGGCCCATCTGGAGATGCCAGGGTTGCACCCAAAACATACGCTCTGCTACTCAGCTACAGCTTTCCCCAACATGACTTCTTTCACAACTCCCAATTGCTATACTCAAAAAGGCTAGGGATCAGGCTTCCTGCTTTGAAGCATGAGGACATCAGAGTCTATGACACAAATCTTGTCTCCATTTTTTTGTCTTTTCTAAGCTAGGAATTCATACTTTCTACTGTACTCCCATGACAACAGAAAGCCAGAACAGCATGCATAAAAGGAAGGATTTTCAAAGAAACCAAACAAGAGTCAAAAGGAAACCAGTCATTAGGGGGAAAGCATAGATCTAGTACCTAATTTGGGGAATTTTTAAAGATTCCACTGGAAAAAAGACCTGTGCAGTTCAAAGACATTTGGACCTTTGAAAAGCATACCTTCTGCATTCTATTTATTTTAAAGTATTCCCTTCTGCACTCTAGTTATTTCTGCATGGTATACCAAACAGCTCACTGTACCAGAGTTTATTTTTTAAGGTCCTAAATAGATTGGGTAGAAAAACCAAAGAAACTGGCACATACTTCAGTGGTTTCTTAACTCAGTTAGAAAATCTATAATAGGAATTAAAATAAAGAAAGGAAATCTCCCTAGGAAATCCTGGACTAACTGGCATGAAATTTGTTTGTCCCATTTAGACGTCTGTTCTAAATATAGCATAAATATTGATCTAAGATGTACATTTTACTAGTAGCCCAAACTATAATTGGACTGTTGAATTAATGCTATTTTATATCAATATTGAGCACCTTAAGTTTCTATACAAGTGTCATAACAGTGCTTTAAAATGCAATACAGTTGGCCCTATATGGTTGTTTCTGAGAAAAATATACAAGCAATGACAACATAGGGTCTGTCTATAAGGAGGAATACCATAACCACTATGATATCTGGTGCTAACACAATACACAGGGATTTCCAGTAAATTCTTGGAGTTATGAGCCCTTAACCCATTTTTGCTCTGTACTAACCAACAATCAGCACAGAAAGGGATGAGTAATCTCCTTGTTGACCATGATGGTGGTCACATGAACTGGACTGAACTCTCTGGGTTGAGATGTTGCTGTCCAAACAGTCCAGTTAGGCTGAGATCACAACAACCCTGTTGGGTGCTCTCTTTGCCTGCATGACATGAGCCTCTTCTCAGTGGACATGGCGCTCCCAGTGAGCATCTGGTTATTGTGGTCACCTCAGCAGACACAATAGGTAATTGCAGGTAGTTCCATGACCAGTGAGGATAGTAGGGAGTGATGTGGACAAGATGATGGCCCAGCAGCGCCAATGAAGTCTCTGTCCTGCTGGACCATTTGACTAGCAACGGCCCATCACAGAAGTTACAACTTGGTTCATGTGAGTGCAGATCTGGGGCCAGCACCGTACAATTTTCAGTTTAAGGAGCCAATATAGATGCTGTCAAAGAAAGGTCCAGTCACCAGTCTATGGAAATTGAGTATTCCACCCCTCTATTGATGCCACTGCTCCACAGTATTGCCTGTGAGATGGATGCAGAGAAGACAGAACTTGGAAACAGGCATGTAGCCAGGGGGGGGGGCTAAGGGGGCTTCACCCCCCCCCCCCCGAAATTCTCAGGGTGGTCCGCGAAAAGGCCTTACTGGTACATTATTTAAACTGTTATGTTTATTCATATCATGATCTGATCACCATGCTCATTATATCCCACATTAATGGGGTTATTGGGATAACAATACAAAAGATTTGCTAGGGTAGACCCTCTTCCACCCAGTCTCAGCCCCGAACCAAACTCAGCCCCCTCCGAAACAAAATCCTGGCTATTGCCCTGCTTGGAAAGATTACTTTTTTGAATGACAACTTCCAGAATTCATCAGTCACCATGGCCACTCACTCTCAATAAAAGAGGGTATCAGGATAATGAACCTAGGAGGAAAACAACCTGCCACGGGAATCATAACTATATCAACTCCAGAATGTTTCAAGTGTATAAAGAAAATACTGTTTCCAAGTCAACATTGCTGGCTTCCCACCTGTGAGATCTAAATCCCAGACAACCCTTTCAAGACATATGTTCCATTCATTTATTTGATGTTATATGCAGTGTGTTTTCTTCAGGAAACAACTATTATTTCCAAGAATTCAGTTCGGATGCACATTTACTGTCATAAAGATTCATTGCAGTGAGAGAACAAATAGATGAGAAACAATCACAGCACCGGGTATCTAATCAAATTGTAAACACTGACATCTTATTTTTCATGAAAAAAATACTGAAAGACAACCTGCCACAACGGGTACAACCAGAAAATTAACCTGAAATATTTTCTTCCACTTCTGGGCATATCTAACTGATAACTAGTGATTTGAAAAAGTAACAAGCTCACCTGTACAGTATTTACTAATCTATAAACTACTAAGCAATGACTCTAAGCACTATCTGTCTATCTATGCCATCAGTGGACAACTGCAGGCCTCCAGATTATAATTTTGGGACTACATATCATATTCGTTTTAGCCAGCACAGGCAATAATGATGGGTTATAGGTGTTGCTGTACAAAAATGTCATGCAAGTCTCATGTTTCTCCTGTGTGTTTGAAATTTAGAAATTAGCATCAGTAAGTAGTATGGCAATCATCTGCTTCCCTTTGATAAATACTATAATCCTAAATGTCCCCCTGCACACAGTTAAGATGCAATTTCAAAGGCATTGCCCTTTGGGTTTTTTGAATTCTGAGTATTTCTAAATTTCAGACATGGGAAGGATTAACCCTCATATAATGGTTCCAATCAATAAATGGAGAAGTTAGTGTTTGGGGGGGGGGGGGGGTTAAAATCAAATTATGCAGAATAAATGTTGGAAATGTGGAGTTCAAGAAGGTACATTCTATCATATGTGGTGGATATGTGAAAAAAACAAAGAAATATTGGAAAGAGATTCAGGAAACATCCCAGAAGATACTTAAGATTAAAATACAAATAAGACTGAATGTATAAACAAGACAGAATGTATTTATTGTTGATATTGATGATATAAATTATAATATCCATTTGGGGAAAAAGAAAAGATTAAAATACAAATGAAACCAGAATACTTTTATTAGGAATAATGGATATAGATATGGACATAAATACAAACATTCTTTTCAACTATATAACAGCAGCATCAAGAATTGTATATGCAAGAAGCTGGAAAGTAAAAGAAATACCTACAAAAGAATAATGGCTAATCGAAATTATGGAAATCATGGACATAAGATAAATTAACTCAACTTTTGACAAAGAACTTAGGAAAACCTAAGAAAATAACAGATTGGCAACCAGTCAAAGAATATGTGAATTCAGAGAAAAGGATTGTGATATTATAATCCAATCCATATAGAAGAAAACTGTCCCAATAAAATGGAAGAAAGGAAAAGGAGAAGCATTTTACTTAAAGAAAAAAGATTTGTGGACTATAAATTAACCATTAATAAGACTGGAAGACATCAAACACCTCTCCCACTTTTTTTCCTTTCTATCCCCACTCTTTCACCTTCTTTTTAACCTTCGCCTGAAGTTTCCCCCACATGAAACGTAAATCCACACAAATATACCTTTCAGACCCCCTCTCGCCCACCCCATTCAATTCTCCCTTTCCTCCTCACTCCTCATGTTTTTTTTAATCTACATGTAAATGAAGTTAACTTTCAAGAAACGGAGAAGTGTTGAAAGAAATAAAACATCATGCCACTATTAGTTTGTGTATATACAAGATGCCATTTGTCATCTTTGGATTCCAAAGGCAACGCTATTGACGACACCACATCCCAGCTCACATGCATGGGAAGAAAAGCCTTTGAAATCTTCTTAAATTCTTCACAGAAATCAAACAATGAACTATCCCCGCTTCCCTAAAGTACATGTAACCTCGAATAAAGCAGATTTTTAAAATGAATACAATTTCTTTGAAATAAAACTGAAATCTCAACTTCTTTTTTTCCTGCTTCTGCTGTCATAGCAACATTTTTGCTTCATAAAATAATGTGTTCTTTACCCTTTGTGGCCTTGAATTAAAGAATGTTAAATATGGCAAGAAGTGCTAATGCATTTTGATTAACACAGAATTGTGAACATTTTGCTCACCTACCGTATATAGCTTGTGTCTCCTGCCAGTTGTTAAATTGACAATTAGCTATATTTTACTTTTCAGCTGTCTTCTTCTTCCTGACTTTGAAATTTTTTATAGTCTTAATTCACATCCCAGTCATTTTTGAAACATAGCTATGACTGCCCTTGAAGACGGCCCGGAAACGGCAGCTGGTGCAAAGATCGGCGGCCAGGTTGTTAACCAGAGTAAACTGCAGGGAGCAGTCAATTCCCCTGTTTAAACAGCTCCACTGCTGCCAATAAGTTTCCGGCCCTAATTCAAGGTGCAGGTCATTACCTATAAAGCTCTAAACGGTTTGGGACCTGCCTATCTTTGTGACCGCATCTTTCTCTACAAACCTGGACGATCACTAAGATCCTCTGGGGAGGCTCTTCTCTCATTTCCACCCCTGTCTCAAGCACGATTGGTGGGGACGAGGGAGAGGGCCTTCTCAGTTGTGGCCCCCTGACTCTGGAATTCCCTCCCCAGGGAGATCAGGCTAGCACCCTCCCTACCCACTTTCCACAAAGAGTTAAAGACATGGATGTTCTGCTGTGCTTTTGAGTAGACAATTCCATAGATAGTTGACCCCAGCTAGGACCCAAAAGCGTGACCTTGCACCTTACCATTACTCATATCTTTACTGCTGCCATAGGACATAGGCACTTTAGTTACTTGTCTATCCTTTGAATTATTATTGCACCATTCACCCCGTTATGATAAATTGAATTTGTTGTTGTTTTGATGCCTGTTTTATATATTGTTATAATATTGTTGGGTTTATTTTTTTTTCACACCGTTGCTTGCTTTATAATGTGTTTTTAACTGTGTTGATCGGGCTTGGCCCCATGTAAGTCACCCCGAGTCCCTTTGGGGAGATGGAGGCAGGGTACAAAAATAAAGTTATTGTTATTATTATTATGACATGACTTCTGGAAAAATGGAAGAAGCAGAGAGGAGGGGGTTTGAAGCCATTTCCAAAGGCTGCCAAAGGCTATCAAAGGGAGTAATTATAACTCTGCAGAAAATGAAAGTTAATCTAATTCCTGAAAGAAGCTGAGTTGCGTTAATTTTTTTTAAATAAATATTTAAATTTTTTTGTCAAATTTTTGCCAAACTGCAGAATTTGATTTACCAAATATTTCTCCAATTTCCCATGGATAACATTTGGCAAAACGACCTACCTTGTTTTGCCATCCATAAGAGAGGTATGATTATAAACCACATATGTAAGCACAGTTTTCATATTAATTAATGTATCTATCTATTTCTTTTTAATGAAGTAAAATTAAATGTTTTCCCCAGCATTGATTATACTCAAAATATCTATGCTAAGAGGGTATTTTTTAACCTTCTCCATCCCCAACCTTTGAAGAAAGAACAAAAAGCAAGGCCATTCAATGCCTACACCAAGCAATGAGCTCCTGCCACCAGCTTCTGAAGAGCTCATCCCATACTTTCCCAGGAGCTCCTTGAATATCTATCTGTCTCTCTGTCTGTCCATCCGTCTGTACATCTGTCTGTGTGATGTGAAGGAAAAGAGGAGCCCAAACCTGAAATGCATGCCATCAGCTCCCCAAAACACCACACATGACCCAAATAAATAGGCACTTAATAATAATAATAATCATCATCATCATAACAACAACTCTCGCTCATTGGAACTGCTATGATGCAAATATAACAAAATGTGCTTAAAGCTGGGCGGTTGGGGAGTCTAGACTCCAGACTGGAAATCTGAGGGGGTACCTGTACCTTTAATGGTTGTGCAGAAAAAAAGGAAATTTGCAAGTTTTCACACAAGCAACACCTGCTGAAAATCCCTCTTCAACACAACCATTAAAGATACAAGAACACCTCAAATTTTCATTATGGTAACTCTATTAGGGACTAACTTCAGACACACACTTACAACCAATGGCAGTAACTACCAGTTAATATATATAGTGGGTGTTTTTCTGTTGTTGTTATGATTTTACATTAAGCATCCTTCAGATCTAGTCCATTTGGATTTCCAATTCTCACGCAAATAATTGGTTACTTTTTGAACCACAGGTCATATGCCAAGCACTACACCAGTGTGCAACAAACCCTGTTGTAGCATCCCACCATGTCAAGAGATCCTCAGACTCCCTCTGGCACCTGTTTGAGTTATATGCTATTTTACATAAGGGATTTTTTTCCTATACCACCGTATAATGGATGTGAGCATTCACAGATTGTGGTATCTGTGGTGGGGATTCTGGAATTAAGCCCCAGCTGATAGTGAGAGCCTGCTGTACTAATTTGGACAAAGCCATGAGCACTACAGCAATATAGCAGACACTGAACTTATCTGATATAATAACAGAACCAAGGAATAAAAAACTAAATCAAATTCTGAGTGCCTATTCACACTGTAATTAACCCTATTATATATGCTCATATGTCTTCCTCTGACCTCCTGATTGAGCTCATTTTTGGTTCCATTTGGTTCTTAATTGAAGTAATATATTCATGCAATTAATATCTACAATTTTCCCTTGACAATGGTGTATCCAATCTGAGACATTATATATGTAAATAAAAATCACACAGGTTTTAAAAGGTCTACAGACGCAGGATTGGCTCAGTTGACTAAGTGAATGGCTGAGATGAGGAGAAGTGATGGCAGATAATCAGAGAAATCTACTCTCACATAAAGAGGCTCAGGATTGCAGCTTAGTCTTTATTTTCTTCAGTACATAATTAAGTATACATTCCCCACTCCTCTTTTGGAAATGCAAACCATTTGCAGTCATTCTTATATTCTATATTCAGTAACTACAAGCACACCATGACTTGGTTAGCAGAGCATGAGTGGATCTAGATCAGTGGTTCTTAACCTGAGGGTCCCCATATGTTTTGGCCTACAACTCCCAGAAATCCCAGCTGTTAGTATTTCTGGGAGTTGAAGGCCAAAACATCTGGAGACCCACAGGTTGAGAACCACTGGTCTAGAGGATCCATTGACAAGCCATTCATGCAACAATAAAGAGAGTATATAATGCACTCTACACATATGTGGGAGCAGCATACAAGGTGCCAGGAGAAAGCAACAGGGAATGGTTTGGATCCTGATAGCGGATCTTGATCCTAATTCTAATCATAATCTAACCCTATGACTAATCCTAACAATTAATGAGTGGATCCAACTGATTTGTTCAGAAGCCAATCACGCAAAAGTAAAGATAGTATAGAATGCACTCCATACGTATGTAAGGGCAGCATTATTAGATGCCAGAATAAAACAATGTAAAATCACATTCTGATTTCTTTTGTGAGCCATTTTGGTTGTGTTTTAGGCTGGTCACCACTGAGACAGCTGTCAGGATAGGTGAACTATATGTCTCAAAAACCTCCCTCATTCAATGTTTCCTGCTAAAATGATCTCAAGGAGCAGATGGTGGAAAGACCTTGTTGGCTGAGATCATGGAGAACCACAAGTCAGGAATCATAATAGGGTTGGGAATGCATGGCATGATGATGATAATACGTGGGCACAAGTCAGTAAAGGTGGTCCCAAAGGTGATCGGCACACTGGGTGCAGTGCCTAAAGACCTTGGCCTGTACTTAAACACAATCGGCGCTGAAAAAATTACCATCTGTCAGCCGCCCTACTCGGATCTGCACACATTATTTCTCAATACATCACACAGTCCTAGACACTTGGGAAGTGTCCAACGTGTGATCCAGTACAACAGCCAGCATAGTGATCTTGTTTGCTGTGTACTAATCTTGTAGAATTTCTAGTAATAATAGTAATAATTTGTATTTAATACTTGTCTTTTCTCACAGCTCAAGGTGGGGCTCAATACTTTCTCTTCCATCATTGCTCACTGGTGTGCACCTGGGAAGACCTGCAGTTTAACCCTAGCTGGAGGACCACGTGTTGTTCCCCAAATGTGGTACAAAACATTGGGCTAAATGGAGTCATCGTCTGACTAAGTCTCAAAATATTCCCTATTTACCTAGGTACAAATTCTACTCTCAAGGAGATCTAATTTTTACCAGACATATATTTTAACTGGTTTTTTAGATGGATTCCACATCTGTGCATTTTCCTTTCATAACATCTTGTCACAACAACCTATCTTGTCACTTGACAAAGACAAGGGCAAGCAGACTGAGAGATAGGTTTTATCTTAGAGATGTAAATATACTGAAATCCATGGTTTCGCATTGATGTGGCGTTAGGGGCTTTGTGGTGGTGGTTGGAGCGAGGAGGGATGGGTGTGTTGTTTTTGTTATGTGTCCTGGGGAAAGCATTTAATTTTGTTGTACAATGCACAATGACAATAAAGATATTCTATTCTATATTAGCTTACCTTCCATATAGCTAGCTGCCATTAGGAGTATCATACTGTGGATCTGAATGATGGTGGACTGGAATATATGTGACTCTCTAAAGTTCAGACACAGGCTACACCGGTGTTTCCCAACCTTTTTTGAGCCGCGGCACACCTTTTACATTTGCAAAATCCTGGGGCACACCACCAATCAAAATGACACAAAATGACACTCTAACACAGTAATACATATAGTTAATATGATTTTAAAATGTATTTATACACTCAGTGTGAAACCTGGGACTGTTTTGATGAACTCAACATAGATATCCTGGCAGGAATAGCAGAAAGACACAAACTTCCCACACAGAACTCCCATAACCAAGAGAAAATGCTATAAGAGTTTGGTGGGCATTGTTGTTCCAAAAAAAAGAGGGTTTGATGCAAAGTATAAAACGCAGCAGAGAAGCAGTTAAAAAGGGTTCACAGCAAATGTGGCATATGAGGACTCAAACTGGAAATAATGCATCTGAGCAAACAAGCCATGTTATTAAAGCATTTCTACTTTATTGTAGAAAGCAACAGAAAAGCAGTAATACACATGCAACAGCATGCTTAACAAGTTAGAACAGGAGAAAACATACCATGAGGCACACAAAATGGAGGCATACAGCAGAAGATTAACAGCAACTCTAAACTCCTCCCTTCTTCATCGCTGTGATTGGAAGAGAGAGTGAGCCAATAGGCAGAGCCTAGCAACAATGGTTTATTTCTTCCAACTATAATATTATTCTACCGCTAGATGGCGCTCATGAGAGCGGAAATCTTCTTCTATCATGTATCTTATGAGCCAGACAAAACACATTCATCTAGACTTCAGTATAATCATATTGAACTACAGCATTTTGCCATTTAATTTCAACAGGCATTGACCTTGAGTTTTGGAGTTGTAGTTCACCTATATCCAGAGAGCAAACAATGTTGGATCAGGACCAAACTTGGCATGAATACTCAATATGCCCAAATATGAACACAGATAGAGTTCAGGGGAAATAGGCCTCGACATTTGGGAGTTGTAGTTGCTGGGATTTATAGTTCCCCTACAATCAAAGAGCATTCTCAACCCCACCAATGATAGAACTGGGCCAAACTTCCCACACAGAACCCCCAGGAGGCAAGAAGAGGTCTCTACTTGGGGAAAGGGAGGTGGGCCTTCCCAATGCATGGAGAGGGAGAGACCAAGTATACAATAGGTGGGGAGGGGGGTGTTTGTAATTTTGTGCCTTTATCGAGGTAGTTTCTTAGGGTTTTTATACTTCAACACACTAGACTCTCTCCCCTCCCTGGAGGTTCCAATTTCCCACGGCACACCTGATGATCGCTCACAGCACACTAGTGTGCCCTGGCACACTGGTTGGGAAACACTGGGCTACACTGCTGTTATATGTAGTTGCCATTGACGAAGATTGAGAAAATATTTTCAGACTATCTGGATTTTGTTGAAAACTGAAACTAATTCACTTCCCAATTCCCCATCGCTCCAATTTTGACTCCAAGCAATAGTCAACATTTATTTATCTCCATTAATAGCTAATCTGCCTAATTCAAAGATCTCATTTTACCAAGGTAATGGCTCTTAGCTCTATTGTTGTAATAGGCAGGAAACTGCCTGACACCAGACAAGTCAATTCAGAGAAGGCACTTTTTAAAGCTTTTAGACCTGTGCTCAGATTCCACTGAGAACATTTCCTGATCTGAAAATGGCTACATAAAAATGACAGCTCTTGAGAACTTGATAGCATGGAGCAGATAGAGAATAGATGGGAGCATGTGGCTAAATGGCATACTAAATCAGCAATAAGCCCTTGCAAACCAGCCGAAAGCTAGTCTGCCAGCTAAAACGTTCTCATAAACATGTCAGGAGTGAAAGATTTCAAAAATATTCTTATTTTAATACTCAAACAAGTAAGTTTTTAGATGTTAGCAGACTTCACCAGTATTTTGATATTTTGGCTAGGCAATGTCTTCTCTTCTAAAGAAGCTCTCATCACCCTGACATCTTCCAGATGTATTGGATTACAAATCCCATCATTCACAGAGTCAGAAGTGTTGTTTTGAGGTTAGAGTCTGTATAGTTTTTTGCATTTGTATCATCCTTTTATTCATGCAAAAGGTTTTATTCTCTTTTATTTAATTTTTCATTTTCAACACTATACAAAGGACATCTGTACAAAGGATATCTGAACTGCTGCAGGATGCCTAGTCTAGAAAATAAAGTATCCTGTCTTCTTAGGGCCTTTCCAGACCGAGCCCAAAATGCAGACCCTGTTCGATTTTTACCTCAAGTGCCCAAATGATGCTTCAGGGTAAAAACAAAGTAATTCGAGACAAAGCAGGTAAACCCTGCTTTGCCTTGAATTACTTTGATACTCCATTAGACCTGGGTATTTCTGAAAAGCCCGGGTCTAATGGAGTATAGGGCCTGCTTCTGTAGTCCTGGGGTCAGTCTCCACAGCCCATTTCAGTTCTTTGGACTTCCAAAAGCCTGGAGAACCGAGGAGGTCACCCACGCCCTTCCCAACCATCTCCCTAAAAACCTTAAAATTAAAGAAAGACTTACCAGATCACCATGAGGCTGCTCCGGCAGCCCTTCTGGCACATCATTTTTACATTGGAGCAGCCTCATGGCGACCTGGTAGGGTTTTTTTTCTCATTCTTAAGAGGGGGTTGGAGTAATAGCCCCATTCCAGCATAGTAGTTATCTCACTGGCATGGGGACAACCCATGGGAAAGCCTGCTTTTTGGAAGCCCCCTTAGTCAAATGGACACATACTCCATTAGTTATAATTTCTCATATTAGACAAATGATTAAATACATATTCATTTATACAGACCTTTTCTCGTCATTATTTGAAAATTACTTCATTGCAAGTTGTTTAAATTATTACTTTTTTGGAGGTCCACCTCCAACAAAGTATCTCCTCTCTAGACATTTTCTAGATCCTCCAGCTTGACTGTATGGTATTTTTGGGTGACAAGGCCTTTATTTCAAATAGCATTTGTTATATCTGTAGTAGTATGTCTACTAGTATGTTTCGTGTAACTATGCAAAATCTGGAAAGGTATTCACAGTGGATACAGAGGTTGTAAGGTATTTCATATTTTCCGAGTCACATTTATTGAAATGGCAACACATAATATATTAAAAACCCATAAACCCATACATAGCTAGAGTTTAGCAAACCTTTTTGCACATTTCCTTTTTAGTGTCCCTTTCTAGTTATTTCCCCAAGGAATTAATATTGGAATGAGGTGCAAAGTGCCTCTGATGTTCACATTATAAGCAATTCTCCACTTTCCCCCCAAACATCCCTTAATAAGTAGCACCTCCAATGTGTAACCAGTATAAATTTGGCTGCTGTAAACAAAAAGCCTATTAATTCACAATGAAAATTGCTACGTTGGGTCCAGATTATTTGAAGGACCATATATGAACTCATTAGAGTTTTAAGATTGTCTAGAGACACATTTTACTATCACATCTGGTTTGGTGGGAACAAGGGAGGAGATCTTCTGAGTGATTACTTCCAGACTTTGGAAGTCTTTTCCTAGAGAGGCCAGCATGGCTCCGTCTTTGCTCTCCTTCTGCCATCAAATTAAAAAAAATTTATTCCATCAGGCTTTTAGGAACTGATTGGGATATTAGGATAGGCTTTTACAGCTCTATGGTCCAATCTGTATGATGTGTGTATGTGTCTGTGTGTATAGTATATAGCTATATTAATGTTTTTAATTTTATGAACTCTTTAATTGCTTTCAAATAACTTGTTAAAAGAGGGGAAATGATGTAAACATGTGTTACCAATGGAAAATGTTTTGAATGAATGAACATTTGTATAATTTTGTGCAGCACAATTCACAATGATTTTGAAAATAAAATAAATAAAACAACTTTTTTTACGTGCTGTCATTGATGTTTTCATGCAGTGTTTACTCATCTGTTAAATACACTGTTCTCTGCTGTAAATCTCAAGAATAATGTTCGCTGAATCCCTGGCGCACTGTGAAACATATAATTGCTAGTCCCCGTATCAAATAGCCTGAAAAGCACCTGTTTAGGTGAATCCTCCCTGTGCTTCCTTCATCCATGCATCTCTGAAAGCCTGATCAAAATGGCACCACAAAGCACCTGGAAATACCTGGCTTTCCTTTCTGACCATCACTAATGGAGTCCACTGTGGCACAGAGTCCTGATAAGCCAGCGTAGCTTGCCATGACCTCTTTTGACCACTTGTATAGAAGAACACATTCACCTGTTATAAAATCTGGTGTGGATATTTGGTGCCACCACGTGGGAAGCCTCAGAAACTGCAACTCAATCTAAACGAGACTACCGAACTGTATCATCTCTATAAAATCCCTGAACAGCAAAATCAGCTAGTAGTAGTAGTAGTAGTAGTAGTAGTAGTACGATGTTATGCAATGTTATAGTGAGCTTACTTGCCTGTTGCCAGTTTCTATTCCAAGTTCTAGGAACAAAGACACAGAACAATTGGGCGGAGGATGCTTTTATTGATGACTTACCACTGCTTCTTAAACTGTGAGCCCCAACTCCAAATGAGATCCCTTAGTTTAGCTCAATGTCGAGGTCACTAAAATTGGCAGCAGTAAAAGTTTCTGAATGCCACCCATTTACACAAATCGATAAGCAACTCCTGCAGTGTTTACAGTGCACTCTGCAGAAAATTCTCTAGCTGTCATAGAATCAACGAATCATAGAGTTGGAAGAGACCTTGTGGGCCATCCAGTCCAACCCCCTGCCAAGAAGCAGGAAAATCACATTCAAAGCACCCCGGATAGATGGCCATCCAGCCTCTGTTTAAAAGCCTCCAAAGAAAGGAGCCTCCACCATACTCTGGGGCAGAGTTCTCCCTAATGTTCAGGTGGAATCTCCTTTCCTGCAGTTTGAAGCCATTGTTCCGCGTCCTAGTTTTCAGGGCAGCAGAAAACAAGCTTGCTCCCTCCTCCTTATGACTTCCCGTCACATACTTATACATGGCCCTCATCATGGCTCCTCTTAGCCTTCTCTTCTGCAGGCTTTAAGCTGCTCCTCATAGGGCTTGTTCTCCAGACCCTTGATCATTTTAGTCGCCCTCCTCTGGACACATTCCAGCTTGTTATTATCTCTCTTCAATTGTGGTGCCCAGAATTATACACAGTGTTCCAGGTGTGGTCTGACCAAGGCAGAATAGAGGGGTAGCATGACTTCCCTGGATCTAGACACAATACTCCTATTTATGCAGGCCAAAAATACCATTGGCTTTTTTAGTTGCTGCATGACATTGTGGGCTCATGGTTAACCTGCTGTCCACAAGGACTCCAAGATCTTTTTCACATGTACGGCTATCGAGCCAGTCGTCCTACATTCTGTATCTTTGCATTTCATGTTTTCTCCCTAAGTGGAGTATCTTACATTTGTCCCAGTTGAACTTCATTTTGTTTGTTTTGGCCCATCACTCTAATCGGTTAAGATCGTTTTGAATTCTGCTCTTGCCTTTTGGAGTAATAGCTATCACTCCCAATTTGGTGTTGTCTGCAAACTTGATGATCATGCCTTCTAACCCTTCATCTAAGTCATTAATAGAGATGTTGAACAAGACCGGGACCGGGACAGAACCCTGTCCTCCGTAAAAAGGAAAATCAGCCTGTTAAGCAATCCTTGAAAAAGCAGGTTTACTACCAATAAATGTTTGATTTTTTTATACCTTTTTTATATACCGGAGTTATGTAAAAGTTTATCAGGTGGAAAAGGTGGAAAAAGTTTAAGAAACCTTGACTCAAAATAGGGCTGTCCATGACCTGGATGATGGAACAGGAGGCACACCATCAAATTTGCAGACACCAAATTAAGAGGGGCAATATTGACCCAACATAATTCCAGATCTCCCATTCCCTCGTTATTGCATATGCTGTTGAGGATTGATGGAGTTGTGGGTGGAAAAATATATCTGGAAGACCACGCATTGCCAACCCCTCAGTAGAAAGTTCTGGGAAAGATGACCTCTTCCCAAGACACTGGAGAACGATATTCCATAATATAAATCTGTTTAGCTTGAAAAAGAGAAGATGGAGAAGTGATACCAACAGCTGTATTTAAAGACTTGAAGGGGTGTCATGTGGAAGATGGAGCAAGCTTGTTTTGTGCTGCTCCAAAAAGAAGGACATGAACCAAACGATTCAAATTACAGAAAACGAGATTCTACTTAAACAGCAGGAAGAACTTCTTGACAATAAGGGCCATTTGTCAGTCAAAAGGACTGACTCCTTGGGTGGTGGATTCTGAATGGTCATCCTCTGAAGTGCTTTAGGTTGGACATTCCTGCATGGCAGAAGGTTGGATGACATTGCCCCCCAGTGGACCTTTCCATGATTTTATAATTCCACCTACAGACAATTAAAGTCCAATTTATTCAGGGATTTGTGCAATAGCTTCTGTAGACGGTGGGGAGAAAAATGAAAGCAAAAGCCATCTCAATAAATGAATAAATAATTTGAAATCTTAGGCCCCTTCCACACAGCTGAATAAAAACCCACATTTTCTGCTTTGAGCTGGGATGGCAGTATGGACTCAGATAACCCAGTTCAAAGCAGATATTGTGGGATTTTTCTGCCTTGATACTTTGGGTTATATGACTATGTGGAAAAGCCCTTAGACACACATCACACTCTGCGGTCATTTTCACTAGCATCCAACTACTCCCAAGTTTAGAAAAGAGTGGCAATTCTTCCCTACAACAATTGGTTTTCAACTCTTCCAAGCAACCTACAATAATTTCCAAATTAAAATCCCAGTGTAAACATTTGTCCAAATACCTCATTTGAGAATTGGGTTAAACAGAATGGTATAGAGCAGGGGTGCTCTCACTTTTTCAGCATGCGAGCTACTTATAATAAAACCAAGTCAGAAAGATCTACCTACCTCCTCAAGGCTGGAGAGGGGACGGGCAGGGGCGGGGCTTGGCACAGCCTGGTTCCACCCCCCTCTGCCTTCAGCTCTACCAGCACCTTCTCCAGGCTTGACAATGGCAGTGCCAAGCCAGCCTTGTGCTAGCTATGCCACCACTGGCTTGGCACTGCCATCCTCAAGCCTGGAGAAGGTGCTGGTAGAGCGGAAGCCAGAGGGGGGCGGAGCCAGGCCGCGCCTAGCCCTGCCCCCTCCCCTGGCTCCGCCCCCTCTGAGAATCGCCCCATCCAGCTGCGATCAACCTCCTTCGGTCCCGTGATCGACTGGTCGATCGCAATCGACTTCCTGGGCAGCCCTGCACTACAAAAATGTGAAACATATAACACAATATCTGCTTTGAACTGGGTTTTCTGAGACCACACTGCCAGATAATCTGATTAAAAGCAGGCAACAAGGGATTTTATTCAACTGTGTGGAAAGGACCTCAGATAACTCAGGGCCAGCAGCACTTGGGCGGCGTCGGGAGCCTGCGGGGCGGGACTGAGCCTTCCTCCCGCCTTGCCTGTGATCTACGTGATCTACCAGTAGATGGCGATCTACCAGTAGATGGCAATCTACCTAATGATCATCCCTGGTATAGAGAAAAGGTGTCAAACACATTTGCTTTGAGGGCCACACTAGCCTTGTGGTTGTCTTCAAAGAGAACAGACAAGAGAATTTGTGGGTACAAAGGACTAACTATATATTGTCGAAGGCTTTCATGGCCGGAATCACTGGGCTGTTCTGGGTTTTTTGGGTTGTATGGCTATATGGCCCTGTTCTAGAAGCATTCTCTCCTGACGTTTCACCTGAATCTGTGGCAAGCATCCTCAGAGCTTGCAAGGTTTTTCACAACCTCACAACCTTTGAGGATGCTTGCCACAGATGCAGGCGAAACGGCAGGAGAGAATGCTTCTAGAACATGGCCATACAACCCAAAAAACCTACAACCCACTAACTATATATTTTTTTACATAGTAGTTGGTGCTCTTTAGATTTTATCCAGTTTGGGTCCCCAGATATTATTAAATGACAACTCTCATCCCTTTTGATGATCTGTTATGAGGACTGGAGATCATGAGAATTGCAAGACAACAGCATTTGTGCCTCTGAGGTTGGAGAAAAGTTCAGCCTATGAACCTGAAAAAAAAATTTTACCAGGGAACCAAAGAAAATAAAATCTATCCACAATGATGTTTGTGATGTGGCACAGGCAGCAGGGTTAAACTACACAAGAATCAACACAAAATATTCAGTCATAGCTCATTGCTCAAACCATTATACCATAATATTTATTTATTTATTTATTAACTTCGATTTAGTATACCGCTCACTCCGAAGCTCAGAGCGGTTTACAAAGTAAGCATGAGCACCAAGAATAATAAGCAATTAAACAGTTAAAACACATTAAAACATCAAAACAGCTAAAACATATTAAGAACATTTCAATGAGGCAGGGCAAGATAATATCTAGGGCTGGCCCTAGGTGCAGCGGGTTAAACCACTAAGCTGCAGCCTTCCTGGTGATTGGAAAGTCTGGTGGCTCACGGAAGGGCCACGGATGGACGTGAGCTCCGGGAGGCCGTTATCCTTGGGGCAGTACGGAGAAGGCCAACCTAGCAATCTCAGGTTCCAAGGGACATGGAAATGAGCTCCTCAGAGCGCAGTGATCTCCCATAAGGGGTAATTCAGGTACACTGGCCCCAAACCATAGATGGCCTTGAAAGTAAGAACTAACACCTTGAAGAGGACCCGAATCATAGAAATGGACATGCAGCCCCGCAGGAGTTGGACAATGTCAGATCTTGCATCATAGAAATGGAGGAGGAGACTAGCTGCAGCATATCTAGATTTAATATCAAGCTTTATCTTTATCATCCACAAAGGCCACACTATGCTGACTAAACAGAACTACAGCCTTCCAGATGTTACGGTATCAGAACTTCCATCAGCTCTATCCATGATGTCTAATGATCAAGAGTACAGGAATTGTAGTCCAGCATCTGATAGGCCACATACAATGACTTTTGAACTTGGTGCTAAATAAAGTTCAGGCTGTGAACCTGAAAAAAAAAATCTTGAACCAGGGAACCAAAGAAAATAAAATCTATTGACAATGATGTTTGTGATGAACGACAGGCAGCAGCTACTAAGGAAACTACACAAGAATCAACACAAAATATTCAGAGTCATAGCTCATTGCTCAAACCATTATACCATAATAGCACATTAAATTGAGATTTAGTCTGAATGAGTGTTTAATAGATCACAATCAAGATGACCACACCTCCATTTATTATGTATGAAGCAGGTAGCACTCCTCGAGCCAGCAAAGGCTTCCATTTGAAAAATGCCCTTCACATTATACAATTTTAGCACATGTATACTAGAATTCTCTGCGACAAATCCAGGGATTCCACAAAATGAAGCAATGGCAGTCAAAGTGGCATTAAAAGGTAAAGGTATAGGTTTCCTATTGACAGTAAGTCTAGTCATGTCCGACTCTGGGTGGTGGTGCTCATCTCAATTTCTAAGCCGAAGAGCAGGCATTGTCCATAGACACCTCCAAGGTCATGTGGCCTGCATGACTGCATGGTGCGCCGTTACCTTCCCGCCAGCTCCACGGATTCAAACCGCCGATCCTTTGGTCAGCAAGTTCAGCAGCTCAGTGGTTTAACATTAAACTACCATAACTATGAAATATGAAAATGTCATCAGAAGAGTACAAGAATACCTATCTAAAGAAATGTTGCAGCATGAAGGATCATAAAAGATAACAGGGTTGCTAAACAGATTAGTTGCTAATACTACAATCCATGCCTACTTACCCAGGATTAAGTCCCACTGAATATAACTGGATTTACTTCCAAGTAAACATAAATATTTCGATTGATGTAAACATCTCATTTCTTTTGTGCTGTTACTAGAAGAGTGTGCTAATCACTCAACGAATGCAAGAGAATAAAGTATTATGTTCAAACATTATTATTTGCTTCTAAACAATGCACATTTATGACTATGCAATGTTTTTTTGCAGGTTGGATTAAATTACTCAGCTACATTAATTTAGTAATGCTCTGCGCTAATAACTGTGATCAAGCCATTCATACCAACTGCCTCTTCGTGGAGTAGCAATTATTTTAATTAAAAAAGTAAACATTTATTATATTGGAAAGAAGCATGTGTTAATAATTGATATAGCTGATTGAATCTACCTGAAGAGCAAGTACTTCCTCGTAAACAAAGCACGCTTTGTTTATACACCTTCCTTTGGCATGAATACTTCCCTGTGGTTTTCAAGATAAGAACCATTAATCTGAGAGCAATATATAAAAATAAGCAAGCATGCAAAGCAAGACACTCAGCTTTTTATTACTTCTAGGATCTGGCATTCATGCAAAAAGTGCTTCTATTCATCTTATTCATGAATGCGTATTTCAAAGCAAAAAAAAGGAGGAGGGGGGAGAAAAGGAATGAAGTCAAAATTAAGAGTTCTCTACTGAAATATCCAGTGTATTCCCTCTCTGCACATAGACCACTTGGACCCAGAGGAGAACTTCCAGATGTGCCAGATTACAACTCCCATCAATCACAGATAGAACGACCACTTTGATGTGATGAAGCCATAGTCTGAGTTATCTAGAAATGGAACAGATTGGGGGGGGGGGGTATGTTCTAAACTAGGGGTAAACTAGCCACATGTATTGGAAAAACTAATTATAATGGAGTTTTTGGCTATGTTTATTTATGTTGATATTATGGCAAGGGCAGGCAGAAGTTGGTCGATGCATTGCAATGGTGGTGTAGCCTCTGCAGTAGAAATGTATCCATTTTAGAGTGGCTAGCAAGAAAAAGGGGCAGAGCTAGCGGAGTAGAAAAGAGGGAACGTTTAAAAATGAGTCAGTCTCTAGCCAGGGGAGCTAAAATGAAGAGATTCCAAGTTTAAGTTTGTCTTCAGATGTGATACTGAAGTAATAAAGGAACCATTTTGAGCCAGTCTTTAGTCTGGGAGCTAGAAGGAAGAAGATCCTTGTATAATAGGGGTGCTCACACTTTTTCAGCATGCGAGCTACTTATAAAACAACAAAGTCAAAATGATCTACCTACTCACTACAAAAATGTGAAACATATAACACAATATCTGCTTTGAACTGGGTTTTCTGAGTCCACACTGCCATATAATCTGATTCAAAGCAGATAACATGGGATTTTATTCAACTGTGTGGAAAGGGCCTCAGATAACCCAGGGCCCTTCCACACATCCTATTTTACAGTTGACACGCACAAACTGATTTCTTACTACTGGACGAATTGCTGCCAAATTTGGCCACAAGACACCTACAAGGACTGACCATCACTAAAAAAACATTGATTTTGTCATTTAGGAGTTGTAGTTGCTGGGATTTATAGTTCATCTACAATCAAAGAGCATTCTGAACCTCACCAACAACAGAATTGGGGCAAACTTCCCACACAGAACCCACACAACCAACAGCAAATGTTCAAGGCAGAGAGAAAGGAAGGAAGGAATGAGGGAGGGAGGAAACAGGAAGGAAATAAGGCAAGGCAAGAAGGAGGGGAGAAAGGAAGGAAAGGAAGGAAAGGAAGGAAGGGAGATGAGGAAGGAAAGAAGGAAGGGAAAGGAGGGAGAGAGAGGAAGAAAGGATGGGAAGTAGGAAAGGAAGGAAAGAGGGAAGGAAGAAAGGATGGGAAGTAGAGAAGGAAGGAAAGAGGGAAGGAAGAAAGGGAAGAAGGAAGGAAGGAAAGAGAGCGAGGGGGAGGGACAGGGAGGGAGAAAAGAGGAAGCCCCTTCACCGGCTTACCAACAGGCAGCTCCGAGTCCCAGTCCATGCTGCAGCAGTCGCAGTTGGAACTGCCTCTGGCAGCGCAGCACCTGGGGGGTGGCAGGAGCCTGCGGGGCGGGACTGAGCCTTCCTCCTGCCCTGCCTGCGATCTACCAGGGCGCCCTACGCGATGTACCAGTAGATCAGGATCTACCTAATGAGCAGCCCTGTCGTATAAGATTGTGCCTCCAGTTGTGATACTGAAGTAATAAGAGTCTAATTTGAGTCTAAATCCTCAAACAGGGGGAAATGAGAGACAGAGTCCTTTGAGACTAAGTTTACAGTCAGACTATTGATGGAAGAAAGTGACTATAAGATATACGTTATCCAGACAGAAGGCTGATGAGGTATTACATTTGAAAGAGAAGGAAGTTATCTAACCAAGTTGACGTAAGTTAAACTGTTCTGAAAATTTCAGTTTTATGTATTCTCAAGAGTAAAAGACAGATGTAACAATATCCAGGTGGAACTGAAGTAAAGTACTGTGTAATAAATACGCTTTATGTGCACAATAATTCATAAATAAACATTTCTTTGTTTCAACTAATATATTAGAGTCTCGTGTCAAGTTACAGAACTGAAGTTATATTTCTGAAAGTCAGCTGTACTGATGTAACCTGTGAGGAGAAGTTGGAAGCTACGTACTGACTACAGTACTGGGTTACACATCAAAGAGACATATACAGACATTTAAAATTGAATCCTTTAACAAATAAATATAAGAAAGGTGACACTGAGATAGCGTATTTCATGGCGTGAACCACAAGTTGTTGAGTTTCTGCTAGGTTTATTCTTCTCTCTTCTCTTTATCGGCACAATTGCCTGGTGCATACATATACATATAGGTTTATCGGTGGCAGAGGTTGGCATATTAAAAATAAAATAAGAAAAAGAAAGGGAAGTTCCCCTTACTGCCAAAAAAGGGTTTATTGGCATCGCACTACACTAGCCCTGCATCACTTGGAGGGCTACCCTCTGTCCACAACTGCACCCAATCCAGCGAAATAATAATAAGACCTGGATGTTCCAATGTTGCCTTTCAAAAATAGTTTAGCTACTGATGAAGTCTGCCTACCCCTAATCTGTTTAGTTGAATTCAAGCACTTTACTCCCAGCCCCGGCCCTATGGTTTACATTTGCACAAGTCCTTGTTCTCTTCTATTAGTCTTAAATCTGCACATACCCACTTTTTTGGCTACTGGTTGTTTGATGTTTGGTTTATGTTTTATGATGGCTTATATTTTATTCGTTTTACTGTCCTAATATATTGGGTTTCATCCCCGACTGCACAAGTCTCTAGTCCTCAATGAGAAGGTAGAATACATAAGATTAGGGGAAATGGTGGCGGGTTATAAATAAAGATTATTATTATTATAAGTTTCTGCTGGTTCTGAACCATGCTTCTGGCACTCTGCTATATTTTTGTGGAATCACTCCAAGTGAGGGTTATTTTGAGTCTAACAGCTCTGATTCCCATCAATATTTTATTGTATAAGTTTTGAATTATGTTCTTTGTAACCTTGTTTATATTGGGCTTGGCCCCCATGTGATACAAGAATAAAATTATTATTATTATTATTATTATTATTATTATTAAGCCTGAAAAAGTTACAGAGAATGAACACGTCAAACTACTCGGGAACGTCTGAATTCAGACTGACAGAGTTTGTGAGCACGATACTCCTAACCTCATGATTGTGGGGGAAAATGAAGTATGGATCATCAATGTTGCAATTCCAGGTGACAGCAGAATCGACGAGAAGCAACTAGAAAAGGTTCCACAATATGAGGAACTGTAAAGACTCTGGCACAAGCCAGTCAAGGTGGTCCCAGTAGTGATCAGCACACTGGGTGCAGTGCCTAAAGACCTTCAAGTAATCATGGTCCAGCCATAGATATGGGACTTAATATACAACAAATAATGTCAACACACCCATAACAGATTTTTAAAACTGGAAAGACCAGCAGACAACAGAATATAGATAATGAGCCATAATGGCCTTAAATGACCGAACATCAAAGCATAATTGTAAGTGAAACAAAAAATAAAGTGATGCTAGAAGACACTTGCCTCCCACTCCTGCAGAAACTTCTGGGCCTCTTCAGGTCTGACTGATTTGTGTCTCTGGAATTCGTCTTTCACATACTGATCTCCCAGAGCCTTCAGCTCCAGTGGCAAAGCCCTGTGCAGCTGCAGGATCTTCTTGTACAGAGTCCTTACCCGGGAGACATGATGGCTGACACTTCCTGGCATAACCCACAAGAAATGGCACTGGTCTCATCTGATGCTGAGAATTGTGAGAGCCGTTTCAGACCAAGTTGGCTCTGCAAAAATAATTTGAAGAGCAAAATAAGTTGGTGATAACAGTAATAAGCTAAGAGCAGATCAGGTGAACAATTCTATTATATAATAAACAGTATGCAACAGTTATCAAAAATAGTTTGTATTCACTGGTATATTAATACAGTATGAAATTCACAGTGGAATCAATGGTTTGCATGTATAAATACAGTGATATTAACACAATGGTTAGATTCTCATAGAGAATTAGCATCAATGTACAACACAATTAACATGAGTAGTTAAACACAATCAGCATAATTAATTCAATACATCATAATACATGGTTCAATGGGTGAGAAAACATAGTATATCCTCTCCGTCCTATTCCCTGTGGTGGAAGTAATTATGGTCTGTCTGTATTCAATCAGGCAAGGGAACAGGAAAAAGTCCGTGACGGACAAAAAAGACTCAGGGACCGCTGAAGTGGCCTTGGGCATGCAATGTGCATGCGTCGGTTCGTGTGCGTCAGAACCGCAAAGGATGCTGGTCGCTGTAGTCAGAAGGGGACGCTTAGTTAGTTGTTAGGACACCGCGCGGCTTCGCTATTATGGCTGGCCGCGGGGGGGGGTGGTCCTTGTGGTCGAAATGAATAGGCGTCTATGGAAATGTTCAAGCTGACAGTGCAGCGGAGGGAAAAGCTGCCCCTAGCTCGTCTCACCGTGGTGAGAGAGACTGAGGGGGGGTTGCCTGACGGCAGGAGCTCACCCCCAAGCCGGCGGGGGGCCGTTTCGTCTTATGGACTTCTTCAGAGGCTGTCAAGATGGGCGTCCTCAAATGAGTAAAGTCTTGGTGAGCGTTCAAAGTTGCATGGAGGACGGACCATTCCATAGGCACGAACCGACGCATGCGCATTGCATGCCCAAGGCCACTTCAGCGGTCCCTGAGTCTTTTTTGTCCGTCACGGACTTTTTCCTGTTCCCTTGCCTGATTGAATACAGACAGACCATAATTACTTCCACCACAGGGAATAGGACGTGAGAGGATATACTATGTTTTCTCACCCATTGAACCATGTATTATGATGTATTGAATTAATTATGCTGATTGTGTTTAACTACTCATGTTAATTGTGTTGTACATTGATACTAATTCTCTATGAGAATCTAACCATTGTGTTAATATCACTGTATTTATACATGCAAACCATTGATTCCACTGTGAATTTCATACTGTATTAATATACCAGTGAATACAAACTATTTTTGATAACTGTTGCATACTGTTTATTATATAATAGATATTTTTTTAGATAGATATTTATTTACGGTCAAGGACCAACGTCACATTGTACAGAAAATAAAACAATATAAATGTTAAAACTCCGTTCAACTCTACAGTTTAACACCAACAGTATCAAGCCTATTGTGTTTCTGCGTTCAATTTAATATGCTGGTTCCTCGTAGCTAGAACGGCCATGAGATATTTGGCCACCAGGTTGGTTGTCTCCTTGTGTTTGTCATCGAGCAGCCAGTATAGGTAGAATTCCTCAGATCTGCCAGGTAAGCGGGACAGTATTGGCGAGATTAAGGAGAGGCGGGCATCCACATACAGAGGGCAGTGAAAGAACACATGCTCTATAGATTCAACCACCCCTGCGTCGCAGGGGCATATACGATTATATAATAGAATTGTTCACCTGATCTGCTCTTAGCATATACTAAGGTGTAGCCCTCTGTTTAGTTATATTGATAACAGTAATAAGGCAGTATGTATGTATGTATGTGTGTACGTATTTCAAGCCACGTGTGTTTAATCTCTATGGATGTAGAACCATGGAAATGTTACTTATTTTTTATGCCACCTCTTCCCCAGAGTTAGACCAATGACAAATCCCAAAGAAAGTCAACTGAATTTTTTTTAAAAAATAAATAAAACACTTAAAATTTCCACATTAAACAGTATAAAATCATTTTTAAAAACCAGTAATATGCTTTCCTGATTACACATGAAAACCTGAGCATCTAGAAGAACACTCAAACAGAACACTCAAACAGATTTTAGAGACAGTATAATCCCATCCAGCATAGTTGGGAGTAACTATTTCAAATCCCACCATGTTGTTGTTCCACCTGCAGTATGAAAGTATGCCCATGTAAACCTTTACTTCATTTATTGCGTGATTGAGGTTTTGGTATAAACTGTGCATTTTTAAATAGGAGATAGCAATCCTGTCTGTGAAACAATTCCTTGATTTATTGAATGCCACTTTGAATATACAGTATATTTATTAAGTTCTAGATGTTAAAATATCTACTGCATCAAACAATCTCGGCATTACACAGAGAACAAACCAATTTTAAAACTGTGTATAAGAAGTAACACTAGCCATGAGCTCTCAAAAACTTTGTCAAAGAGCCAAGTTTTAACATGACACCAAAATGAGGACAGAATAAGCAGGCAGCAGGCCATGAAAGAGATCACATCCTACAATGTGAGCACCATAGTGGAGTAGTCCCAAGATCATGAGTGCAATGGCAGTTTGATACCATCTTAACTGTCATGGCTCCCTCCCACAGAATCCTGGAGTTGCCAGTCTTGAGAAAAATATATATAATTCTCTATCTACTAAGATAGCCTTATAAAATCTGTGGGGACATCATTGGATATAGAGAAAAGAGAGAAAAAATATGGATGCATCTACACCAGGCATGGACAAATTTTGGCTCGAGGTGTTTTGTACAAAACCTGGACAGTCTACAGACGTCACACTCCTAGAACGATTCCATCAGCGTTGCCTCCGCAAAATCCTGCAAAACTCTTGGGAAGACAGGCGGACAAATGTCAGCGTGCTGGAAGAAGCAAAGACCACCAGCACTGAAGTGATGGGCCTCCGCTATCAACTCCGCTAGACTGGCCACTTTGTCCAAATGCCAGATCACCATCTCCCAAAGCAATTACTAAAGTCCCAACTCAAGAATGGTAAACGTAATGTTGGTGGACAGGAAAAGAGATTTAAAGATGGGTTTAAAGGCAACCTTAAAAATTGTGGCATAGACACTGTGAACTGGGAAGCCCTGGCCCTTGAGCGCTCTAACTGGAGGTCAGCTGTGATCAGCAGTGCTGCGGAATTCGAAGAGGCACGAATGATGGGCGAAAGAGGGAAATGTGCCAAGAGGAATGTGTGTCAAGCCAATCCTGACTGAGATCGCCTTCCACCTGGACACCAATGTCCTCACTGTGGGAGAACATGTGGATGAAGCATAGGTCTCCACATCACCAAGACACTACTCTTGGAGGACCATCATCCTTGGGCCACGAAGGATTGCCAAAGTAAGTAAGTGTGTTGCGCAAATATAATGAGGAATAATAAACATATTGGAAACGTATGTTATTATCATTACAAACATTCACGTAATATGTTGTGTCTCCATACATTTCATTATCAGTCAATATTTCTTTTAAGGGGTTGGTTTAACCTCCCGTTTGCTAGTAAAACCGAATTACTGTGTCGCAAAATGATGCCCGTCTCAAAAGTGTGTTGCCTGACATGAAACGTTTGGAAAGCACTGGAAAATTCACAAAGCTTGACAGCTCTTGAACTGCCGTGGCTCAATGCTATGGACTCATGGGACTTGTAGTTTTGCAAGGTCTTGGACCAGTGGTTCTCAACCTGTGGGTCCCCAGATGTTTTGGCCTTCAACTCCCAGAAACAGCTGGTAAACTGGCTGGGATTTCTGGGAGTTTTAGGCCAAAGCACCTCTGCCAGATTGTGCTGGTGCCTCACCAAACTACAAATCCAATAATTACATAGCATTGAGCCATTACAGTTCAACTGGTGTCAAACTGCATTAAAGCTCCAGATTGGATTACTGTAATGCACTCTACATGGGGCTGCCCTTGAAGACGGCCCGGAAGTTTCAATTGGTCCAACGGGCGGCAGCCAGATTGCTAACTAGAGCGTCCTACAGGGAGTGGTCAACCCTCTGTTTAAGAAGCTCCATTGGCTGCCGTTTCATCTTCCGGTCCCAATTCAAGGTGCAGGTTCTCACCTACAAAGCCCTGAACGGTTTGGGACCTGGCGACCTGCGTGACCGCATTTCTGTCCACAAACCCAGGCGATCTCTTCAATCATCTGGAGAGGCCCTACTCTCTCTTCCGCCGCCTTCACAGGTGCGTTTGGTGGGGACGAGAGAGAGGGCCTTCTCCGTGGTGGCCCCCCCGACTCTGGAGCTCGCTTCCCAAGGATATTAGACAAGCCCCCACATTGGCAGTTTTTAGGAGGAGCCTGAAAATGCGGCTGTTCCAATGTGCCTTCCCTGAATAAAGTAAATAATACTTGGGGAGATGGTGGCAGGGAATAAATAAAGTTAATAAATACTTAAATAAATAAATAGATGCCCTCTTCCAAATAAATCAGCCTCCTCCCAAATAAACCAGAAGCATATTAGAGGGGAAGCTTGAGCAAGGACCCAAGGACTCAAGGCCCTTCTTTGGGATCAACCCCTGCAAGGCTAGAGCAATCAGCCTTGCAGGCAGCCTTTGCGCCAGGGACGCTGGTAAAGGAGGCGCTTGCAGAGAGATCTGTTCGAAGCTGGGAAGAAAGGAGCCTGGAAAGAAAAGCAGAAGGTTCCCGGGGAGGAGTGAGCTCTTTTACCGGCTGGATAGAAGCAGCAGGAAAGGAGACCCGGAGCGTTGAAGCCGAGGCACCAGAAGGCGGTCCTGCGCCTGGCTCCTCCCTGGGAGGGGCTGAGGAAGAGCAGCACCCTCTTCTGTGGGCATTACAGAGTTAGGGTGCATCCACACCCTGGGATTAGTGCACTTTGGCACCACTTTGGAACCCTCAAGGTTGCAGTTTGGTAGGACACCAGCTCTCTTCGGAAGAGAGGGCTAATCAAGACCTTGCAAAACTACAACTCCCAGGATCCTTGAGCCATGGCAGTTCAACTAGTGCCAAACTGCATTTTTAAAAAATTTACTAGCCGTCCCCTGCCACGCGTTGCTGTGGCCCAGGCTCGTGATCTGGAAAATAAAGTAACGAGAAAGTGTTGGTTTCTAATATATGTAATTTCTTTATTCTTGTGGGTAAAACACTGTTTCTTTGACAGTGTTGATGTGGTGGTTGTCTGGTTTGCCTACTCTGGAACATGCAACATATCATTGTCCTTCTTGAGGGCTCCCTTTCAAATCTATGATACTAGGGCATGGGGTTACAGACTGTGTTGGATGTAGGGTTGCCATATGTCCCTTATTCTAAGGGGCGTCCCTTATTTCGGCCCCAAATTTCGTGTCCCTTATTTTCAGCTCCTGTATTGACGGGACAGGTGGCAGCAGGAGGCGAGGCTGGGCCAGTACATATACAAAAAAGCACAAGGCTAAATAACAAATATATATATATATATAATTCAAGAATAGTACATACGTGCACCTAGGTAGTAGACCAAATAGGGTAGGTAAATCTCGAGCATTCAGGAACAGGGGTATTCCCCAAGACCAACATCAATACAGGCAATATGCTTCACAATGTGTGAGTCCCAAAGTTCAAAGCCCGTAGGCAATAAAGTTCCTGTAGTGCTCCTAGGTGGACATCGATTGTAAATCCGTAGATGGGAGAGTAGGAAAGATTGTTCAAAGGATCGGGTAAATGGAAGGTATTAAGGAAAAAATTCAGGACGCGGAGACTAGGAATAGATGTCTCCTGGGTAGAGAATCTACATCTACATCTCTATCCAGGAGACATCTATTCCTAGTCTCCCGCGTCCTGGAATTTTCCTTTAATAACTTCCATTTACCCGATCCTTTGAACAATCTTTCCTACTCTCCCATCTTGATTTACAATCGATGTCCACCTAGAGTACTGACTTTGCAGCACTACAGGAACTTTATTGCCTACGGGCTTTGAACTTTGGGACTCACATTGTGAAGCATATTGCCTGTATTGATGTTGGTCCTGGGGAATACCCTGTTCCTGAATGCTCGAGATTTACTCTACCCTATTTGGTCTACTACCTAGGTGCACGTATGTACTATTCTTGAAATATATATATATATATATATATATATATATATATATATTTGTTATTTAGCCTTGTGCTTTTTTGTCTGTTTTACCCAGTATCTGACATAGCCTTCAGCTTGTGTTTACCAGTACATATACACACATACTTCCTCCTCCTTCATCCTGCTACCCCTTTTGGCTCCTCCCGTTTCCTTTCGCCTCCCGCACGGCTGGGAATTGTAGTCCAAGGCTGCCTCCTCTTGATTGATAGGTGTGCGCAGCCCTATTGGGCGGGACTCCATTTCCCAAGAGCCCTCGCTCCCGGGGGGGGAAGAGAAGGAGGAGGAGGAAAAGGAAGAGCGAGAAAGGGGCCTTCCGGTCTTCATGGCGCCGCCGGTGAGCGGTCTGAGGGAGCTGCAGGTGCGGCGCGGGGAGATGCAGGTCCACATGGAGCTGCTGATCATGGAGACCCAGAGCCAGGTCTGCCGCGCCCTCGCCCACCTCGACCACAGGGCTGCTTTCACCGTTGACAGCTGGGAGAGGAAGGAAGGGGACTCGCTCCCAGGCACACAAATCACAGCCACACCGGGGCTGAGGAGCGGGTGGGGTCTCTGGAGGGCTTTTGAGCCGGACGGGCATCTGTCGGAAGGGCTTGGGTTGTGCCTTCTTGCAAAATGCCCCAAGTAGATGATATTGCCCCGAATGCATGCGAAAGGAGGCTTCTGTTAGACCCCAGTCTAAAGATCAGTCAACAGTGTGATGCCGCAGCTGAAAAAGCCAAGGCTGTATCAAAAGGAGTATAGTTAGGGTTGCCTAATGTTTGATTTTCAAGTTTTTATGAAGTGTCCCTTATTTTTGTGAAAAATCCCGTAATTTTAGGTAAATGTCCCTTATTTCTTACATCAAAAAGTGGCAACCCTAGTTGGATGGGGTCACACTCCCCCTGAAGGCGCAGGTTCGCAGCCTGGGAGTGATCCTGGACTCATCGCTAAGCCTGGAACCCCAGGTTCGGCGGTGACCGGGAGAGCTTTTGCACAATTAAAACTTGTGCGCCAGCTGCGCCCCTACCTTGGGAAGTCTGACTTGGCCACGGTAGTCCACGCTCTGGTTACATCTCGAATAGACTTCTGCAACACACTCTACGTGGGGCTGCCTTTGGAAACGGTTTGGAAACTTCAGTTGGTCCAACAAGTGGCAGCCAGAATGCTAACTGGAGCATACCACCCCCCTGCTGTGCCAGCTCCACTGGTTGCCTGTCCATCTCCGAGCCCAATTTAAAGTGCTGGTATTGACCTATAAAGCTCTATACGGTTCTGGCCCAGCGTACTTGTCTGAACGCATCTGCCTCTATGTCCCATCTCACAGTCTAAGATCATCTGGGGAGGCCCTCCTCTCGCTCCCGCCAGCATCGCAAATGCGGCTGGTGGGGATGAGAGACAGAGCCTTCTCGGCGGTGGCCCCTCGCCTATGGAACGCACTTCCAAACGAAATAAGATCGGCTCCATCTCTCCTCGCTTTTTTAAAAAAAGCTAAAGTCGTGGTACCAGGCCTTTGGGCAGCAGATGTAAATTGTACTTTTGGATTTGACTGGATTGACACTTTGGACTTGACTGGACTGACAATGTGTTCCACTTGATGGCGTTAATTAATGTATGTAGTGATTTTTAATGTAATGTTTTTAATGCTTTTTAATGATGTTGATTATATAGTGTATTTTTATATTGTATTGTGGTGATGCGGCCTGTAGTGCTGCAAATGTAAGCTGTGCTGAGTCCCCCTGCGGGGGGAGGGGAGGGTGAAAAGCTACGGGGTACAAATACCATAAATAAATAAATACCATAAATAAATACTATATCTCTCTGTGTGTGAATTATATACATTTATCTATATCTATCTATATCTATGGCTGGATGGCGCTTTGTCAGGAGGGCTTTGATTACGTTTTCTTGCCCTGGTGAAGGGAGTTTGACCTCAAGTATGGGGGTTCTGTGTGGGAAGTTTGCCCCACTTCCGTCGTTGGTGGTGTTCAGCATTCTCTTTGATTGTAGGAGAACTATAAATCCCAGTAACTACAACTCCCAAATGTCAAGGTTCCCCAAACTCCATCTGTGTTCATATTTGGGCATGTGGAATATTCGTGCCAGGTTTGGTCCAGATCCATCATTGTTTGAGTCCACAATGCTCTCTGGAGGTAGGTGAACTACAACTCCCAAACTCAAGGTCAATGCCCACCAAACCCTTCTAGTGTTTTCTGTTGGTCGCGGGAGTCCTGTGCCAGATTTGGTTCAATTCTATCATTGGTGGGGTTCAGAATGCTCTTTGATTGTAGGTGAACTATAAATCCCAGCAACTACAACTCCGTAATGACAAAATCCATTTTTCAGTGATGGTCACTCCTTGGGTTAGTAGGTGTATTGTGTCCAAATTTGGTGTCCAGTGGTTTTTGAGTTATGTTAATCCCACAAACATTACATTTTTATTTATATAGACTAGTTTGGGTATCTGTTGGTGCCCGGGTTTTTGAAAAAGGCACTGTTTGTTTTGAGGTGTTAGGTAATATCAATTAGTTAATTAGTAACACTGTTTATTAGGGGAAAAGCCAGTCTTTGATTCCGTTTTTAATGAGTGCTCTCATTAGAAAATACATGATGATGTGGGTGAACTACAATTCCCAGAATCGTGGGTCAATCCTCCCCAAAGCAGGCCTGCACACACAGTTGGCCATGTTGGGGGTGTGTGCCAGAGTTGTCATTGGCTGGGTTCAGTGCATTCTGGATAAGGGTGAACTACAACTCCCATATGCCAAGGGAAGTCACCCCCCAAATCCTGACAATATTTACAGTTGGCCTCAGTCCCCCAAACTCCTCCAGTCTGATCAGTTGCTGATCAATTCCAACTCAGGGTGGATTACTATGCACATATACTGTACATGGCAATCATTTAATGCCGTTTGGACATACAACATATATAGACACAGACAAAGGCAATTTAACATTCCAGGTTTTCTGGCTTCATGAGGTTATGCTCGATTCAAGCCACAGGGGGAGCTGCTGCTTCACCATCCACTTGTGACACCAAGTCCTTGATGGAGGACTTCCTCATTCTTACACACACTGCAGTACCTAAATTTCCTACTTGACAGATGCAACTGCCTTTTGGGTGGCATAGGCCAACAGCATGCTAGACTATTAATAGTTGGGAGCTCACTCTGACCCGGGCTGGCTTCGAACTCATGACCTCTCAGTCAGTAGTGATTCTTAACTTTTTAACAGTTTTAACAGTTTTAGCTGTTTTATAATGTAACTTTTATGTGTTTTAATTGGTTCTGTTTGTGTGCTGTAAACTGCCCTGAGCTTCGGATAGGGCGGTCTATTAAGCCGAAACAATAAATAAATAAATAAATAAATAAATAAATAAATAAATAAATAAATAAAATGCAGCTGGCTACTAACTAGCTGCACCACAGCCCAGTCCTTAGATGTACCTATTCTACAGTGTAGAAGACGCAGGCTGGATATGCATGGCCATATAATCCAGATTATCAAAACAGGTGATCCAGATTTCCTGCTTTGAACTGGATTATATGAGTCCACACTGCTATATAATCCAGATCTGTCAAAACTGTAATTACAGATTAGCTGTTGAAGTTATTTTTGTCACAAACATGCAAGCATTGTGTGTTTTTAGTGCAATCGCAGTGTTCATATGACATGCAAACATTAGAATGTGCAATTTCAATGGGTTATTAGATGCCTCTGCTAAATGCAGTGGTCCCAAACTAACCCATTCTTTTGGTAACCTGCAATATCCCATATAGCCTGTTGGGGGCAGCAGAGAGCTTTAACCCAGCCTTTTTTTAACCTTAATAGAGAGCATAGCCTTTCAAAACAGACTTGTTGGTAGATCTGTTGATACTATACAAAGATCCTTCTCAGATCTATATGACCAACTGCAATACAGAGACCTCATCTACACTGCCGTATAATACAGTTTCATATCATTTAGTTTAACTGCATTATAAGAGTCTATTTATTTATTTATCGTATCAGGAGTGAACCAAAGATACAGTTGTAATGTATTTAAAAGAACACGAAGTTTAAAAACTTGGCATTATATTAAATGTCTTTTGACCAGTAACTGGTCACTTGGAGTGCCTTTGGTGTTGCTATAAGAAGGTGCATGTTGCAGGGATCAGACTGCATTGTAATAGGTAGTCAGTCGTTTGCTCTTCTCCACATTCCCATGTTGTGATCTCCACTTTGTGGCCCCATTTCTTAAAGTTGGCTCTGCATCTCATGGTGCCAGAGCACACCCAGTCTTCTGTTTGCCCAGGAGGGAGTCTCTCATTTGGTATCAGCCTATTGATTGAGGTTCTGGGTTTTAGCCTGCCACTTTTGGACTCTTGCTTGCTGGGGTGTTCCTGCGAGTGTATCTAGATCAGGGGTGCTCAGAATGGTGATCGGGATCACCAGGGTGATCTTTGGGCCTCATTCTGGTGATCTTCAGGCCTCTGACTAGGTTTTTTGCAATTTGTCCTCTTCACACGCCCTTGCACGCTGCAAAGAAGTCCTCCGCCGTTGCTCCTCCCTGCTCGCGCACCGCCTCCAAAAGCTGCAGAGTCCAAGAGGCAAAATGGGCCGCCTCTTTTAGATTCCTCCTCCTCCCTCCGTCCTTCTCCAGCCACTCAGAGTCGTAGGAGACCAAAGGGGGCAGGCCTGGATGACGCGATGCATGGCTGGCCCTGCGCGCATGCGCAGAAGCGCCCATTCTGCCTCTCGGACTTCTCGTGAGCTCTTGGAGGCAGCACGCATGCTGGAGGCGTGGAAATAGGAGCAATGATGGAGGAGGAGAAGGACGCTTTGGGGTCATTTCCTTACCGCATCTCAAAGGTCGGTCTTTTTACTTTGGGGTGGGTGCTTGATTGTTCTGTGGCATGTCTCTTGGTTTATTTTTAATGTTTAAAAATGGCCTTTTAGCTCCAAAGCCTCTCTGCTTGCTTTGTTCCTTGAGAAATATGTTGGGGAATATGGAAATGTGGGAGAAATGGGGTGGTTGGATGTATTTTTTTTATGCTCTGTTTCATATTGTTGTTATTAAATTGAAATGTTGATGCTTTATAACTTCATTTTATGTAAACTGCCCCGAGCCTGCTGGAAGGAGCGGTACATAAAAATGAATAATAAATATATATAAATAAGTAAGAAAATAGTTATACATTTTACATTTCTGGGTAGGTGATCTTTGGAACTTGGTTTTTAATCAGTAGCTCCCATGCTGAAAAAGTGTGAGCACCCCTGATCTAGATCTTAGAAAACTATTTCTTGATTTAAGGCATTGGCGTGCTGGCTGATATCCGAACAGGGGATGGGCCGGAGATGTCACTGCCTTGGTCCTTTCACTATTGGCTGCTACTTCCCGGCGTGTGTCAGGTGGTGCAATACCGGCTAAGCAGTGTAATTTCTCCAGTGGTGTAGGGTACAGACACCCTGTGATAATGCGGCATGTCTCATTGAGAGCCATATCTACTGTTTTAGTATGGTGAGATGTGTTTCACTCTGGTCATGTGTACTCAGCAGCCGAGTAGCAAAGCACAAGGGCAGATGACTTCACTGTATCTGGTTGTGATCCTCAGGTTGTGCCAGTCAGCTTTCATATGATATTGTTTCTAGTGCCCACTTTTTGCTTGATATTCAGGCAGTGCTTCTTGTAGGTTAGAGCATTGTCCAGGGTAACTCCCAGGTATTTGGTTGTGCTGCAATGTTCCAGTGGGATTCCTTCCCAGGTAATCCTCAGAGCTCAAGATGCTTGTCTGTTCTTAAGGTGAAAGCACACATGTGTTTTAGATGGATTAGGAACCAGCTGGTTTTCCCTGTAATAGGCAGTAAGAGCACCTAAAGCTTCAGAGAGCTTCTGTTCAACCATCTCAAAGCTCCCTGCTTGTGCAGTGATGGCACAATCGTTAGCATAGATGAAACTCTGTCCCTTCTGGAACTGGCTGGTCATTTGTGTAAATGTTAAACATTGATGGAGCAAGCCCACTCTCCTGAAGCAGGTTGTTCTTCTGTTTTTGCCATTTGCTTCTCTGGCCCTGGAATTCAACAAAAAAGCTCCTGTTTTGTAGCAGATTTCCTATGAAGCAGGTGAGGTGGTAGTCCTTTGTGATATTATAAGTTTTTCTCAGGAGAAAGCGATGATTTACAGTGTCTTGAGCTGATGGCATGTCTGTGAAGACAGCTCCTGCCTTTTATGATCTATACTGACTTGCAGTTTCAAACTGCATTTCAAGGCAGTGCAGGTTAGGCTGGAGTCTATAACACACAGGAGCCACTCTCATGTTTACATCCTTCCAATCTTTGAGAGTACAACCCCCATCAGCAATAGGCAATAAAGTTATAGCCTTCACATTTGATGGATGCCAGATTGGGAAAAACTACTATATTGCAAATACCAGGATTGGATTATAACTATTTTAGTACTGGCATTTTAATGTTTTTAAAACACTGTAATGTGACACAAGGAAAGAATATGGAAATCTGGCACTTGCATCTCCAAGTGGCTGACACTTCTATGTTTACCTTTAGATTGTTGACTTTAGGGGTAGGTGGGAAGCTATATCTGGGCTATTTTTCAGTGCTGTGTTGATACAACCATCAGCATTCTGGCACACAGCTAACCTCCCATATGTATATTCCTGATATGAACCCTGTTGCTCTAAATATATTATGTCAGTTATTTCATGTGGCAGTGTTTCAAAAGTCAACAGCCGAAGATATGGAACTTAAAATCATATTGTACCATTTGTGATGAGAGTCGTAAGTAATGCTGGGCTTTTAGAGTAGACGTATATTGCTATTGAATCAAAAATAATTGGTCACATCAAAATGAGTGAGGGAACTGGGTATTAGCTTGTAAGTTACAGGCTGCATTTACACAACCTTTGGGAAAGTGCAAACACTTGTGCAATGACTAGTGTAGAGACACAACAGGATATCAACCTGAGACCAAAAAAGTTTGAAAAAGTTTGAAAAGTTTTGTAACTACAATTCTAACTGGTCATGTTTGCTGGAGGAAATTTGGGGGGTGTAAGGCCTTTTAAAATGTAGGTTTGAGATTTTTAGGCTCCTCTTTCTGGCCAAAAACATGCCAAGAGGAAACATTTCAGAGATAATATTAGTTGCGACTTATTCAAATTACTTTATTTATGTATTTAAAAATTTTGTACCCCTACCTTCTCCCCTCCATGGAAGGACTAAGACCGGCTTACAGCAGAATTCAATGCCATACAAATTTAAAACATCTTAAAACAGCATATTAAAATATATAAAAACAGAGATACATAAAACCACATTGCCATTAAAACCACATTCAGCTCGGTCTAAAAAAGTGGTCACCCATTTCAGATTGAAATCAATCTCAGCTTATTCTGGGAAGGCCTCGTTCCACATCCAAGTCTTCACTCGCCTCCTGAAGGACAACAGGGAGGGGGCAGATCTAACATCGCTTGGGAGGGAGTTCCACAGCTGAGGGGCCACAACAGAGAAGTCCCTGTCTCTCGTCCCCACCAGACGCGCTTGCGAAGATGGCGGGATCAAGAGCAGGGCCTCTCTGGAGGATCTTAATGTCCTTGATGGTTCATAGGGGAGAATTCGTTCAGACAAGTAAACTGGGCCGGAACCGTATAGGGTTTTGTAGGTTAAAACCAGCACTTTGAATTGTGCTCGGAAACTAATTGGCAGCCAATGGAGCTGGCGCAACAAGGGAGTTGTATGCTCCCTGTACCCCGCTCCTGTTAGTAACCTGGCTGCTGAGCATTGGACTAATTGTAGTTTCTGAGCAGTCTTCAGAGGCAACCCCACGTAGAGAGCGTTGCAGTAGTCTATTCGAGATGTAACCAGAGCATGGACTACCGTGGCCAAGTCAGACTTCCCAAGGTACGGGCAGGGGTGGTCCGAGCTCTCCGGGAGGAGTAAGTGAACATTATTTTGGCACCCGGCGGCTCCTGGCTGCGCCCGCGCATACACACTACCTCCCGAGCACGCCAGCGCGGAGGAACGGGGGGGAAGAGGGGACTCACGGGGCGGGGGCCCGGACCCGAGGAGGAGCAGGAGGAAGGGGGAGGCCACAAGGGCGGCCCCCACGGAGACTCCCCGGCAGCGGCAGCAGCGCCCCCGGAAGGGCCTGGAGCCAGAGGCGCATCTTCCTGACATCACTTCGTTGCCGCCTCTGCCGAGGAGGAAGGCCTCGCCGGCCACGCGCTGCAAGGACGCCCTGCAGAGGCGCGGCGGCCTCTTCCTCCTTCCCTCCCTCCGCCGCGCCTCCGCAGGGCTCCCTCCCTCTGGCGTCTCTCCTTACAGGCGTCCTTGTAGCGCACAGCCAGCGAGGCCTTCCTCCCCTTCCTCCTCGGCAGAGGCGGCGACGAAGTGACGTCAGAAAGATGCGCCTCTGGCGGGGCGCTGCTGCTGCCGCTGCTGGGGAGTCTCCGTGGGGGCCGCCCTTGTGGCCTCCCCCCTCCTCCTGCTCCTCCTCGGGTCCGGGCCCCCGCCCCGTGAGCCCCCTCTTTCCCCCCGTTCCTCCGCACCGCCGGCTGGCTGCGGCGGCACGGTGGCGGGGCAGGGCAGCACCCCTCCCAGGTGGTGACGCCCCTCTCCGGGAACGTCGCCCTATGCGACCGCGTAGGTCGCTTAATGGTAAAGGCCGGCCGTGGGTACGGGCGCAGCTGACGCACAAGCTTTAACTGTGCAAAAGCTCTCCCGGCCACCGCCGAGACCTGGGGCTCCAGGCTCAGCAATGAGTCCAGGATCACTCCCAAAGTGCGAACCTGCGCCTTCAGGGGGAGTGTAACCCCGTCAAGCACAGGCTGTAACCCTATGCCCTGTTCGGCCTTACGACTAACCAGGAGTACCTCTGTCTTGTCTGGATTAAGTTTCAATTTGTTCGCCCTCATCCAGTCCGTTACAGCAGCCAAGATGGGAATGCAATGGAAAAAATTCCCAATAGTAAAAGGAACTCGTTAAGGATGCCCATTATCACCCTTGCTCTTCATTTTCACACTGGAGATTTTATTAAGGAGTATAAGAGAGGATTCGGCTTTGACTGGTCTTAAAATTGACAAACAAGAATTCAAATTAAGAGCCTTCACAGATGATCTCATATGCATTATTGAAAATCCTAAAGAGAACATACTAAAATGGCTTGAGAAGATTGAGGAATATGGAATGATAGCTGGCTTTAAAATAAATAAAAGAAAAAGATGTTGACAAAAAACATTTCTAAACAGAATCAATAAAAACTAAAAAAAAATCTACTTGTCTATTGATGGGAGTTGTAGTCCATTACCTCTTGAAAGAATCAGATTGGGGATAGGCTTACCCATGCTGCTGCTATTATCATTAACATTATTATATTGTTACCATAATCACCATCAGAAAAGTAAACCTCACTTTCTCTTATAAGACTTACTACCAGGTAAGGATGTATTGTATTGCAGCTATGAGCTATTATGCTTGCAGTCTTGTGTATTTAGTATGTTTGCAAGCTTTAAGATCAACTTCATGTTAACCCAAAAGGATATTAAACAAAAACAGTAACATGCATTTAAGCAAAATTAAAAGAGAGCCCACTGCCCGGCCTCTTGTTTTAATTAAACGTGAGTTTTGTGAGACATGTATTACTGCAAGCTATGTGGTTTCCTTGGCAGGGTTGCTGCTCTGAGTAAATACACCATAATATTATTTTGTTTACTTTTATCCCCTTTCTAGATTTTTATATTTTCCTTACCACTCTGTGTGGCTGCTTCAGTTTTGGCAACGAGACTTCTGCAAAAGGGGGTTGAAAAAGTTCAAGCTCATTTATTTGGGGGAGTCAGTGAGAGATAGGTTTTAAGGCTTTTAAACTTCAACGACCAGGAAAGATTCGCAAATGAGGCAGCTTCCAAACTGACTGAGGTCCAGATCTTCTAAGGGTCCGCTACACTGCCATATAAAATCCAGATTATTTATTTGTTTGTTTACTGTGCTTATACCCTGCCCTTCTCACCCCCAAGGGGGACTCATAGAATCATAAAGTTGGAGGAAATCTCGTGGGCCATCCAATCCAACCCCTTTCTGCCAAGAAACAGGAAAATTGCATTCAAAGCACCCCTGACAGATGGCCATCCAGCCTCTGTTTTAAAGCCTCCAAAGAAGGAACCTCCACCACACTCCAGGGCAGAGGGTTCCACTGCTGAACAGCTCTCACAGTCAGGAAGTTCTTCCTAATATTCAGATGGAATCTCCTTTCCTGTAGTTTGAAGCCATTGTTCGGTGTCTTAGTCTCCAGGGCAGCAGAAAACAAGCTTGCTCCTTCCTCCCTATGACTTCCCCGCACATATTTATACATTACCATTATGTCTCCTCTCAGCCTTCTCTTCTTCAGGCTAAACATGCCCAGCTCTTTAAGCCACTCCTCATAGGGCTTGTTCTCCAGACCCTTGATCATTTTAGTTGCACTCCTCTGGACACATTACAGCTTGTCAATATCTCTCTTCAATTGTGGTGCTCAGAATTGGACGCAGTATTCCAGACGTGGTCTAACCAAGGCAGAATAGAGGGGTAGCATGACTTCCCTGGATCTAGACAGTATACTCCCATTGATGCAGGCCAAAATCTTATTGGCTTTTTTGCTGCTGCATCACATTGTTGGCTCATGTTTAACTTGTTGTCCATGAGGACCCCAAGATCTTTTTCACACATACTGCTCTCGAGCCATGCGTCCCCCATTCTGTATATTTGCATTTTATTTTTTCTGCCTAATTTTTCTGTCACTGTTGAACTTCATTTTGTGAGTTTTGGCCCATCTCTCTAATCTGTTAAGATCATTTTGAATTCTGCTCCTATCTTCTGGAGTATTGGCTATCCCTCCCAATTTGATGTCATCTGCAAACCTGATGATAATGCCTTCTAACCCTTCATCTAAGTCAGTGTTTCTCAACCAGTGTGCCGTGGCACACTAGTGTGCCATGAGCGATCATCAGGTGTGCCGCGAGAAAAGCTCTCTGCCCCCCTTCCTTCCCCCTCCTCCTGCCGAATTCCTGCTGCTTGGGGGAGGAGGAGGAAGGGCCGGGCGTGAAGAAAAAGAAGAAGGGGCCGGGGCGCCGCCTCCTCGGCCATTTGCCCATCCAGCCTCCAATCCGCCATGACTCCCACCATGACTCTCGCCCCTCGCTCGCTGAAGCCACGCGGAGGAGGAGCCCCGTCCACTGAAGCCCGTCCACCACTCATGCTCCTCTGTGGGAGAGCTGAAGCCGGGGGAGGGGGCAGGGCATGGCACCCTCCCCCACCCCCCGGCTTCAGCGCTCATACAGCTTCGCCAGCCTTGAGGGGGCAGTGCCAAGCCAGCAGTGGCAGAGCCAGCACAATGCTGGCTTGGCACTGTCCCCTCAAGGCTGGCGAAGCTGTGGGAGAACTGAAGCCAGGGGGAGGGGGAGGGGCATGGCACGGCCTGGCTCCTCCCGCTCCCCCGGCTTCGGCACTCCCAGCAGCTGCTCCCAGCAGGTCACCATCCCTCAGCCATTCTTTACTGTGTTAGAGTGTCATTTTGTGTCATTTTGGTTGGTGGTGTGCCCCCGGATTTTTTTAATGTTAAAAGTGTGCTGCAGCTCAAAAAAGGTTGGGAAACACTGATCTAAGTCATTAATAAAGATGTTGAACAGCACTGGGCCCAGGACAGAACCCTGCGGCACTCTGCTCATCACTCCTTTCCAGGATGAAGACGAAGCATTGGTGAGCACCCTCTGGGTTCGTTCACTTAACCCAGGGCTGTCCAACTGGCGGCCCGCAGGCCGTATACAGCCCCCCAACCCCTTCCCCACGGCCCCCTACCCTCCTGCAAGATATCTGCTTTTTAAGATTTTAAAAAAAATTGAAATACTTTTTCGAATATTTTTTGAATATTTTTTTCCCCGGCAGGGGGGGGGGGGGGCGGGAGGAGGAGCAGGCTCCCTTCCTCCTCCTCCTACTTCCCTCCCTCCCTCTCTCTCCCTCCCTCCTCTCTCTCTTTCCCCCTTTCATTCCTTCCCTTTTCCACCACTTGAAAAAAAGAGGGAAGGAGAGAGTGCACCAAGCGAGAGGGGGCGTGGCCAGAGCGAAAAAGGGGCGGGGCCGAGTTTGGAGCGCGCGGGGGGGATGCTCATCCATTCCCTTTCCGGCTTCCTCCTCTTCTGAGGCTTCGTGCCAAGATTGGTCCTGATCCATCATTATTTGAGTCCACAGTGTTCTCTGGATAGAGGAAAACTACAACTCCCAACCTCAAGGTTCAGTACTTTCTGTTGCTCTCATGAGAGTTTAGGTTTGATTCAACATGGCTGAGGAATGCTTTGATTGTGTTTTCCCCTTATGGCAGAAGGAGGTAGGACTGGATGGCCCTTGGAGGTCTCCTATTCTAGGAACCCATTGTAATTATTATTATTATTATTATTATCATTAGAGGCTGAATGGCCATCTGTGAGAAATGCTTTGACTGTGTTTTCCCCTTATAGCAGAAGGAGATTGGACTGGATGGCCCTTGGAGGTCTCCTATTCTAGGAACCCATTGTAATTATTATTATTATTATTATCATCATCATCATCATCATCATCATTAGAAGCTGAATGGCCATCTGTGAGGATTGCTTTGACTGTGTTTTCCCCTATGGCAGAAGGAGATTGGACTGGATGGCCCTGGATGGCCCTTGGAGGTCTCCTACTCCAGGAACCTGTTGTTGTTGTTATTATTATTATTATTATTAGCAGAGGCAGAATTAATATTATGCCTTATCATTCAGGGTTATAGGCCTGTGTGGAAGGGCCCTGGCTTCTTATTTGACTTCCTTTCCACACATCTGAATAAAATCCCATGTTATTTGCTTTAAACCAGATTATATGAGTGTGGACTCTGATAATCCAGTTCAAAGCAGGTATTCTGGACTATATGGCTGTGTGGAAGGGCCCTGAGTCCACACTGCAATATAATCCAGTTCAAAGCAGGTTTTGTGGGGTTTCCTGCCTGGATATTCTGCGTTATATGGCTGTGTGAAGGGCCCTGAGTCCACATTGCAATATAATCCAGTTCAAAGCAGGTTTTGTGGGGTTTCCTGCCTAGATATTCTGCGTTATATGGCTGTGTGAAGGGCCCTGAGTCCACACTGCAATATAATCCAGTTCAAAGCAGGTTTTGTGGGGTTTCCTGCCTGGATATTCTGCGTTATATGGCTGTGTGAAGGGCCCTGAGTCCACACTGCAATATAATCCAGTTCAAAGCAGGTTTTGTGGGGTTTCCTTCCTGGATATTCTGAGTTATATGGCTGTGTGAAGGGCCCTGAGTCCACACTGCAATATAATCCAGTTCAAAGCAGGTTTTGTGGGGTTTCCTGCCTGGATATTCTGCGTTATATGGCTGTGTGAAGGGCCCTGAGTCCACACTACAATATAATCCAGTTCAAAGCAGGTTTTGTGGGGTTTCCTGCCTGGATATTCTGTGTTATATGGCTGTGTGAAGGGCCCTGAGTCCACACTGCAATATAATCCAGTTCAAAGCAGGTTTTGTGGGGTTTCCTTCCTGGATATTCTGAGTTATATGGCTGTGTGAAGGGCCCTGAGTCCACACTGCAATATAATCCAGTTCAAAGCAGGTTTTGTGGGGTTTCCTGCCTGGATATTCTGCGTTATATGGCTGTGTGAAGGGCCCTGAGTCCACACTGCAATATAATCCAGTTCAAAGCAGGTTTTGTGGGGTTTCCTGCCTGGATATTCTGCGTTATATGGCTGTGTGAAGGGCCCTGAGTCCACACTACAATATAATCCAGTTCAAAGCAGGTTTTGTGGGGTTTCCTGCCTGGATATTCTGTGTTATATGGCTGTGTGAAGGGCCCTGAGTCCACACTGCAATATAATCCAGTTCAAAGCAGGTTTTGTGGGGTTTCCTTCCTGGATATTCTGAGTTATATGGCTGTGTGAAGGGCCCTGAGTCCACACTGCAATATAATCCAGTTCAAAGCAGGGAGTGGGACTTGAGACTGGGATTTTGGTGTTCATCTCTATCTCCAAGTCAAAGCCCCGGTGTCCTCCACAGACACCTCCAAGGCGGGGAGGGGGCGGAGCTGGGGGCGGGGCAGGGGTGGAGCTGGGGGCGGGGCAGAGCCGGGGGCGGGGCAGGGGTGGAGCCGGGGAGAGGGCGGAGCCAGGGGCGGAGGCAGGCCCTTCGGCCCCCCAGGTCATCAGTAACCGAAATTCCGGCCACAGGTCCGGTAGAAGTTGGACAGCCCTGACTTAACCAATTACAGATCCATCTAACTGTAGTTTTGCCTAGCCCACTTTTGACTAGTTTGTTTTCCAGAACGTCATAGGGGACCTTGTCGAAGGCCTTACTGAAATTCAGATCTGCTACATCCACGGCATTCCCAGCATCTACCCATCTTGTAACTCTATTGGAAAAAAAAGATCAGATTAGTCTGGCATGACTTGATTTTGATAAATTCGTGTTGACTATTAGCGATGACTCAGGTCAGTTTCCAAACTATGGCAATAATTCAATGCCAGATTCAGACAGTCCCAATATCAGTAAAACACAATATTCTTAAACTGTAAAAACTATGTGTGTGTGTGTGTGTATTTCAATCAATTAAAACATATCAAGCATATCAAAAGTCTAGCACCAACTGAGCTTTGTAAACATTGAACCAATTGCTTTGCCGTTCTTCCATCATACTCATGGGTCATATTAATCCCCAAAGGCTTGCTGAAATAACCAGGTCTTAAGATTCTTCCTGAAGCTTAAGAGCTAGGGAGCTGTTTTGATGTCACTGGGGAGGGAGTTCCACAGCCACAGGACCACCACTGAGAAGGCCCTGTCTTTCATCCCCACCAACCATACCTTCAATGAGGGTGGGACCGAGAGCAGGCCTCCCCAGAAGATCTTAACTGTCGCACCAGATCACAAAGGGAGATACGTTCAGATAGGTATGGCAGTGTAGGCTCATATAATCCAGTTCAAAGCAGATAATGTGGATTATCTACTTTGATAATTTGGAGGGGATTTAAAACAGCTGTGGTATCCCATCCAAATATTAACCAGGGCTGAGCCTGCTTATTGGCACCTTTAGGACAATATAAGGATTGTCATCAAATAGGCTATATCCAAGCAAAACTGTAGCCAGCCACCTCTCTTGTTCATTGTTTCAAATCCAACAGTATACAGACATAAAACAGAGTCATAGGCAGAACCAGGATATTATCCTGTTTCATTGTCTAACTTTTATGGGGACTTTTTGTCATTCTCTACTTCTAACCTTTTCTTGTCTCTCAACCCTTTCCTTCACCTCTTACCTCAGAAAATCCATTAAGGCAAAAAGAGAGAACTGCTGCAAAGTGCCTTCTAACTGCTAGCATGATAAAAGCCTCACCCAAAAACCCCTGCACCTGCTGCCCCGATGGAAAACGTATTTACTTAAAAAGCAACACTGTCTTCTTACAGAAAGAGTAAAAAAATAATAATAAGGATATAACAAAGTAATAACAATAATAAAAAAGAGTATTGGCATGTGTCTAGACAATACGATTCTAAAAAGAAAAATAACAAGAAAGAAAGGATGCCTGACACCTCTGATGCACCCTCATGCCAGCATAGATGCTACATGGAGTCTTATTCTCACTATGTCTGTCATCTGCCAGCAATAGGGAGTCCCTTGCTCCTTCTCAGGGCTATTGAGTCTGCAACAGAACAACAAAGAGAACTTAGGACTTGTCTACACTAACCGTATACCCCTCATTGGACAGGAATTTGAATCTGGGTGTCCAAATGACGTTCATGGACTTCCAATGTTTAATATGCAGATACTGGGATAACCCGACCTTTTCCAGAGGCCTGGCATCCACGTGGCATGGGGACCCGTATGCAGGGCTCAAGTGTACCAAGAAGGAGCTACCTCAATTTTACCCCACATTGCACAAAGTTGGGGGGGGGGGGCAGGCACCAGCATTTTGCTGCATTTTGGGGTGAGTGTGGACAGTGCAACGGTCTCTAATCCATACTAGTTACACTCAGACAATAAAAATGAAATGTGCATATATATGATGGTAACACCTGGTTTGAAAATAGTACACCTGGAAGGAATCCAAGGGCCCTTTCACACAGCCCTATCTCCCAGAATATCAAGGCCGGAAATCCCACATTATCTGAGTGCGGACTCAGATAACCCAGTTCAAAGCAGATACTGTGGGATTTTCCGCCTTGATATTCTGGGATACAGGGCTGTGTGGAAGGGCCCTAAATCCACACTCAGATAATGTGGGATTTTCTGCCTTGATATTCTGGGATATCGGGCTTTGTGGAAGGGCCTTAAGAGTCTTTGCTGGAAATAGCAACCTTCCGAGCCTTCACTATTTGTGTGTGTGTATTACTGTGCTACCCAATAATATATGTGTGTATGGAGGCATCAAATTGTTGCCAGCCTGAAGCCACCCTGTCCCCCCCCCCCCCAGGGGGTTGAGAAGTGTGGGGTACAAATATAATAAATAAATAATAAATAAATATGTTTTTTGTGCAGTGGCATGTCTTTGTCCCTGGCAGTTCAAAGACATGGTTTATCAGGTTAACAGCTGAATTACCTGTGTGCCATTACATGAATGCTTGTGAATATCACTTTTTCAAAGGGTTGACTTCTAACAAGATAATGCCTTTCCTTGACTAGTGGTTTTCAAAAGGTGATATCCAGATGTTCATGGAGATTCACATTTGCCAAAAAGATATGACATTATTTTTCCTTTTCAAAAAGGTCATGAATGTCACTTTTCCAAAAGTCTTCGACCACAAGTTGAATATGAGTCAACAGTGTGATGTGACACTGTTGACTTAATTCTATGCTACTTCAATAGGAGTAATATGCCTATTTATTTGTTTGTTTATTTATTTGGAACATTTCTATCCTGTCCTTCTCAACCTCTGAAGAGGTACTCAGGACGGCTACCAACAAGCACTATTCAATGCCGATGCAATATAACATAATATAAAATACAATTAGCATAAATTAAAGCAGTCATAAATATACTTTAAAACAGTTTGCCTGTTCAAATCGTTATCCAAATCAATCCACTGCAGTTCACTAAAAACATTATCTTCCCCAGCAAGTCAGTCTATTCTGCAAACGCTTGATCCCACAACCAAGATTTGAGCTTCTTCCAAAAGGTCAGGATGTGCCTAGATCAAGGGAAGTCATAGTCCCACTGCGTCCTGCTTTGATCAGACCTTATCTGGAATAAGCTTGTATCCAGTTTTGGGCCCCACAATTCAACAGGGATATTGGGAAGCTGGAATGCATCCAGAGAAGGGCAACCCAAATGATCAAAGGTATGAAAGCCAAGTCCTATGAGGAGCAACTGAGGTACCTGGATATGTTTAGCTTGGAGAAAAGAATGTTGAGAAGGCACATGGCAGCCATATTTAAATATTTGAAATGATGTCGTATTGCGGAGGGGGCAAGCCTATATTCTGTTGCTCTGGAGACTATGATATGGAGCAATAGATTCAAATTGCAGGAAAGAGATTTCACCTAAACATTAGGAATATGCTAATGGAATATTGAAGAGTCTCCTGTGGAGGTTTTTAAGCAGAGGCTGGATGACCATGTGTCGGGGGTGCTTTGATTGTGTTTACCTCATGGCAGAATTGCCCTTGTGATTTCTTCCAACTCTATGGTTCTATGTTTCTATGAATCTTCTGTCCACATGAGCCAACATCACCACCTTTTTTTCTTATTTGAGAAGGGGACATGTCACCTCCCATCACTTTGCAGCTTGTAGTATTTTATGAGTAACTTGTAATAAATATTGAAGTTACTTCTGAGAAATAAGAAAGCCACAGCAACACAAACTACTTTTGGGAAGCTTTGGAACTATATAACTAACTAATGAATTCTAAAGTCACTTTCTTTGCTGTGCAGTTCAAATGATCGAACAAATGCATATTTCCAATGACTGATTCATCTTCTCCTCTTGCAATGTGAGTTCCTCAGAGATACATGTTGGAGCATGTAAAAATCGGTTGGTGTGTTTGTTAACTGAAAAAAAATGCAAAGCACAAAGCTGATTGGTTGGGCAACCCTCAGAAGCTAGCCGAGCCTGGGAGTTTTGGCAACAGTTACATGTTTACGTTTTTTTGTGCAGAAGCTTGCCAAAGACTGTTTGTATTTTTTGCATCTCGGCTGCTAGAAGAAGATCTCTCACGTGGACACCCAAAGACCATTTGAATCTCTCTCAAAGGATATTGTATGAGTCAATGCAACTGTTTACATGACTGTATATATATTGCTCTGCATAACAAAGAGTAAACACTTTATTCTTTACTGATCATCTGTGTGGCATATCTTTTCCCTAGCTAGACAGTTTGTGGATTGGTAAAGACGTGAACTACACGTGATTTTCATTCTGCCACAATACATACCTTGGCAATCAGACTTGCAATTATGCTGATGTGTTCCTTTTACCAGCCGACTACAAAACAAAGCATGCTGAACTTAAGATATGTAGATAGAGACAATAATAATAATAAACTTTATTTATACCCCGCCACCATCTCCACAATGGGGACTCGGGGTGGCTAACATGAGGCCTAGCCCTTCTAAAATACAATACGACACAGTAAAATACAAAATACGGAACAAAATACATCAGAAATAATAATAAAATAAAATAAAAATTATAATTACAATAATAAATAAATTATTTATTATAGGGACAAGAAAGAAAGGTGTTTCCACAGCTGAGCAAGCACCATAGGCCCAAACAAAAGATAATGCTAAAGTTAAGGCCTTTTCTACACTTCCATATAAATTCCAGATTATCTACTTTGAACTGGATTATATGGCAATGTAGACTCATATAATCCAGTTCAAAGCAGTTAATGTGGATCATCTGCCTTGATAAGCAGGATTATATGTCAGTGTAGAAGGGCCCAAGAATCTCTAGGTCAACTTTCAGATGAGATCATAAAGTCTCACTAAAAGACCTAGGTATTCCTACAGATAACATTTTAATTAAATCAGCAAAGTCGAATCTACAAAGATTCGACAACTGTATTTTGTGTGTGATTAAGACAAGGGGAAGAAACCCATTACAAGGAATCCACTTTTGACTTGAGTTTTGCGCCTCACTTTTTTGTAATCAAAGGAAAAAAGCTTTCTGGCCCTTTAATTCAAAGTTTGCACAAGGTCTGTACTGAGTCACCAAGTCTCTGCAACAACCTTGCTGTAGCCACTTTATTGGCATTTACTGACATGCCACCCACCTTGAACTCCAAATGTGGATCCAAAGATTGCTGAGCTGTGAACACGGTATTTGTGTAACGCTGCCAGCATTGTAACCGCGCATATAACCTCAGGAGAATCAAAGCAAACCCATGCTGAAACGTTCAAAAATAGCTTAAACACCACCATTGAATAAGAGGATGTTCACCAGCTTTCTGACTGCAGTCTGTTGGAAACGTAACTGCCTAGAAGTCAAGGTTTCTTTTTCTTTCTGAAGCTCTCAATGGAAGGTCCTTGGGAACAAGAGAGGAATGTTTGTTAAGTTTATCTCAGAAAATCAAGGTCCAGCTAACCCACCTGTCAATAAATCAGAGCATTGGAAGGAATCACAATGAACAGGCAAATAATATATACAAAGTTGAGATATTTCATATTTGTATATTTGTTCAGCACTACAGTGGACCCTTGCTGTTTGCAGAATGTGGTTCCAGGCATCTGGATATTAACCTTCATCGATGTTCAAGTCTCATCATACAAAATGGTGTAGTAAAATCATGTCCTTTTGTAGATTTTTTGGATATTTTCAAGCCATGGATAGTTGAATCCATCGATAAATGGGGCCAGCTGTACCAGTTACATTTCTCATCCAATAAATGTGCATTTCCCACTGAATTCAAGGCTGCATACGTGCCCCTCTCACCCCTCTTCTTATATATTCTCATGCTTTTATGCCATTTTGAACCCAAAACTTCCAAATTGCTGTCCTGGGCCTCTTCCACACAGCTGTATAAAATCCACATTGAACTGGATTATGTGATAGTGTGGACTCGGACAACCCAGTTCAAAGCAGATATTATGGATTATCTGCCTTGATATTCTGGGTTATATGGCTGTGTGGAACAGCCCTGACTTGCAGAAGGTCACTGAGGGCCCTTCCATACAGCCCTATATCCCAGAATATCAAGATGGAAATTCCCATAGTATTTGCTTTGAATATATGTGGCAGTGTGGACTCAGATAACCCAGTTCAAAGCAGATCTTGTGGGCTGAGACTTTTCTGACCTTTTGATTGTTATTCTGGGATATAGGAATGGTGTGGAATCATGATATGAATAAACATAACAGTTAAATAATTACCATGGTTGGGTGGGAATTTCAATCTTCGTCTTCCAGTGTTCTATTCCAACACTCCTAACACTGAAACCTCCTATATCTCAGGAGTGGGTGGGTAACTAGCCTTTTGAAGGTTTGCTCCCTTCCACTACTTCCACACCCAGCAATCACTATGCATTTACTATTATCATGTACAAAAAGGGCAGCAATGTTTAACCATCAGAAAAATCCAAAAATCACCATCAGAGCAATATTGGGATTCTAAAGTGTGTGTGTGTGTGTGTGTGTGTGTGTGTGTGTGTAGGGAAATAACAACAAAAAAGTCTAGAAATTAAACCTTATGAGGAACAGATTAGGGAACTGGGTATATTTGGTTTGAAGAAGGAAAGGTTAAGGGTGAAGTCTACACAATCATGAAAAGATGGACTCACCTCCAATTCACTGCTAACTGTTTCCAGCACTTTTGCTGCCTTCCTGTGAAGTATCTGGAAAAGGTACAGAAAAGGGCAACAAGAATGATCCAAGGGATGGAGCGGCTCCCTTATGAAATCAGGTTGCAATGCCTTGGTCTTTTCAGCCTTGAAAGACGGCATCTAAGAGGTGACTTGATCGAAGTGTATAAAATCATGCATGGGATAGAAAAGGTGAATAAAGAAAAATTATTTTCTTTGTCACAAAACACTAGGACTAGAGGGCACTCCCTGAAGCTCCAAGGTAGGAAAATTAGGACTAATAAAGGGAAATATTTCTTCACCCAGAGGGTCATTGGGTTATGGAATTTACTTCCAGAAGAGGTTGTGACAGCTGTCAGCCTGAACAACTTCAAGGCAGGATTAGACAGATTCATGGATACCAAGTGTATCGGTAGTTACTGAAAAGGACATTCAAGTGCCACCTCGGAGTTGGTTGAGGTAGGCAGGATTTCCCTGGGTACTGGTTGTGGGGGGTCGGGAGCAGGTTAGGGTTTTGCCCTCCCTTCTGCTCAAGATCCCCGTGTGCAACTGGGGGCCACTGTGTGATACAGAATGCTGGACTAGATGGGCTGAGGTCTGATTCAGCATGGCTCTTCTTATGTTCTTATGTTCTTATCATAGGTTTTTGCTGTTTGAACCAACTTTGCAGTCTGAAAAATAGGATCATTTCTGTTTCAGATGGATCTGCTATCCAAATGAGATATCAGCAGCATGACCCTTTCCCTACACTCATCAACATAGAAGTAAGAGGCTAATCATGCCTGTGGCACAACAACTGCCACTCCAAGCTTGCCATAGAATTCCCTGTGAGCTCCTAGCTATCACAGGTGTCATCATCACACGTGTCTGTACAACTAGAAAGAAGGATAAATGATGACCCCTTCTTTCCTGATTGCATATGTGTCAGCCAGCTATAACTGCTTCCAAATGACCACGCAGAACACAATCTGGGAATCACTAAAAACTTTACTATAGGATAGTAACATGAACTACCTTATATACACTCCCCCAACATTTGAACACTTTATTCCCGCTTTCCCCCAATTCCTGCGCAGCCGTTCCTGCCAGGGCTGCGAGCCGTTGATTCTCACATTCCAGGTGATGTGGGAACATTATCTTTATTATGACTGTCAGTAATCCGGATCTCTGGAGCCAAATTCAGGGCCCTGAGCATCAGTTCCTGACAATGTGTATCTCTGCTGTGTTGCACCCCACCTCGAGAGTCAAGAAACAAATAACAATAATCGTCATCACCATTTTTGTATTATTATTATCATCATCATCTGTGATGGTGTTGCACTCCAGAGCTGGAACACCTCTGCCTTGAAACACCACACCAGCTTGGTAAAATCAGCAACCAGTTTATTGTAGAATATATGTAGCCAAAGCAGTGATAATTCAGCAAAGCCAATATGGTCTCATGCGTGGACACATATAAATCACTACGGTGGGTTCAGCCAGGTGCATCTGCGTTTTTGGATAACTGCCTCCAAACCAGTACCAAACATGTATGCTCTGGATTCAGCAGCCAGTGTAGAGTGAAGAGTGGCAGATATCTGATATTTATAAGAAGGAATTTTTTGTAGCAGAAGTAGTGCACTTATCTTCTACTCTGCAGACACGAACACAATTCCAATGGATTCCAATTACAAAAAAAGGAGATTCTACCTTAACATCAGGAATGAATTCTTGACTAAAAAACTGCTGACAGTCGAATAGACTGTCTTGGAGGGTGATTAACTCTCCTTCTTTGGAGGTCTCTAAATAGAAATTGGATTGTCATCATTGGGAATGCTTTTCTTGTTTATTCCTGCATAGCATGAGACCACACTAAATGAGTGTAAAGTGATTAACAATGAGAAAAACTCTCCTAATTTAGATTTTAAACAGGATTTGAAAAATCAAACTATTCTACCCAAACTAAAAAAAACTCTTTAATTCATTCAGTGCTAAAATCAATTAAGAGCATATACCACATTAACATTGAAAGTGTAAGAGGATCCGATACATCTCCCCAAAACGATGAAACTCCAAATGTCAATACCATACTTAACCAAGACTAAAACACATTTAAAATCGATGTCTTCTAAATGGTTTCTCTTTATGCCTCCTTTTCTTTTATTAATGACTGTAAAATAAATTCAATAAAAATATTTTTTTTAAAAAAATAAATGCAGAGGAATAAAGAATGCTACCCAGATACTTCAAGGTATGCTAAGCAGTACTATAGCACTGCTTGTCGTTCACCAGAGCAGGAACACCTCTGACCTTAAACACTACAGCAGCTTGGTAAAATTAGCAAGCAGTTTATTGCAGAATATATGTAAGCAAAGCAATAAAAAAGTAGCAAAACAGTCAAAATACAAAATAGTTCATGAGCTTCAAAGGAGAATCAGATCCATAAGTCTATAGCAGTGTTTCCCAACCAGTGTGCTGTGGCACACTAGTGTGCCGTGAGCAATCATCAGGTTTGCCGTGGGAAATTGGAACCTCCAATACCCTTTCTTCCCCCTCCTGCCGAACAATTTTTCTTCTCCACTCGGGCTCCCTTATGGGAGTTCTGTGTGGGAAGTTTGATTCCATTCCATCATTGGTGGAGTTCAGAAAGCTCTTTGATTGTGGGTGAACTATAACTCCCAGCTGTTGAGCAAGACCTTTGTGTGTGTCTTTCTGCCATTCCTGTCAGGATATCTATGTTGTGTTCATCGAAACAGGCCCAGGTTTCACACTGAGTGTATAAATACATTTAAAAACATATTAACTATATGTATTACTGTGTTAGAGTGTCATTTTGAGTCATTTTGGTTGGTGGTGTGCCCCAGGATTTTGTAAATGTAAAAAATGTGCCCCGGCTCAAAAAAAGGTTGGGAAACACTGGTCTATAGAAATCCATGAAGCTGGGCACATGAAACCATGAAACAAAACAGCAGGATAATCCCATAGGCAAAACTTACACTTGGCAAAAAAAACTTGGTGCATGAAACTTAGAGCACTTGAATCCAAATAGTGACGTTGTCTCGACTGAGACAATTCACTCTCATGAATCATTATGTGCCTTTTCTAGAACCCAAAATTAACAAGAAAGCATTCTTCTTGATTTTCCCACTAGTTAACAGTTAAATATCTTTTTTTCTGCTGTAGACAAAGGGATCGCCTTAGTTCTTTTTTTTAATAAGTGTTTTTATTGGGTTTTCAGGTTTTATAGACATTACAAAACATAAAGATTTACCATACATGAATACAAGAGGAAAGGGGGAGGGGGGGTAAGGAACGTATCTTGACTTCCGTTCTAGTTCCATACTATATCTTGTTACATTATTATATTATTTCCTCAATATTGGGCATCCTAAAGTGCTCTTACTTGTATTTTTTCGTATAATTTTTTGACAGAATGTTTCAATCCATTTTCATTAGTTTTATATACTCATTAACCAGTCCAGTCTGTCATCGTATTCCCCTTACCATTATTCTGGCGTAGCCAGTATGTTAATTCATCCATTCCCTTGATCTCCAACACTTTCTCAAGCCATTGTTCTTTTGTTGGGAGGAGGTTTTGTTTCCAAAGTTTTGCAAAGGCTACCCGTGCCGCGGTGGCAAGGAACACAAAAAGCTTTTGTAGATTTTCACTTTCAAAAGTCTCTTCATCTATTAATCCTAATAGATAAAGTTCCGGAGTTCTTGGAAAATTTGTTTTTAGTATTTGTTTACATTCTTCATGAGTCATTGACCAGAATTCTTTTGTCTTAGGGCAGGTCCACCACATGTGGTAGAAGGTACCTTCCTGTGTCCTGCATTTCCAACATTTATTGTCCGTGTTTTTATACATTGCACTCAATTTTTGCGGCGTAATGTACCAGCGGTGGATCATTTTAAGCCAATTCTCTTTCAAATCAGTAGCGTATGTGATTTTCAAATGTTTGCACCATATTGTTTCCCATTCTCTAAATTGTATTGGTCTCCCGATATTTTGTGCCCACTTAACCATTGTTTGTTTGATTACCCCTTCCTCTGTTGCCCAGGTAAGAAGCATGGAGTAGATCTTTGAAATTGTTTTCTTCTCTGTTTTCATAATTCTATCCCAGGTTCCTTCAGTTTCTCTAAATCCTTTAGTCTTATCTTTATTAAACCACTCTCTCAGCTGGAAATAGTGGAGCCATCGGACATTTCGGAAGTTTTTCGATATTTCTTCCTGTGACTTCAAGACGTATTCGCCATTTTGATTTTTTTAGCACATCTTTGTATTTGGGCCATTTAGTCCAGCCTAATAATCTCAGTTGGTCCGCTTCTAATGGTGAAAGCCATAGTGGCGTCTTGGTATATATGTGATTCTTGTACTTATTCCAAGTCTTCATTAGGGAGGAACGTATGAAATGGTTTCCAAAATTTTTCTCTCTCAAAATGCCTCCATACCATAAATAAGAGTGCCATCCTTAGGGTGGCACTCTTATCGCCTTAGTTCTGAAAGCTCTGTCTCTGTTTATTAAAACGTCGCTTTTTAATGGGATCGCCTTAGTTCTGAAAGCTCTGTCTCTGTTTATTAAAACGTCGCTTTCTGTCCAAGGCTTTACTATCTTCGCCCTCATTAGCTTCTACACCTGGCAAAACAATCTCAGCATTATTTTCAGACAGTTGTCCTGAGAAAAGCAGTGAAAGGTCACTCCCAGGACTGAAGCCTTGGAAATCTTCCTGAAACAGCTCAGGCATCTCTTCTGAACTTAACTCAGCCCCAGGCCCATCATCAGGAACACCATTCCCATCATGTACATCAATATGAACATCATTTCCATCATGAATATCAACAGGAACATCAGACACAATCACAGGCTGAACAGGCTGACATATAGCACTGCTCTACTGCAGGGGTGCTCATTAGGTAGCTCGGGAGCTACTAGTAGATCTTCGACCCTCTTCCAGGTGATCTTCGGGCCTCACCAGCTGGATGGGGTGCTCCTGCCATGCGCACGCACACCCTGTGCGCACGCGCGCTCCTGCTGCTGGCTTCCGCTCTTGCGGTGCTTCTTTTGCCTGTGGGGCATTGCAGGAAGAAGGAAGCATGAGGCGGGGCCTCTTGAGGGAGCACCCTGCCTCTCTCTCGTCCAGAAGCAGCTGTGCAGCCTCCGTTGCCGGCAAGACAGGCAGGGCGGAGCGCTCCCTCTGGATGCCCCGCCTTGTGCTTTCTCCTTCCTGCAATGTCCTGCAGGCGGAAGAAGCGCTGCGCGGGTGAAAAACAGCAGCAGGAGCATGCAGTGGCAAGAGCGGAGGGAGCGCGCGGGAGTGCTTGGTGGCGGGGGCAGGTAGATCTTTTGGACTTACGGTAGTTGCTTTAAAAGTAGCTCACATTCTGAAAAAGTGTGAGCACCCCTGCTCTACTGCAACACACCACAAAGAGTGCCCTATGTACCTTTCAACGCTTGAAAACGTTAATTTTTTGGATTTCGTTTGCCAAAATCCTCCATCCATCCTATTCAAAAAACATCCGGGAGGGATGACTCTAGAAATTATATCCCAACTAATTAAGTATCAGAAACTATTTTTCTGAACTCATATTTTTCAGCACCTTTTCAAGTCTAACATGTTTCTGATTTTCACATTAACATTCATACCAACTAACATTTTCATTTTGAATACAATTTGCACAAATCCCTAAATATGACAACCATTTTCCAGGCCATGGAGGCAGTTTTTTTCTCTTCATTCCTGCAAGATACAATACAGCCATTCAACACTAAAATATCAAGAGGGCATGTTGACTGGCTCAATGCATGCATGCACACACATTCCTGCTTTGTCCTTCAGCTTTTGGAATGCTGCTAGGAAAAGAATCAGAGAAGGGCGACCAGCTTTGAAGAAACTCTTTGGTTCACATTTTCCCAGATGCATGTGCTGGTACAGCTACAAACACGATCTCCAGTCATATTCCAAGCCTGAGGCATGTGCCACGAGAATAGAGCCTCACATCTTGTGCCAGGGTGCCAAGAATTCCCTTGCAGCGTTTTCAACATTGTGATTGCGGATTACTGTTTTATTACTACTACTGGGTCAATTAGCCTTATATCTTGAGAACAGCTACATAAGGCATCTATAAACCCCTTCCCCTAGAAAATAAAATAATACATTGAAAAGGCAAACCACCCATCTAGAAGCCTCTGCCAGACACAATTTGCTCTTTAAATATATCCCCAAGAGACTTTTTTCTGCCTACCAGAAAAGGGAAATGTCTCCGGACATGTCGAGGGTTTCCAATTATGTTTGTTTTGATTTTGCCTGCATATTCCTAGATCTCCATGCAAACTCTTTATTGGAATACCTAGGTTTCCCTCCCTCCTGTCTTTCTTTCTTCTCAATCTCCTATTGATCACATCTTACCTCTTTTCAGAGACTGGGTTGCACCAATTTCCACTGAACCATCTTTACTATTATTCAGTAGTTGTAGTCAAAGTGCTCAAGTACTTTAATGGTATTATATTAATAAACATTAAGATCATTTTTGTTTTAGAGCATTCAGCCTCCATGCACACAGATCCAAGCATCCGTGGCTTGACAAATTCCCAAGAGCAAGCCTTGATTTTAACATTTTATATAACGGATGCCAGTTTACTACATCATTGTATGTCAGGGGATTTCTGGATTCTCCAGGGCCCACTGAACTAACAGTTTTCTTTTCCTCCGTTGATCTATGCTGAATATGTGCCTTTGAAACAATAGATGTTTACTGGCAGTAGCTGCCACTACTAATTCCAGGGTAATACAATGTTGAATCACTCTGTTGTAGATCAGCTTGAGGTTCCCGAGGCTGGTGGATTCACTGATGATCTAGAGAGGATTGTGAAATTGCCTGTGGGATTTCCTAGGGCTCAAAAGTGATAAAGATTCAAGTCAGGGGAATGATGCTTCTCTCTGTGAGAAATCTAACTTGGAAAATGGAGGACTTCAAGGTCAGTCAGAGGAGCCAGAAACTGCAACATTAGATAAGGAGTCAGGGGAAGAGCTAAATGATACAGAAGGTTCCCAGAAAGAAACACTTGGACCTACAGAGGTCAACAAAGGTCTTTGTTTACAGATCAGAGCAGAAAATAGGCACCGTAGGTCAGAGTGTTTACGTGGGAAAGTTTTTTGGGGGGGGGGGGAATCATGGGAAACGGAATGCTTTCATGGGTATCTATTAAATAGCAAGTTGTTTATTTAAGGGTTCAGGCAACATAACATTCAAGTGAGAAGTTAGGCCTCAGGTTATTGTTGCAAGTCAAGCCTTGGTTTTGGATTCACATATTCTGGAAGTTCTATGTTCCTATTTTTGGGGTTCGTGCTCAAGTTTTACTAAGTATACATTTTGCTTGTGGGCTTAAGCTGTTCTTGTGACTTTGGGCTGTGTTACCTTGATTCTGTATGAGACATTTGGATTATCCCCTATTGCTAAAAAAATTTGGATTATACATCATCTTTCTTTATTCCTGATTTTTTTTCTATACTTGTTTTTACAATAAACTGTTTGCTTATATTTTGCACTCTAGTGTGGTGCTGTGGTCATAGGTGTTTCCAGGCCTGGAGTGCAACACACTGATCTGAAATGCTTGGAAATAGTTTCCCCCCCAGATTTTATTAGATTTTGGAATACCTGTACTAGCACTCAGAGCTCTTTGTGGATCTATTCAGAGTAAGTGAGATGCATGAATAGCCCCCTTTCTCCAAAAGGATCAGTAGGCATTCGCAGCAAAAACTTTCAGATTTTGTTGTATTTCAGATTTTCTGATAAGGGAAACTCAACCTGTAGAAAGGAAGTAAAGATGAAAAATTCTTGGTAATACTGTGCTTCCCCGAAAATAAGACACTGTCTTATATTTATTTTTCCTAAAGAAGACACACCATGGCTTATTTTCAGGGGATGTCTTATTTTTATTAAGTCTGGTGATCTGTAAAATAAAGTAATGAAAAAGTGTTGGTCTCTAATAAATGTGATTTCTTTATGCTTATGGGTAGACAGTATTTCTTGTTTCTTTGTCAGTGCTGATGTAGAGATTGTTTGGTTTGCCTACTCTGGAACATGCAATATATAATTGTCTTTCTTTAGTGGTCCCTTTCAAATCTATGATACTATATCTGTCATATACAAATACATTTGTGTGTGTGTTTGTGTGTGTGTGTGTGTGTGTGTGTGAATCATATACATCTATCTATATCTATGGCTTGATGGCTCTTTGTCAGGAGGGCTTTGATTATGATTTCTTGCTCTGGTGAAAGAAGTTGGACTGGATGGTCTTAAGGCAGCATTTCTCAACCTAGCAGTCGGGACCCCTGGAGAGAGGTTGTGAGGGGGTGTCAGAAGGGTCGCCGAAGACCACCAGAAAACACAGTATTTTCTGTTGGTCATGGGGGTTCTGTGTGGGAAGTTTGACCCAATTCTATTGTTGGTGGGGTTCAGAATGCTCTTTGATTGTAGGTGAACTATAAATCCCAGCAGCAACAATTTCCAAATGTCAAGGTCTACTTCCCCCAAACTCAATCTATGTTCATATTGGGGCATATGACAAGGTTGGTCTCAATCCTTCATTGTTTGAGTCCACAGTGCTCTCTGGATGTAGGTGAACTACAACTCCAAAACTCAAGGTCAATGCCCACCAAACCCTTCTAGTAGTTTCTGTTGGTCATGGGAGTCCTGTGAGCCAAGTTTGGTTCAATTCCTTCATTGGTGGAGTTCAGAATGCTCTTTGATTGTAGGTCAACTATAAATCCCAGCAACTACAACTCCAAAATGAGAAAATCAATTTTTTGAGTGATGGTCACTCCTTGGGTTAGTAAGTATCTTGTGGACAAATTTGGCAGCAGTTTGTCCAGCGGATTTTGAGTTTGATGTCACTCAAAATGAACAGAGAATTTATATATCTATAGATAAATAAATGATACAACAATCTGCATTTATGGGATGATCTCTCTGGGCTCAGTAACAGACTGCTTGCTGAAGCTTTTCCACTATCCCCTGGTGTTTGTGTAGGGTGAGAGAGACCCACAGACTGTTGCTGGTCAGTGCTGGGGAGCAACAGCTTTACTAGTGTTTGTGGAGTGTGAGACAGACCCACAGACTACTGCTGGTTGGTGCGGGGAGGACGACCCACAGCGCTGAGTAAAACAGTAGTCACAGCTTTACTTCTTCCCCCTGAGGATACACAATACCTAAAGCAGAGTGTCCTGCTCCTCACTTCAGAGGAGACTTTTACTTACTCTTACATTATGTCTCCCTCTATGCCTCAGCTTGCACCATGAACAGAACGACCAGGACCTGAGAGGGGGAGCCAACCAACCTTGTACGCTGCATAGCTATGCCTATCACTATATCTTATTTTCGGGGTATAGCTTATATTGCGCAAATTCTTAGAAATCCTGCTACGGCTTATTTTATGGATACGTCTTATTTTAGGGGGGAAAGAGTATCAGGAATTTTCAAGAAATACTTTCGGATGACGAAAACATCATGTGGATCTTAAAAAATCAGTTAGTATATGAAATCCCGGGACTTTCAGATACTTTTGTTGTCCAGAAACATTTAAGAAAATGAAAGCAAGCAACCATTTGGTGGACTCAACATTTGGGGGGACTGGGGATGTGCAATGGAAGCTGGGAGACGGATGCAGGGAGCATGTTTAAATCCTCTGTTATTGTAAACTGGTGTAAATAACAGCATAAATATGGGCCAGCCCAATATGTAGGTTATCAGTCCATTTCATACTCCACTGTATATTTCTAGCAAGACCTTTAGTGCCACATATACTGTATTAGGTGCCAGTGGTCAATAATATTGTTTCAACATTTCTAAAGGGATAAGAGGGGAGAACATTCAAAATGCCTAGTAGGTCCAAGAAAACTGAGTGTATGGTAACCATTAATTTCCAGGAAAATTTCTTCTGCAATCACAATCACCTACTTGTTCAACTGGTGTTTTCTGTATTATCATCACAACACACTCCCGGGATTCTCGATGCAAAACAATTTGGGGGTAATATAATGATGTCAAGATGAAATCCTGTCAGTGCCGGGCTATAAAGATGACATCAGGGTGACAGAAATGAAAGGAAATTATATCAGTGTGTGTTTCTGCAGCCACTCAACAAATTGTAAAAATAGAAAAGGCTTCACAATTTAGGACCCTGTTGTGTTGTGACAGAAATGCTCCTTTTAAAGAAACACAGAGAGTGAAAGAGGCTGGCATTTTTCAGCAACCAAATAGCTCTCTTTATCCAATAGATCTATTAAGATATTTGTTCATATCCTACACAGGGAAATGGATATCGTTTGCACAGGACAGTAATGTGTGGGTTTGGGTTTTTTTTCTAAAAGAAAGGTCTCTTCTATTTTCAACCTAGTGTCTTTTTGTTTCTTCCTCAAGATGCCCTTTTAAGGCCCTCAATTTTTTTAAAAAATACTAATAATGGTCACCTCTCCTTTAGAGATACGAAAAACTGTGTATAAAGCAAAGCTTGGCACATTCAGTTTCTGTATGAAAGGCATAAAAGTTCCTTTTCAGAGAGATAAAATGACACTGTATCCCGTGCGAAAGACTATATTGGCATTGTTGGTATGATCAATCTCTGCCTGTCATCCGTCTAGTATTCTTCTTACTAATGTTCACAGATACTTAGAAAAGCTGACACTCTTTGTGGGGTTGGGGGGGAGCCTTAGTGTTTCAATCACCCAATTATAGATTTCAGCACAATACTGTGCATCATAGATGATCAGTATTGTTCGGCAACAGAAAAGGATTCTGACAGGATGATGTATAAATACAGAGGCCCGCACCCTTCCAAGCATATTTAAATGGCCCAACTCCTTGGAAACATGCTTTTAAAAATGAATAAAATTATTTGTCTCTGGCACAATTTTTACAAGGGCTGGAGAGGGAGGGGGTATGTAGCTTTCAGTCTTGAAGAACAATTTGCTTTCGGGAAGTTACCGCAAACTTCTGAAATAGATTGGACTCAATCGGATTGTTCAACTTCATTTTCCCCACTTAAGCAATTTTGCAGACTCTCCTTATCATGTACTATTTAACACTCACAAGATGTTGTTTAAGCCTCTCTCATGTTGTGCATATTTATTGTTCTGGGACAGTGTTTCTCAACCTGGGGTTCAAGACCCCTGGGGGGTCACGAGGGGGTGTCAGAGGGGTCGCCAAAGACCATCAAAAACACAGTATTTTCTGTTGGTCATGGGGGGTTCTGTGTGGGAAGTTTGGCCCAATTCTATTGTTGGCGGGGTTCAGAATGCTCTTTCATTCTAGATGAACTATAAATTCTCAGCAACTACAACTCCCAAATGTCAATGTCTATTTTTCCCAAAGTCCACCAGTATTCATATTTGGACATATGGAGTATTCGTGCCAAATTTGGTCCAGATCCATCATTGTTTGAGTCCACAGTGCTCTCTGGGTTTAAGTGAACTACAATTCCCAAACTCAAGGTCAATGCCCACCAAACCTTTCCAGTATTTTCTGTTGGTCATGGGAATTCTCTGTACCAAGTTTGGTTCAACTCCATTGTTGGTAGAGTTCAAACTGCTCTTTGATTGTAGGTTAACTGTAAATGAGTGCAACTATAACTCCCAAATGATAAAATCAGTTCCCAGCCCCCACAACCCCATTACTATTCAAATTTGGGCGTATCTGGTATTTGTGCCAAATTTGGTCAAGTGAATGAAAATACATCCTGCATATCAGCTATTTACATTATGATTCATAACAGCAGCAAAATTACAGTTACAAGTAGCAACGAAAATAATTTTATGGATGAGGGTTACCACAACATGAGGAACTGTATTAAGGGATCACGGCATTAGGAAGGTTGAGAAACACTGTTCTAGCATGAGCGGATAAAGACAAAATTACAAAGATGAAATCTCAACAAGAGGGAGAAATGTACCAAGAGGAAGGAACAACAAGCAAGTTCTTGTGATTGCTTTCTATCTAGAAATCCATGTGAAATCTATTGTGAAAGACCATGTCAATTCAGAATAGGTCTTCACCTTAGAGACCCAACACCATGACTTGGAAAATAATTATACTCCACCATAAGTGATTGCCTATGATGATGACTGTTAGAAAGTGTTTTGTCTCTTGTCCAATGGTTGGACTACATTAAGGGATGACCCTGCCATTAAGCAAATAATAAGGCAGTTGCTTTGGGAGGATGATGAAGAAAAGCAGTAAGGATACTTGTTGGGTTTCATCCCTGACAGCACAAGTCTCCAGCTTTCAATGAGCAGTTAGCCTAGATCAGGGGTGCTCATTAGGTAGCTCGGGAGCTACTAGTAGATCTTTGGCCCTCTTCCAGGTGATCTTTGGGCCTCACCAGCTGGATGGGGGGCTCCTGCCATGCGCGCGCACATGCGCTCCTGCTGCTGGCTTCTGGTCTTGCGGTGCTTTTTTTCGCCTGCAGTTAGGGATCTATTCTTCTAGGTCAGGGGTGCTCACACTTTTTCAGTATGCAAGCTACTCGTAAAAGAAACCAAGTCCAAAAGATCTACCTACCCCCGCCGCCGCGCGCTCCCGCCGCACGCTCTTGTCTGCGGGGCATTGCAGGAAGAAGGAAGCACGAGGTGGGGCCTCTGGAGGGAGCGCCCTGCCTCTCTCTCATCCAGAAGCAGCTGTGCAGCCTCAGTTGCCGGAGAGACAGGCAGGGCGGAGCACTCCCTCTGGATGCCCCGCAGGCAAGAGCACGTGGCGGCGGGAGCGCGCGGTGGCGGGGGCAGGTAGATCTTTTGGACTTGGTTGCTTTAAAAGTAGCTCGCATGCTGAAAAAGTGTGAGTACCCCTGGCCTAGATAAGAGTGAGGGATTCCTTCCCCAATTTCCTCAAGCAAGCTTAACTTAAGAAGGGGCTTAGAAGGGGGGGTTATCTTGCTCATCTTTGCATGCCACTACTCCTCCACCTTTGAATATTTAGCAATGTGATCTCTTCAGGGGAAAACGTAACTTCCTCCTTAAAGGTATTTTTATTGCCCTGGCGAGGCTATGTGGTCAGAGTTCTCCATATTGGCCTGTCCTTTCTTCTTTTGTCTTCTCTAGAGTAAGTAGGCATCTTGCCATTGTCCAGGCAAGATGTAGTAGATATAGCTATTTTTATTATTTTTCATTTTTCCTTATCCTTAGAATATAGCTCAGTGAAGCTAGCTAGCTCCAAGAACCTTTCCTATCTAGAATTGATTTATTTTGTCTTTAATAAACATATCATTTTTAATCCTATGAAGATGTGGATCTGCAATCCTGTTCCATCCTGTTGAATTGAAGCCAATCCTTGCTCGCTACATGTAAGTTTCTGCTGCTTATGAGCTGTGCACCTGGCACTCTGCTATATTTTTGTGGAATCACTCACAGAGAGGGTTATTTTTGAGCCTAACAACTCCTGATTCCCAACAATACTTCCCAATCTGAAATGCCTCCCCAGCATATTCTGCTTCCTATAAACAAGTCTAGACCTAGGAGTGCTGTAGGAGTTTATCCTGTTGTCTGCTTAACTAAAGATTCAACAGTCAAATCTACCAGGACCTGGAGGGAATTATGCCTTTATCTCAGGAAGCAAAGTTTCTTGTGCTGGCCCATGAACAAGTGAGCAGATGTCCTCTAGGGCAGTGATTTTCAACCTTTTTTTGAGCCGCGGCACATTATTTACATTTACAAAAGCCTGGGGCACACCACCAACCAAAATGACACAAATGACACTCTAACACAGCAATACATATAGTTAATATGTTTTTAAATGTATTTATACACTCACTTAATGTGAAACCTGGGCCTGTTTCAATGAACACAAAATAGATATCCTGGCAGGAATGGTAGAAAGACACACAAAGCTCTTGCTCAACAGCTGTCAGTCTCTCTGTTTTTAGTTTTTATCGCAGTCAAGCTTGAGAAGCTCATCTCACACAGATATGTGGTTGAAAACGGGAGCAATGTCAAAATAGCTTTGTTGGCCAGAATGAGGAACTCCCTGGCAACAGAGAGTGTCATAATTTTGTCCAGGGCCCTGTTCGGCATTTGCATTTTCCCTTCTCAAAAACTTCTCCATCACTGTCACTCGCTTGTCTTGCTGTGATCCCAAATTGACGCGCAGCTGCAGCACTAACTCTAACTTTGTTTACTTAGCCACGTCTGAGCGAATCCAAGATGGCGCGATGATAGCACTCTCGCATCACTTCTAAGGTGACGCGAGGGTGCTATGGTTCCATTTCTTAAAGGGACAGATGTGCCTTATAGTTTATATATGAATGAAGTTCAAAAATAATTTCCCACGGCACACCTGATGATCTCTCATGGCACACTAGTGTTCCGCGGCACACTGGTTGAAAATCACTGCTCTAGGGCATGGCCTCACAAATGGCCATGGTATCTGGGGACTACTGGGGATCATAGCCCCCGCCCCCTTTTATACTACAAAAACAGACTTATCATTTCAGTGACCAGAGATCCAGTTTTGTCATCAAATGGTTTTATGCCACATATTGTTGTACCTTAAAGTAAAGTAAAGGTTTTCCCTTGACATTAAGTCTAGTTGTGTCTGATTCTGGGAAGGGTAGTACTCATCTCCATTTCTAAGCCAAAAAGCCGGTGTCCGTTGCCCAGATACGAACCATCGACATTTTGGTCAGCAACTTCAGCAGCTCAGCAGTTTAACCCACTGTCAAAATGACAATGGGAATATCACTGAAATTCCTAGAACAACAAAACCACACTAGTCTAGGGTATCATCTATACAAGAGAATAAATGTTGAGTCTATCAATATTTCGTCATTCGTATATATTTCATTGCAATAAAGCTAAATAGCTATCAAAAATAGTCTCACGGGAAGATACTTGCAAACAATCCAAAGAGTCACTTTTACACAAAAATTATACAAACCTTAGTGAACAAATACTGGCCCTTCATTAATAACATTGATGGATTACAAAACATAATTGGTGTTCTTCGTTCGTCGTTCATCGTGTGTATATTCACAATATATTTTTATACCAACTAAACGTATGTATGGTCCTTTTTATATGTACATGGTTACTCATCATATATTATCCGGTTACTATTTTCTTCTCCTGCACTGTTGTTGTTTGTTCATCTCTAATGATGTCACCAAGAGCTGTCCCACTGTAGCATCACCGATGGCAGCGCAACAGTTTTCCCTTACCACAAATCCAGGCTTAGGATAATCCTGGCATGACAACCCTATTGCTGTATGCTTTTGTTGTCCATTCTGCTTTAGGTTTGTGAATCCATCCGGTTCAGTGTTGAAGTTTCAGAGACACTTGACCTTTTGGATAATGTTTGGAATGAAATGGCCTCCAATCTCATCTAGTGTAACCAATGGCAAAGGATGGTTTCAGTTGTAGTCCAGTAGCATAAGTAAGTCCATACATTTCCCATCCCTCACTTGTGAATACTGTCAGCAGTTTCCTGTAGTGGCTAAAAGTCCTACCTGGATGACCAGGAATCCTTGACATGCAAAGCATCAGTCTACCACTGAGATATGCATCTTTTCTAGTATTGGTTTATTCAACCTGGCCATTTTCCTATAGCAACTGTCCCATAATGAACTATAGGAAAACAGGTTTAAATCAATCAATCACTGGTACGTACCCCTGGCTCTTTTGAATACTCAGAAGGAAAACAAGGCAAGCTGCAATTAATTTCCAATGTTAGCAGTTAGTTTAACTAACTGATTATGTATCTGTAGCTGAATAATTTTACAGATGTCAATGAAAACAGTGCTCCAGATTAAATAGACTTTGGATTGCAGCAAAAATATATTTTGTGTTAAAACATGAAACTTCCGTTTGAGTTTAGATTATTTCCATTTCCTGCTATCATATAAAATTGTTGAAATTGATAGAGTGTATCATAGTGGTGAAATGTGAATTTGTGTATGTATATATCTGGTGCTGTCTCAGAACAAAGATGCAATGTACACTGCTGGAGCAGAAAGGGTTAACCAGCAGGTTATGTAGATTGGGAAGTGACGAAGTACCAGCGTCCCTCGGCGTTTTGTATAAAAGCCATGCTATCTGTCCTTGTCGCGTGTTCGAAGAGATTGTGCTGTAGAGTGAGATGGATTATTGTGTGTGAGTAAAAGAATTTTTTTTTGTACTGAAGACTCAGCGTTCTATGTTATCCGAGAAGCTTCATAACAACCTCGATTTATCACCAAGCCTACGCTTCAAGAAATAATAACATTAATTGCATGACAAGCCTTTTGCTGCTTCATGAAAGTATGGCCTTTTGGGTTCTCGTCATGTAGGAACATTGTTGATTTTTCCCTCTGGGATAAGATATGACAGTGGTGAAAAGTCATGTTCGATTATATTCAAACACAGATAAGAAAGATTGTTTATTTTTATTACTTTGACCATTGAATCAGCAAAATCATAAGGCTGACTAGTCATTATCACTTTAGTTATTTTTTTTAATGTTCAAATATGTAATAGTTATGATCAGAGGCTGGAATCCTGTTGGTTTTACTTTTTAGGACATCATGTGATGGATATATTCAGATCATGGCTGCTTAAGCAGAGTTCCATAAGTGTCAACATTTCATCTAGGCCTAAATGCCATCGTTAGTCCCAAAACACCTCAGTGCCAGTTACTATTCATGTACTAATCAACTCCCTATATGAGCTTGCTATACGAGTATCAAGATCCTTGAATGCAGGTTTTGTTATGGCCCTACCATTGACAAAGACCCATTTGGTGAAAATATATGAGAGAGCCTTCTCTGCTTTAGCACACCTAGCGGATCAAAAACATCAATGTTGAGTAGATGAATAGGAATTGCATTAAGCGGGAAGGTATTTTAAGCACAGCATTTTGGAGGAAAGTTTACAAAGAAAGCTCTTCAGCAAGGAGATGGAGCGGCAGCGCTCCCTGTGTCTGGAACCGATCACAGCCTCCAAAGATGCCAAATGATGAGAAAAAACCTATATACTGTATATATATTTCTATCTGTTGTCTTTCTTGTCATTGTATAATTGCCATTGAATGTTTGCCATATATGTGTTCTGTGATCCGCCCTGAGTCCCCTTCGAGGTGAGGAGGATAGAATATAAGTACTGTAAATAAATAAATAAATAAATAAATAAATAAATAAATCTGCTTTATGTTAGAGCATGTGAGAAATCAGTGTGTGTGTCAACTGTAAAATAAGATGCATGAAGCGATTGGTTGGGCTATGCTGGGGAGCAGGTTGAGCCTGGGACTTTTGGATACTGTTACATTTTTCAGGCTTGAGCTATGCAGGTTTTTGGAGAGAAGCAGAAACAGTGTGCTCTTGCTTCATGAGCTGCTGAAGGAGTTTATCCACATGGACAAAGGAAGACCATTTTAAATCTCTCATTAAAAAAATCTCATGTGAGTCAATGTGATTGATCACATGATTGTACATATGTTGTTCTGAACTATGAAGAGTAAACTACTTGTTCTTTATTGTTCATCTGCATGACATATTTTCTTTCTCTGACAAGGCAGTGTGTGGGCTGATCAAACGTGAACTACACATGGTTTATTTTACATCACGCCACACTCTAATGCTATTGAATTTTGCTCCACACAAGACATTAAATCAGGTACATTTGTACAAACTTGTACATTTGACTCTAGTCTAATGCGATATAACTATTGTGGTCCATAACCACTGAAAGCCTTCTATGTGGGTTTTCCTCCCCGGTGAAAGGCATCCAAGTTGGCAGCCACTACTACATTATAGGTAGCAAACTCTACAGTTTAACTATGCTTTTTGAGTAGAAGTACCCCTTTTTATGTATCCCAAATTTACTAATCCCCAGAGCTAATAGCTAATCCACAGGGCTTTATATAGTAAGAAGCAGCTGTGAAATAAATTTCTATTTTCAGAGAGGAGATTATTAAGCATACATGTATCTACCTCAAGATTTAAACATCAGAAAGATCCAAAATTGTAAAATCTTTCAAATCTGGTTCCTACTGTGGAAACTGATTTTAAAATACGACTGCTCTTTCTCATCAACAATAGCCTAATATTGTCCTTGGGCTCAAAAAACTGAACCCAACACACAGGCATGTAGCCAGGGGGGGCTTAGGGGGCTTCAGCCCCCCCGGAAATTCTCAGGGTGGTCCGTGAGAAGGCCTTACTGGTACATTATTTAAACTGTTATGTTTATTCATATCATGATCTGATCATCACCGTGCTCATTATATCCCACATTCATGGGGTTATTGGGATAACAATACAAAAGGTTTGCTAGGGTAGACCCTCTCCCACCCAGTCACCCCACCCCCCCCCCCCCCCGAATCAAAATCCTGTCTACGGCCCTGCCAACACACAAGGTATTCAAAATGTCAGTGTTATGACAAAGTTTTTTTCTAGCTGAATTGTATGGTGCCTTTAATCATCAATGTTGGAAATGCCAAATTCACACTACAAAGTTCACAACAAAGGCTTAGATTATTATTCAGGTCAGAGAGGTAGTAAGAAGCAGATGTGATTCCTTTGAAAAGACTGATCACCCACTTCTTTATTTTCCTGCAAAGTCACAGCATCCACTGAAAACTGCCACTTCAAGGTCTTCCCCGCAGTTGTGTTATTAAAATACCAAGTGGATCTGTTGGCCTATCAATTGTCCCTTGTTGAAGAAAAGAATGACTTTTTTTTACTGTTTCTACAGCTTGGTGTTCTTAGACTACTAGGTATAATGTTCTTCATGTGCAAGTGATTCCGTCTTAGGGGAAACTCATCTCTCAGGATGATAATCCTAATGGGAAGGCGGGCACATTTTAAGCACAGCTGTAAAAGAAGGGTCTCTCCAACCCCCATATTTTGGTTCTGTATTAATATACCAACATTTTACAACTAAGGGAGGGGATGTTGAAAAATAATTCCAAAATAAACCTCACAACCTCCGAGGATGCTTCCCACAGATGCAGGCGAAACACCAGGAGAGAATGCTTCTAGAACATGGCCATACAGCCCGAAAAACCTACAGCAACCCAGTGATTCCAAACCCAAAAAACATCCTTTTAAAGTAGTGGTGGGTGATGTTTGTGTCTCCAGGTGTTGTTGGAATACAGCTCTCAGAATCCCCATCAGCATGACCATTCTCCATGCTAGTTAGGGGATTCTGGGACCTATAAGTCAAAAAAATGTAACTTGAACTGAAAATTCCCATATATAACTAATATTAGGATACCTAAGTGGTTTATATCAATATCGCCAGGATTCTCTATAAGGGCGTACCACTGAGTTTTCCTTAAAGCCCTTTCCACAGGATTAGACAGATTCATGGATACCAAGTGTATCGGTAGTTACTGAAAAGGACATTCAAGTGCCACCTTGGAGTTGGTTGAGGTAGGCAGGATTTCCCTGGGTACTGGTTGTGGGGGGTCGGGAGCAGGTTAGGGTTTTGCCCTCCCTTCTGCTCAAGATCCCCGTGTACAACTGGGGGCCACTGTGTGATACAGAATGCTGGACTAGATGGGCTGAGGTCCGATTCAGCATGGCTCTTCTTATGTTCTTATGTTCACATAACTGAATAAAATCCCACACTATCTGCTTTGAACTGCAGGGACAATGGTCATGCTGACTGGAGGATTCTGAGAGCTGTAGTCCAACAACATCAGCTAAAAGGTATCCACTAACTTCCATATAACCCAGAATATCAAGATAGATAATCCACAATATCTGCTTTGAACTGGGTTATCTGAGCCCATACTGCTATATAATCCAATTCAATGTGAATTGTACAGTATACGTCTGTGTGGAAGGGGCCTAAGACTCCCTCAGCCTTTGAGGAAGGTACAGTATGTATAAACCTCCTCTGGACAAATCCTACCAAGAAAACCACACCTTAGGGTTACCATAAGTTAGAAATTGTTTCAGGATTTTGATTCAGGAAGGGGGGGGGGTTGAGTCTGAGTGAGAGAGGATCTAGCCTAGCAAACCTCTTGTATCGCTATCCCAATACCCCCATGCATATGGGATATATTGAGCATGGTGATCAGATCATGATATGAATAAACATAACAGTTTAAATAATGTACCAGTGCTCATTAGGTAGATCGCGATCTACTGGTAGATCGTGTAGGGCGTCCTGGTAGATCACAGGCAGGGCGGGAGGACAGTGTGTGTCAACTGTAAAATAGGATGTGTGGAAGGGCCCTGGGTTATCTGAGGTCCTTTCCACACAGTTGAATAAAATCCCATGTTATCTGCTTTGAATCAGATTATATGGCAGTGTGGATTCAGAAAACCCAGTTCAAAGCAGATATTGTGTTATACTGTATGTTTCACATTTTTGTCATGGGTAGGTAGATCATTTTGACTTGGTTGTTTTATAAGTAGCTCGCATGCTGAAAAAGTGTGAGCATCCCTGCAGTAAGGCCTTCTTGGGGGCCACCCTGAGAATTGGGGGGGGCTGAAGCCCCTCAATCCCCCCCCCCAACACACACACACATACCTGTTTCAACAATGGCTGTATCATAAGGCAGAATGCGGAAATATCCAACTACCATCTGTTGGTGCCACATAGTCTGTTTTACACCCTCTAAATTAATCTTCCTTTGAATGAAGAGGAAGAGGAAGGATAGAAGGAGAAGAACTGGTGGAGGAAGAAGAAGAGGAAAAGGAGGAGGAGGAGGAGGATTACCTGTCTCTCTTCAAGGGTCAAGGCATGGTACAACACAGTTAAAACGCAAAGATAAAATGTAAGACTGTGGAAGACACTCTTGTCAGTGTTGAAATGGGATTTATTTGCCAGTCCAGTTTAACTGTGTACATGTGGTGCAGCGGAGTGCAGAAAGAGCCATGTTATCCTTTAGCTCTGATAGCAAACCATTTTGATCCAGTCCTGACTGCGATGCCCATCTGGATTGTTTGCAGGAGGTCCTGCCTGCCTTATCCTAGGAACAGGGGATATTTCTGTTCATACAAAATCTTTCTTTGCCTTAAGTTTAAGAAATCTGTCTCAGGGGTGTCTTTTCCCATTCATAAATCAACCATATCTTCTTTCCCTCTGAAGGCCTGAAAACAGTTCTGGAAAAGAAAATTCAGAATGTATTTATTTTACACACACCACCACATATGTGAATATCTCCTTCCCCAAGGGGTAGGAAATTCCATAGATGTAACATTTACCTGAATTTGGCTTGGATTTCCTTATTGAGTGATTTATGGCATTTGTAATATGTTGAGAAAAATATAAAGACCGGGCCAAGATGGAGGCATTTCTTAAACATTCTGGACTCCATTCAATTGGCAGCAGTTCCAACTAAAATCAAAAAATGTTGATTCTCCATTTAGTGACTGATTTCATGGATCTCCTCTAGTTGGGACAACGAATGGAACTCAGACCACCACGTCCATTGTCCTACATCAGAAAGAAGCAAAATGTAGTTAGTTTACAGACTTGCTACTCCTTAAAAAAAGGTCTTGGGCGCATCTATACTGTAGAAATGATGCAGTTTAACATCACTTGGAGTGAACTGCCATGGCTCAAAACCACAAAGTCATGGGAATTGTAGTTTTACAAGATATTTAGCCTTCTCAGTCATAAAGTGCCTCACCAAACTACAAATCCCAGGATCCCATAACATTGAGTCATGGCAGTTCAAGTGGTGTCAAACAGTATTAATTCCACAGTACAGATGCATTACTTGTTTCATCGTCTGCTTTGTTGCTCAAGAATGGCAGCATATTGTTTCTTTTCACAAAGAGACCTACATGACATCTTCCTTCAGCAAGGAAAGCATGTCACATTTCCAGCATCTTCAACATTTGGAAAGACGTTCCAGCCGCGGAGAACATCACGCAGCCTCACTAACAAGAATTACTTTGCCTACTTTGTTAAAATTAGTAAGGGACTCTCTAACACAGTGGTTCCCAACCTGTGGTCTGTGGACCACCAGTGGTCCGCAAGAACACAAATAAGGTCCACTGCCTCACCATTTCAACAATGTTGCATCAAAACCATGTGGTAATGAGAGCGACTGATCTCACAAAACCCTCTTCTAGTGCCGAGGCAATGGGGATGTCGGTAGGGGAGAGGCTGACTACCCATCAAATATTACTACTACCACATCAGCTCTAAATTATTAAATATTATTTTCTGTGGGTGAGCAGATAGCAACTACTGAATGGCATATGTTCTGTATCAGAAACTAGAGCTGATGTGGTCTATCCAATGCAATTTTCTGAATCAGGACCCTAAACAACCAAACCAAATCTGAAGTTGACCAAAAACCCTTTTACAACTAATGTTGAAGAGTGGTCCTTGGTCAAAGTGGTCCCTGTTTAAGTGGTCCCTGGTCAAGTGGTCCCTGGTCAAAAGAAGGTTGAGAACCATTGCTCTAACCTTTGAGATGTTTAAGATCATCTGGAGAGCCCTGCTCTCGATCACGCCTTCTTCACAGGCGCGATTGGCGGCGACGAGAGATAGGGCCTTCTCAGTGGTGGCTCCTCGGCTTTGGAACGCTCTTCCTAGTGACATCAGATCTGCCCCCCTCCCTCTTGACATTTTGCAAGAAAGTTAAGACCTGGCTGTTTGACCAGGCATTTGCAGATGAAGCATAATTACCTAAATTGAGACCTAAGGAACGATGACGACGCAACAGAAATTGATTTTAATAATGAGACGCTGAGATTGTGATTTTTAATTTTAATTGCTAAATTTGTGTGGCTGTTTTATTAATTGTTGATGTATTTTATCTGTGGACATTTCTTGCCATGTGTACACCACCTCGAGTCGACTTCGGGCTGAGAGGGGCAGTATAAAAATATAGTAAATAAATAAATACTATATGGGAATGGGATATCTGTCTGTCTGTCTGTCAATCTATCATAAATCTATCATATATCTATTATCTTTCTATCAATCATCTAGCTAATAGCTATCTATCAGTCATTGATTTAATTTCAGATAATTTCAGGTAACATAGTTTAAATACCCTGAAGGCACCAGATTCCTATCTGAATTGGGAAGCTAAGTAATGTCATTCCTAATACGTACTTGAATGGGAGACCACCAAGGAATACCAGGTGCTGTAGGCTATATTTCAATAGAAAGCAATTGCAAACAATCTCTGAGCATACTGCCTAAGAAAACCTTATGAAACTCATGGGGCTATCACAAATTGACAGCCATGGGCAGTTACACCAATGTGGTTTGATTGTTGGATTAGGAATTTGGGACCACTTCCATACAGCTGAAAAAAATCCCACATTATTTGCTTTGAACTGAGAAATATATGACAGTGTGGACTCAGATAACCCTGTTCAAAGTGGGTTATTCTGCCTTGATATTCTGGGTTATATGACTGTGTAGAAGAGCCCTGGGAGGCCAGAGTTCAAATCCATGTTCAGTCATGAAAACCCACCATGGTGACCCCGGGTGAGTCACATTATCTCAGCCTCAAAGGAAACCCTCTCTGAACAAATCCTGCCGAAAAAGCCCTTTGAGTTGTCATTGGTTTGAGTCAGCTTGAAGGGACATAACAACAACAAACATATTCTACCTACTAAACAATTCACTTCTTCTTTTGACAGCATTTATTTCTTGAATCCATTCAGGAAGAACATTGTATGCAACACAGAGTGATTGATTTAACTGGAAAATAGTCCTCTGCACAATTATTTTTTTAAACAAAGCATCAGGCATTCTTCTCCCCAAATTTGCTATTAGAGAGTTTTTAAAACATGATTTCCAATTACTCATTTTAAGGAGAAAACACATTTATAGTTATTATCCTCCCAAATGCCTTTAAATGGTGGCAAAACAAACTGGAAAGAAATTCTAATAAACCTTGCAAATACAAAGAAATTGCAAAGAGGCCACATCACAAAATATACAAGGCAATGTTGTCAAATCAATTCCCCCCCTCCCGCCTTCCCAAATAAATAATGTAGTAGCCTTGAAGCATATGAAGGAGAAACTAAGGAAGAATGGTGCTACCCATGAGGACATTGTATCCCATGTTTAAATTTGCTTATATTTTGAAGAATAAATATTTATCCATCTGCGTACTTTCTGCTAAATCAGATGAATCAGATTTGTGTTTCTATGAGCACAAACCCCTTCACTAGCCAAACCTAACAGCTATACATACACCTGGGAGCAAACCCCTCTTGACTTCTGAGCAGACATGTTTAGGATCCTACTGTTAACTTGTTTAGCTAAACCTTAAAGCTTTCTGAAATTTCACAGATTCCTTTGTATTTACAATGATGTGCAACTACCATTCAGAGTATGGTGGAGTCTCCTCTGGAGGTTTTTAAGTATAGGCTGGCTGGCCATCTGTTGGGGGTGCTTTGATTGTGCAGCAAGGGGTTCGATTGGATGGCCCTTGTGGTCTCTTCCAGCGCTATGGTTCTATGATTTTAAGTCTAGATATTGTAATATTGTTGTTGTGTGCTTTCTAGAGCTTTCTCATCAACACTTCAGAGGAGGTATACCATTGCCCTTCTCTGAGGCAATGAGAGGCTGAGAGAGTATTACTTACTATTTGAATCCTGGTATCTTGGAATCCAAGTCCAATACTAATCCTACTACACCAGGCTGGCTGCAACATTGTAAAGTCTAATGTCTTAAATCCAATTGCTACCTCCAGTTAGGGTAGATATCTCGATTCAATAGGATTTATATGTGTGCTTTCAAATTATTTCCTACCTACCATGGAGTTTTCTTGGCAAGATTTGTTCAGAGAGGGTTTGTTTTGCCTTCCTTTGAGGTTGAGAATATCTTGCCATGGTTGCCATGGGTTTCCATGACCGGGGCCCCCACATACTGTATATGTATACACACATATATGTATGTATGTAAGTATATGTGTGTATGTATACATATATGTAGGGCCCCTGGTGATACAGCGGATTAAACTGCTGAGCTGCTGAACTTGCTGACTGAAAGGTTGGCAGTTTGAATCCGGGGAGCAGAGTGAGCTCCCGCTGTTAGGCCCAGCTTCTGCAAATGTAGTAGTTCAAAAACATGCAAATGTGAGTGGATCAATAGGTACCACTTCTGTGGGAAGGTAAGAATGCTCCATGCAGTCATGCTGGCCACATGACCTTGGGGATGTCTACGGACAACACTAGCTCTTCAGCTTACAATTGGATATGAGCACCAACCCCCCCAGAGTCAGACACAACTAGACTTAATGTCAGGGGAAACCTTTACCTATACATATGTTGGGGGGGGGGGGTCAAAAAGTAATGCCTCCATCACTCTAACTTTTAATTCTTTTACAGCTTCTGGACTATCTATGCATGATATCATAGAGGTAACCTTACTCTACTCATATAGTATTTTCTTTTTCTGATTTACTGGTAAGAACCATGAATCTGAAGCTCAAAGAGTCATCATTGAATTTCTGGCAAAAAAGATTGTGCACCTAAGGAAACCCATAATTGCTTGAAGAATGTTTATGATTTGGCCCCTTTCTGACCTTTACCTGATTGGACCTCTGAAAGACAACCTATGTGTTTCAGATTCAACGACTTGTCTGATGTTAAAAAAAGCTTTTAAATCATGGGGTCATGAAGCAAAACCCTGAATTAATCATAAGCATTCATGTAATGGCACAGAGGTAACTCAGCTGTTAAACTGAAGAACCATGTCTTCAGTTTACTCTGTCAAGGATAAAGATATGCCACAACAAAAAATATATTTGGTTAGCAGAGGACGGTTGTTTCTTTGAAGTTGAAATTGAAGTTGCCCAAAAGATATACACTCCCTTGAAACCTCTTAGTTAAAATATGCACTCAAGAGATAAAAACAAAGTCTTATTTGAAAAATAACTTATCTTGTTTACTCACAAACATCTTGTATTTATTCACCATACAGGCACATTTCTTATTAAGGTTCAGTTATAGATAGGGTGTAGATTTCTCTCTGTGTCGAGTACACAGGGTATCATTCTTTATCAATAGTCCATAGTCTTTAAATATAAATATAAATATACTCACTGAAGTCCATAAGTCATACTGTATCCGTTAATGTTCAACAGCAACCTGCCCAAGCACATACATCCACCTCCACTGAGATGAGAAGCAAACACTGTATACAAAATGGGATCCTGGTAGAATCTTCCTGTTTGGGTGTTTTCCAGCAGAGGCTGGATGGCCATCTGTCGGGAGTGCTTTGATTGTGTCTTCCTGCATGGTATAATGTGGTTGAACTCTTGTTTTTCTCTTCCAATGCTATGATTCTATGGACTTCCTTTGGCAATTCAGAGTAATTCAACAGCCAGGCTTTGACGCTGCAAGGCCATTCAATGCTAATCAAAGTGGCCAATTGAAACATTCACACTTGCCTCAACCAGACAAGAGTTCTTTCTCCCACCCTGGACAATCCACAGATATATAGCCCTCACTTGCCTAGTTTCCAACAGGCCTCACAACCTCTGAGGATGCCTGCCATAGATTTAGGTGAAATATCAGTGTTGGAAATCTGAGCTGTTAGGCTCAAAATAACCCTCAGTTGGGGTGATTCCACCATAAATATAGCAGAGTGCTAGCAGCAAACTTCATAACCAGCAGAAACTTATGTGTGGTGAGCCAGGACAAGTTTCCATTTAACAGGATAACACAGGATTGCAGAGTCACAACTTTAGGATCAAAATATTAATTGAAGTAAAGAGAAATCCATTCTAGATAGAAAAGGTCTTGGTGCTAACTAGCTTACTAAAACTCATACTGTAAGAAAGGTAACATGATAAAAAGTCAAAAAATATCCATGCAGTTATATTTTTCCTGGAAAGAGGCAAAATGCGTCCTCACTAGAAGGAAGAAAAGGCAAAGAGAGCATCAATGGAGGATGACCACATGGTCAAACCCAGGGCAATAAAAATACCTTTACAGAGGGCTTTACCTTATCCCTCACAGAGATTCCATTGCTACATCTTCAAAGGAGAATGAGATAGTGGCAAGCAAGAAGAGTAAAGACAAAGGGATAAGCATGCATAGCAGTGTTTCTCAATCTGGGGGTCGGGACCCCTGGGGGTCAGAAGGGGGTGTCAGAAAGGTCTCCAAAGACCATCAGGAAACACAGTATTTTTTGTTGGTCACAGGGTTCTGTGTGGGAAGTTTGGCCCAATTCTATTGTTGGTTGGGTTCAGAATACTATTTCATTGTAGGTGAACTACAAATCCCAGCAACTAAAACTCCCAAATGTCAAGGTCTATTTTCCTCAAATTCCACCAGTGTTCACATTTGGGCATATTGAGTATTCGTGCCAAGTTTGGTCCAAATCCATCATTGTTTGAGTCCACAGTGCTCTCTGGATGTAGGTGAACTACAACTCCAAAACTCAAAGTCAATGCCCACCAAACACTTCCAGTATTTTCTGTTGGTCATGGGAGTTCTGTGTACCAAGTTTGGTTCAATTCCATCATTGCTGGAGTTCAGAATGCTCTTTAATTGTATGTGAACTATAAATCCCAAATAACAAAATCAATCCCTACCCCCCCCCCCAACCCCACCAGTATTCAAATTTGGGTGTATTGGGTATTTGTGCCAAATTTGGTCCAGTGAATGCAAATACATCCTGCAAATCAGATATTAACATTATGATTCATAATATTAGGAAAATTACATTTGTGAAGTAGCAACAAAAATAATTTTGTGGTTGGGGGTCACCACAACATGAGAGGTAGCAGCATTAGGAAGGTTGAGAAATACTGATGCATAGGAATGTGGGGAGATGAATCCCTCACTCCATCAAAGGACTCGGTGTCACAAGCGGATGGTGAAGCGGCAGCTCCCCCTGTGGCCGGAATCGAACATACCCTCATGAAGCCGAAAAACTGGAATGTTAAATTGCCTCTGTGTCTATATAGGTTGTATGTCTATGGCATTGAACATTTGCCGTGTATATGTGCATTGTAATCTGCCCTGAGTCCTCTGCGGGGTGAGAAGGGAGGAATATAAATACTATAAATTAAATTAAATAAATCCTCACAGCAACCCAGGGCCCTTCCATACAGCCCTATATCCCAGAATATCAAGGCAAAAAATCCCAAATATCTGCTTTCAACTGGGTTATCTGTGGCCCCTTCCACACAGCTGTATAAAATCCCACATTATCTGCTTTGAACTGGGTTATATGGCAGTGTGAACTCAGATAAGATAACCCAGTTCAAAGCAGATATTGTGGATTATCTGCCTTGATATCTTGGGTTATATAGCTGTGTTGAAGGGCCCTGAGTCCATTCTCAGATAATGTGGGGTTTTCTGCCTTGATATTCTGGGACAGTGTTTCCCAACCAGTGTGACGTGAGTGATAATCAGGTGTGCCGTGGGAAACTGGAACCTCCAATACCCTTTCTTCCCCCTCCTGCTGAACACTTTTTCTCCTCCACTCAGGCTCCCTTCTTCCCAGCCTCGCTCTGCTCGTTTTGCCTCGCTTTGCTCTGGGGCGAGTCTGTGCAGTAGCGCCACACGGGTCACGTATTCCTCCTTCCCCCCTCCCCTCCTGAACACGCTCACATTGCCCCCTCAGATCAAAATGGCGGCAGAAGCGGCAGTGTAGAAGAAACAGTAAGTGTTCGGCAAGAGGGGGAAGAAAGGGCGTGACGAAGGGGGAGAAAGAGGTCTCTGTCAAAAGCTGGCATGAGCAAACTTGGACCTTCCAGGTGTTTTGGACTCCAACATCCACCATTCCTAGCAGCCTCGGGCTCTTTTCCTTTTCCCCCCTCAGCCATTTAAGCAGGAAAGGGCCTCAGGCTGTTAGGAATGGTGGGAGTTGAAGTCCAAAGCACCCAGAGGGCCGAAGTTTTCCCATGCCTGTTTTAGGGACCTTCAAGTGGTGAGCCTCCTTCCAACATTGTGATTCTGGATAGAAAACAAACAACAGCATAACATAACATTGTTTGAGTCCACAGTGCTCTCTGGGTGTAGGTGAACTACAACTTCCAAACTCAAGGTCAATTCCCAAGCAAACCCTTTCTGTTGGTAATGAGAGTTCAATATGCCAAGTTTGGTTCAATTCCATTGTTGCAAGAGTTCAGGATGCTCTTTGATTGTGTGTTAACTATCAATCCCAGAAACTGTAACTCCCAAATGTCAAGGTCTATTTTCCCCAAACTCCATCTGTGTTCACATTTGGGCATATTGAATATTCATGCCAAGTTTGGTCCTGACCCAACATTGTTTCAGTCCACAGTGCTCTCTGGATATAGGTGTAGTACAACTCCAAAACCCAAGGTCAATGCCCACCAAACTCTTATAAAATTTTCTCTCGGTGATGAGACTTCTGTGTGGGAAGTTTGTGTCTTTCTGCCATTCCTGCCAGGATATCTATGTTGTGTTCATCGAAACAGGTCCAGGTTTCACACTGAGTATATAAATACATTTAAAAACATATTAACTATATGTATTACTGTGTTAGAGTGTCATTTTGGTTGGTGGTGTGCCCCAGGATTTTGTAAATATGAAAAATGTGCCAAGACTAAAAAAAATTGAAAAACACTTTTCTGGGATATTTGGACTCCAACTCAAGGGTCCCCAATGATTCTGGCCATGAAAGCCTTTGACAACTCAATTCCCCTTTGGTCCACTAGATGGCACTCTTAGTAAAGACTTCAGCGTGTCCTTAAACCAGCGCCTGGTGCTGCTGACAAACTGAGAATCCGAGCTATTTTTGCAAAGTGGGACTCAAGAAGGGCTCGGGTTTTCTTCCTACGTGTCACGCCGTTTGGGGTGGCCTTGAGGTTGCTTCCTGTCCGGAGCCGGAGCCTTTATTTGGACCAAGAGCGGCCGCCAACGCTGCTGCTTTTGCTGTTGCTCCTCTTCCAAGGAGGCAAAGGCCAAGCTCGGCAAAAGGAAGCTGGGCGGGACTTGAAGGCTTCTTCCAAGCTCGAGGGCCGTCGCCACTGCGGCCACAGGCTCCGGCCTTGACCACTTCATCCCCAGGCATCAAACAATGAGGAGATTGTGCGAGGAGCAAAGCTGCAAAAGCTTGCCTGGACTCCCCGCTCCGGATGTGCCAAATATAAACCGCGGTGGAGCAAAGAGCAGGAGCAGGGAACGAGAAAAAGACTATTCTACGGTGTAGATCAGTCATGGGCCAACTTGGACCTTTCAGGTGTTTTGGACTCCAACTCCCACCATTCCTAACAGCCTCAGGCCCTTTCAGGGCCTGAGGCTGTTAGAAATGGTGGGAGTTGGAGTCCAAAACACCTGAAAGGCCCAAGTTGGCCCATGCCAGGTATAGATACACCTTTAGCCACCACTTTTGGCTTCTCAATAGGCACATATTGAGTTTCCTAACCCTTTCTGGGTGCAAGAAACCACACAAACCTGCAAAACGTTTTAGCCACCACTTTTGGCTTCCTTCTCAGTCAATAGGCACATATTGAGTTTCCTAACCCTTTCTGGGTGCAAGAAACCTCTTCCTTCACACAAACTGCCAATGCAAAACGTTTTGCTCCGAAATAAGTGAGGCTTTCCTAAAGGGCTCAGCATCACGAATGAGCCCCTCTCTCTCTAGTGTTGGGTCACAAAACACTGAGTCGAGCGTTTACACGTTCCCTGCACACCGGTTGTGTCCCTAAAGGCGCCATTTGAAATGTATTTTTCTTTCTTCCTTATATATACTTCTCATAGATAAATAGAGAAGGTATTCACACATACCCATATCATATATTAGTGGACTCTCGGTTAACCGAAGCTCTCCAGCAACCGAAAACACGCGAGGAAATACTTTAAATAAATGAAATACCCGTATTATACAATGAAAAGGGTGCCACGTTTGTTTTTATTTGCCTCAACACGCTTTTAATTATCGAACTTCAATGTCAATATTAATAGTTGTATAGAATGGGGTATAGTCTCAGTTTGGTCTATAGTGACGCTCAAGCAACCAGAAATAACGTTTATCCGGCATATACCAATTCCTACGAGGTATCAGTTAACTGGAAGTCTACAGTATATACGATGCGTGTGTGTATATATATTATATTATAATGTAAGATACGTGTGTATGTGTATACATATACATATGCCTTGTTATATATATATATATATATACACACACACATACGTGTATAATATATACACCCATATGTATATATTACATTATGTAATATATAACATATATGTGTATGTATAAGTGTGTTTATGTTACATTAGTTATATATTATGTAAGATATGTTTATGTACATACATACATACTTTATATCTGTATGTATATGTGTGTTACATTAGATATATATATAATGTAAGATATATGTGCATTTGTGTACATACACACATACCTTGCATATGTATTTATATATGTGTATATTATATTATATATTAGTTATAAATTATATTATATAAGACGTTTGTATATATATTTGTACATATGTGCATATGTTATATATGTATGTATATGTGTTTGTATATGTTACATTAGTTATATTATATTAAGGTATGTGCACATACAAACACAGACCTTATATATGAGTGTGTATATGTGTGTATATTATATTATCTATTATGTAAAATGTATGTGTATGTATGTGTATGTGCATACACACATACCTTATGTGTGTGTGTGTGTATATACACACATACATATATATAAGGTGTGTGTGTGTGTGTAATATATATATAGAGAGAGAGAGATCTTATACAATACACACATGCATATATAAGTCGCTTTCTGTGTGTAATAGTGTCCTCGAAACCTCGTCCGAAAGTCTTGGCTCAAAAAGAGAGAGAGATAAAGGGGCACCAATTCTTTGTTTTGCTTTTAAGGGCGCTTGAATAGAAGTGAGGTGGGAGGAGTGTGAAAGGAGAGGGAAAGAGAGAGAGAAAGAAAGAAGTAAAGAAGGAGAGAAAGAAAGAGAGAGAGAAGGAAGGAAGGAAAGACGTATGGAGGGAAGGAAGAAGGAAGGAGAGAGAGAAGGAAGGAGAGAAGGAAGGAAGAAGGGAAGGAAGGATGGAAGGAAGGAAAGAAAGAGGGAGAGAAAGAGAGAGAAAGAGAGAGAGAGAGAGAAAGGAGAGAGAGAAAGAAAGAGAGAGAGAGAGAGAGAGAGAGAAAGAAAGAAAGAAAGAAAGAAAGAAAGAAAGAAAGAAAGAAAGAAAGAAAGAAAGAAAGAAAGAAAGAAAGAAAGGCAAGCAAGCCAGAGGGGAAAGCCGAGCGCTTTGTTGTGCGAAACTCGTTGGGCGAGTTCGGGTGTCGCTGGCTGCTCCTGATTGCTCTGGCCAATGGAACCCGATCCACCCCGCTGTGCGTAAGAGCGCAATTATGGATTTAACCAAGCCTCTCCTCCGCTCCCCGCGCGCAGTCTGCCAGAGCCAGGCGCAGCCCCAGAGAGAGAGAGAGAGAGCTCCCAGCCGACGGCGCCTCCGCCTCCTTCCTCTCCTTCTCTTCCTCCTCCTCCTCCTCCCTTTTCTCTTTCTCCCCCTCCCTCCCTCTCTCCGCCCGCCCCGCCATGGCTGCCTAGAAGAGCGCGACGCCCTCCCTCCCTCCTCCCTCCCTCCTTCTTCCTTCCCTCCTTCCTTCCTTCCCCAAACGATGACCGGCGTCTTCGAGCGAAGAGTCCCCGCCGCCATCCGAGCCGGAGACTTCCAGGCGCCCTTCTCGACCGCCATGCACGGCCACCCGCCGCAGGAGTCGCCCACGCTGCCCGAGTCCTCCGCCACCGACGCCGATTACTACAGCTCCGCGCCCGGAGGAGGAGGAGGAGGCTACTGCTCGCCCTCGACGGCGCCTTACGCCAAAGCCCTCCACCCTTACCAGTACCAGGCCTACCAAGGCATGAACGGCGCCGCTGGATACCCGGCCAAAGCCTACGCAGACTACAGCAGCTACGCCAGCCCTTACCACCAGTACGGAGGGGCGTACAGCCGGGCTCAGAGTGCCACAAGCCAGCCAGGTGAGCGGGAGGAGGAGGAAGGGGGAAGGGTGGGCAAAGGCGGGTTGGAGACGGAGCTTGCCGCCGCGTATGCCAGACATTCAGGCCAGACAGCACGCTGACCCCAAAGTGCACGAAAAGCTCTCTTATGGAGGAGCCCTTGGTCTGCATCTGTGCTTTTGTGTCCTTGCCACCCGGACCGGATCTCTTACGGAACCATCTGCACAACGAAACGACTTTCACGGCCGGAATCACAAGGTTGCTGTGAGTTTTCCGGGCTGTTTGGCCAATGTCCCAGAAGCATTCTCTCCTGACGTTTCGCCTGAATTTATGGCACGCATCCTCGGAGGTCTGTGAAGGCTTTCGTGGCCGGAATCACTGGGATTCTGTGAGTTTTCCGGGTTGTATGGGCAATGTCCCAGAAGCATTCTCCCCTGACGTTTCGCCCACATCCTCAGAGGCTGTGAGGTCCTAAGCAAGGGAGGATTATAAACCCCATTTTCCTAATTTCCAAACAGACCCCACAACCTCTCAGGATGCCTGCCATAAATGCAGGCGAAACTTCAGGAGAAGCCCAGAAAACTCACAACAACCAAGAGGTTTTCTATATCTCTGGAAGGTCCGGGGTGGGAGAAAGGATTTCTCCCAGGCAGGAATCAGCCAGGCCTTGAAGCTGCAAGGCTTTGCAGTGCTAACCGTGATCAAGTGCAGCGTTCACACAACAGACAAGAGTTCTTTCTCCCACCCTGAATCTTCAATATATATATAAACCTAGTTCCCAATATGAATCACAACCTCTGAGGATGCCTGCCAGAGATGCGAGTAAAACGTGAAGAGAGAATGGCCATACAGCCCGGAAAACTCACCGCAGCCCAGACTTTGAAGCTGCAGGAAGTGGTCAGGGGACTTCATCGGGGTGTCTGGGCGGAAGAGTGGTGCCAAATGGAGAGCCGGGTGGGTGTCCTCGTGATCAACAAGAATGGGTCCTCTGATGATGATGATTCTTATTATTCTTGGTAGGTAGGCAGACAGACAGATAGCTATGTAAGCAAGGCGTTTATTTGGACGCCCTTTCCCCCAGTACTTCGATTCTCTCTCCCCCCTTTCTCGTTTTTGAATCCGGAGTTGAAGTAGAACAGGCGCGAAGCCTTGTTGTTCCCAAGCCAGAGGCGCAGGAAAAGCTTTCCCATTTAGGATCCTCTGTTGTTGTGCCCAACCGGACTGTGGGAGGAAACTGAGAGTTTTTGGGGTTGTGTTTTCCCTTCCCTTTTGCAGCAGCGATAGAGATCCATTTTTAAGAACCCTTCGGTTTGCAGCTATTGGGGGGGGGGGGGGGTTGAAAATCTTGTGATATCTTCTTTGGAAGGCTTCACTTCGGTGCGTAAAAATCGGGTTTGGAGAGAATCTCAAACCTCGCCACACCTCAGAGAAAGACAGATGAGATGAATGCAGCAAGAGAGAGAGAGAGAGAGAGAGAGAGAGAGAGAGAGAGAGAGAGAGAGAGAGAGATATGGGGCGATAGATAGATAGATGGGGCGATAGATAAATAGACAGACAGACAGAAGGATGGGGCGAGAGGTAGGTACTAGGTAGGTAGGTAGGTAGGTACGATAGATAGATAGATAGATAGATAGATAGATAGATAGATAGATAGATAGATAGATAGATAGATGGGGCGATAGATAGATAAATAGGCAGGCAGGCAGAATGATGGGGCGATAGATAGATGGGGCGATAGGTAGGTAGGTACATATGTAGATAGACAGGCATGTAGCCAGGGGGGGCTTAGGGGGCTTCAGCCCCCCCCCCGAAATTCTCAGGGTGGTCCGCGAAAAGGCCTTACTGGTACATTATTTAAACTGTTATGTTTATTCATATCATGATCTGATCACCATGCTCATTATATTGCACATTCATGGGGTTATTGGGATAACAATACAAAAGGTTTGCTAGGGTAGACCCTCTTCCACCCAGTCTCAGCCCCCCCCCAATCAAAATCCTGGCTACGACCCTGTAGATAGAGATAGATAGATAGATAGATACATAGATAGATGATAGATAGATAGATAGATATCCCACTCCCGTATAGTACTGTTAGAGCAGTGGTTCCCAACCTTTTGTTTGTTTGTGTGTGTGTTTTTCCTCAGGGACCACTTTGACCAGGGACCACTCTCCAACTAAAAGGGTTACAGATCCGTTTTTTTTGGTCAACTTTAGATTCAGTTTGGTTATTTGGGATGCTGATTCAGAAAATTGCATTGGATAGAGTGACCACATCAGCTCTAGTTTCTGACACAGAACATTTGCCATCCAGTGGTCGCCATCTGCTTGCCCACAGAAAACCATATTTAATATTGAATATAAATACTGTAAATAAATAAATATTTAATATTGTCCTGGGGGGTATTTGAGCGATCTGTCCGTTTATGTATATGGTGATTTTTACGCACCAAAGCGTTCCAAGCGATTTTTTTTCTCATGACACTAGAGAACAAAATCCACCTTAAATCCGGTTTCTGCCTCCTGCAGAATTCTAGGGTTTGTAGTTTAGGGGGGAGCCTTTAACGGCCTCACTAAACTACAAACCCCAGAATTCTGCAGGAAGCAGAAAGCAGATTTTAAGTGGGTTTTTTTTCTCCAGTGTGATGAGGTGGATAGTGCAAAATTCTTTCTCCCTCCCAATAACCGCGGGCGACAACAGGCCAAGGTTTGGGGGGTTTTTTGTGAGTAAAGGGAAGGAAGGAGGGGGAAGGAAGGGCAGGGTTTGATCTCTTGCCTCCTCTCCCTTTACCCTCCAAACTCCCCTCCGAAAAGGCTAATTTTAACTTGTGGTGCGGCCGAGAGAGCCATCCCACACACGGAGAAGCGCGGTCACGCCGTTTCCTTGCGGTTCCCCAGGAAAACTTGAAAACTATCCGGGAGGCAACACAGCCCTCTTTCCCTCCTTTCCCTCCTCCCCCCCCCCCCAATATGTCTCTCCTCCCTCCATAAACACACACATACGCACAGAAACAGATGCGAACCTTCCTGTCGCGCTTTTTGTGAAGGCCACTCGCCTTACTTTAATCACACTAGAGAATGAATCCACTTAAAATCTGATTTCTGCCTTCTGCGGAATTCTGGTGTTTGTAGTTTAGTGAGGCCATTAAAGGCTCCTCCCTAAACTACAAACCCAAGAATTCTGCAGGAGGCAGAAACCGGATTTTAAGTGAAATTTTTTCTCTCTAGTGTGATGAGGGGGAAAAATCGCTTAGGTGCGTAAAAATCTCCAAATACATAAATGGATAATAGATAGCTCTCCCCTCAAATGCCCCCCCCCCCCCCAGGACAATATTAAATATGGTTTTCTGTGGGCGAGGGAATGGCGACCACTGGATGGCATGTGTTCTGTATCAGAAACTGGAGCTGATGTGGTCTATCTAGTGAAATCTTCTGAATCCGCACCCCAAAGAACCAAACTGAATCCTAAACTACAAACCCCAGAACTCTGCAGGAGGCAGCAACCGGATTTAAAGTGGATTCATCCTCTCGTGTGACACTTTTCACCGTGAGGTTTTGTTTCTCTCTCCGGTTAAACTGCACCCAATGCTTAGATTTAGGGATTCTTCAGACAGAAGTGTCTCAATATCGATACAATGTCTCCTTCTCCTTTTCCTCCCCTTCCTTCCCCGACTTGCGTGCTTGGGAAACGCGCAAGTGGGTCATAAAAAGGGAAGAAAAACACCCCTGGGCGCCTTTGAGGGTTGCCCTCTCTAACCCCCCCTCCCTCCACGAAACCACATCCCGCTTCTTCCCCCCCCTCCTGCAAAGGCGGCGAATGTATACCATATAATCGCCTCTCTGTCTGGACCGGATTTGGCTACTTTCGGCTGCAATGGAGGGGAACCCTGTTCTTGTAAGGAAGGGAGGGTGGCACGCTTGGTAGGAACACACACATACACACATACACCCCCCCTCCCAAAAATGGCCTCTTCTCCCCTTCAAAAACCAGCCTCAGCGGGGAGGATACAAACGCGAAGCTCCCGATGAAAGGGAGACTGGAAGAGAAAGAGAAGACGATGCGAAAAGTACTCTTATCTCGGTTGTTGCGAGTTTTTCCGGGCTGTGTGGCCATGTTCCAGAAGCATTCTCTCCCCAGACAAGAAATTCTAAAATCATAATAAATAAAGAACGATTCTCAAAGAAAGGGGGAATTCCAGACAAGAAACAATCAGGGATAGCTAATCACCTCCCAACAAAGGATTTCCCCAGGCAGTAAGAAGCCAGACCTTGAAACTGCTAGGCCATTAAATGCTAATCACGGTGGCCAATTGAAACATTCACGCCTAGCTCCAACAAACAAGAGTTCTTTCTCCCACTCTGGACTTTCCACAGATCTATAAACCCAATTTTTCCTAGTTTAAAACAGACCTCACCAACCTCTGAGGATGCCTGCCATAGATGCAGGCGAAACGTCAGGAGAGGATGCTTCTGAAACGTGGCCTTACAGCCCGGAAAACTCACAACAACCCAGTGATTCCGGGCCATGAATGCCTTCGACATGCATACGCTCTCTCGTCGCGCAAGACGGGATTGGGACTGGGAAGGATAACTCGTTATCATTTGTTGCTTTACCAAGATGTAGGAGGATGTGGAAGATCCGGGTCCTCGCTCTCAGAGCCCTTCCACACAGCCCTGCATCTCAGAATATCAAGGCAGAAAATCCCACATTATCTGAGTGTGGACTCAGATAACCCCGCTCAAAGGGATTCTGCCTTCACATTCCGGGATATAGGGCTGTGTGGAAGGGCCCTCATTCTTCTTCACCCCACATATTTTCCTCAAGTATAAATACCACCCGTTTCATGGGTTTAAAAAATGGACAAGATCCCTTCCTTCCCTTCATGTGCTGGGGAATATTTATGGTAGAATCACCCCAATAATTGATTGTTATTTTGACCCTATAGACACCATAGTCATCCCCATTTCTCCCATTTGTTTCAAAGCATTTGTTTGTCAACTGGGCTTGGGCCACGTCGGGGGTCAAGCAGGGTGAGGTGCCAGCTTTGCGCCGGGCGCTTCCCTCCTCTTTTCCGGTTTCTAAGTTTCCTTGTGGTTCCTCCCTCCCTCCCTCCCTCCCTCCCATGCCTTCTCTTCCCCCTCACCTACCCGCCGCCCCATAGAAAAAGACGTGGCGGAGCCGGAGGTGCGGATGGTGAACGGCAAACCAAAGAAAGTCCGCAAACCGCGGACGATTTACTCCAGTTTCCAGCTGGCGGCTTTGCAGAGGCGGTTCCAGAAAACCCAGTACCTGGCCCTGCCGGAAAGAGCCGAGCTGGCGGCCTCCTTGGGACTCACGCAGACGCAGGTAAGGACAAGGAAGACTCGCCTCGCGTGGGGCTGGATCCACACTGATGCCTCTACCGTAGGCACATAGTGCAGTTCATGGATCTGTGTCTCTACGAGCCCCGTGGCGGGCGTAATGGGTTAAACCTTTGTGCTGGCACGTCTTACAGGTCTCAGGTTCGAATTTGGGGAGAGTGCGAGTGAGCTCCCTCTGTCAGCTCCAGCTCCCCACGCGGGGACATGAGGCAAGCCTCCCACAAGGATGGTAAAACATCAAAACTTCCACAACGTCCTTGCAGATGTCCAATTCTCCCACGCCAGAAGCGACTTGCAGATTCTTAAGTCACTCCTGACAGGGGAAAAAAATGCTTTCCAAAAAGTGCATTGCTTAAGACTCAACAAACACATTGAGCGAGTTGATTGCTCCCGATTGGTCAATTTCCCACTCCAATCTGGGCTGAAATCTTTCTTGGTTTGAGGCCTGTTTTGTATTTTAGGATGATCTGATTCTGGGGGGAAATGTGGAAATCTATTCCTTTTAGGCCCACTTCTATAAGGCTTCCCTTTGGCTCCCCAACACAGAGATTTCCTCTCTTGAGTTGTTGTAGTTTTTTGGGCTGTATGGCCACGTTCTGGAAGCATTTATACGTCCATACAGCCCGAAAAACCCACAGCAACTCAGTGATTCCAGCCATGAAGGCCTTCGACAATACATTTCCTCTCTTGTTTTCGAAATAAACATACTGGCTGAAGTCTAGTTTCTAACCTCGTGGAGACAAAGGAGGTGTGTAGGATGGGAAATGGGGAATGACACGCGTGGGGCCTCGGATTGGCTGCAGTTTGGGGGAAGCGGTCCAATTCGCCGTAGGGCTTTCCATGCAGGTGGAAGCAAGGTCGCTCACTCAGGCTCCTCGATCCACACTCACCTTTGTTCCCATTGGCTTGCCTTTTGCAATGGGAAAAGGGCAGAGAGGCCTCAACTCCCAACACCCCAAAGGCCCCGATTCTCTCTCTCTCTCTCGCCCTTTTCCCACCCGAGATCGGGAGCTGGAAAACCAACATGAATCTGGGGCATTGCGTGGAAGGAGAGGCATTGTGTTGGATCCTTGGAGGGTGTGCTTCTGAGAGGTTGTTTGAAAGGAATATCACCCTACCGGCTTGTTTGTTTCCCCGGGAATTGAATTGGCTTTTGTGGGCCTCCCCTCCTTGCTGCCTTGCAATCCAGGGACACGTCTACACTGACTATGTAACACAGTTCCAAACTATTACTGAAGAAAATACATTATACAGATGATTACATAGGAAATTCTGGAATTTGAAGGCCCATTCTTTCCTGTAGGAGTTTGTTGCTTGACTGCCACAGTTTGAAACTAGCTTCGAAACCGCGTTAAATTGTCAGTGTAGAGAGGACCTAAAACTGGTGTATTGGATTGGCGCATGAGCGCAAAACAGGAGGGAATGGAAGCCCACCCGTGTCTCTGAGAGTCAGCCCTCTCGGAGGTGGCACAGTGGGTTCAACCCTTGTGGCGGCAGGACTGAAGACTGACAGGTCGGAGGTTCGAATCCGGGGAGAGCAGCGGATGAGCTCCCTCTGTCAGCTCCAACTCCCCATGCAGGGACATAAGAGAAGCCTCCCACAAGGATGGTAAAACATAAAGACTTCCGGGCGTCCCCTAGGCAATGTCCTTGCAGATGGCCAATTCTCTCACACCAGAAGCGGCTTGCAGTTTCTCAAGTGGCTCATGACACGCAAAAGCCCCAATATATTTGTGGGTTGCTTCCTAGAAAAAGGGTGCCAAGGATAGGATCCGACAGTTAGTAGTGCATCTTCGACCCTGTAAAAGGAGTGCAGTGGGGCACCACTTCAACTGCCATTGCTGTAGAATCTTGGGATTTGCAGTTTGGTGAGGCACCAGCACTCTTGGTCAGAGAAAGCCAAAGGCCTTCTAAATCCACAACTTCCAGGATTTTACAGCAGTGTCAAAGGTCTTGAAGACCGTGGTTTTGTTGAGCAGGCGATTCCATAGGACAACTGGAACTAGTTAGAGGCCCGGATGGAGATGACACTGGACAGAGCAGTAGTGCACATTAGGGCCTTTCTTTTGTGGGAGTCTGTTGTGTGGCCACCATAGTTAGAAGCTAGATCTGAACTGCATCAAATGGTCAGTGTAAATGATGCCCTATCACAGAGGAAGCATTTTCCTGAGAAATCAATACACTACAATATAAAACCCATATAATAGTGTAGAACCAGTCTCAGGTCCCATCCACACTGATCTTTAGGTGCATGATCTCTGGCTGGATCCCTATTGCTATTGTATGGTCAAACTGCATTATATGGGTCTATTTATTATTATTATTATATGTAATACCATTGTATTTTATTTCCCTGTTTTAACCTCTTGTACCCTGCCTCCAATTGCAAGGAGAGAGGCATTAATCCAGACATTGGGCAAACTTGGGCCTTCCAGGTGTTTTGGACTTCAAGTCCCACAATTCCTAACAGCCTGCCAGCTGTTAGGAATTCTGGGAGTTGAAGTCCGAAACATCTGGAGGGCCCAAGCTTGCCCATGCCGGGATAAATCTCCATTTATATAGATTGATTATTATACTGACCATACAATGCAATTCAAACTGCCTTGGGGTGTTGTGTGGCTCTTCTGAAAGACAACCAGACTGAGAGACAGCTTGTAATTATCACCTCTTCCATACAGCTGAATAAAATCCCACATTATCTGCTTTGAACTGGAATATATGGCAGTGTGGACTCAGATATCAGATATTGTGGGATTTTCTGCAGGAATATTCTGGGTTATATGGCTGTGTGGAAGGGCCCTGGATAGAACTCCATGGCTTAGCATTGATGGGGAATTGAGGGCTGTGAGGTGGTTCTGGGAGTGTGAAGGGATGGGTGTGTTGTTGTGTGCCGGGGAAAGCATTTGATTTTGTTGTGCAACAAAGTTATTATATTCTATTTCTATCTCACAGAATAGTTATTCTATTCTATTACTATTCCTGGGCAGGAAGTCAGGAAAGGTCGTAGGTTTGAACCTGGGGAGTGGGATGAGCTCCCATGTGTCAGCTCCAGCTTCTAATGCGGGGACATGAGAAGAGCCTCCCACAGGATGGTAACACATCCAGCAACCCCTGGGCAACCTCTCTGCAGAAGGCCACTGAAACGGCTTCTGATACTTCATCCCCTGGGCAACCTCACTGCAGACAGCTAATTATCTCACACCAGAATCATAGAGTTGGAAGAGACCTCATGGGCCATCAAGTCCAACCCACTGCCAAGAAGCAGGAAAATTGCATTCAAAGCACCCAGAGAACCAGAACCGACTTACAATTCTCTCATACCAGAAGCGACTTGCTGCTTCTAACACTGCATCCCCGGGCAACCTCTCTGCAGACAGCCAATTATCTTCGACTTACAATGCAGTTTCTCAAGCTGCTTCTGACAAGAAAGTGGATTTACTTGGACCAAGATTTAGCCATGATTTGAGTTAGACCCAATGGGATAAATAAATCAAGGGTCCTTTGATTTCAAAGAGTCTGTTCTCAAGTCGAGGAGCCCCCTACAGGATGGGAACACATCTGGGCGTCCCCTGGGCAACTTCATTGCAGAGGGCAGGGCCTTAGCCAGCATTTTGATTTGGGGATGGGGGATGGGGGATGGGACTGAGTCTGAGTGAGAGAGGGTCTACCCTAGCAAATATTTTGTATCATTATCCCAATACCCCCATGCATATGGGATATATTGAACATAGTGATCAGATCATGATATGAATAAACATAACAGTTTAAATAATATACCAGTAAGACCGTCTCCGCGGACCACTCTGAGAATTTCGGGGGGCGGAAGCCCCTGAACCCCCCCCCCCCATACATGCCTGGCAGAGGGCCAATTCTCTCACACCAGAAGTGACTAAGTCGTTCCCGACACACCCATACGCACAGCCTACATAAACTATCCCACAAATGCATTGTGTGTGTGTCTCTGTGTGTGTCAGGAACGACTTGAGATACTGCAAGTCGCTTCTGGTGTGAGAGAATTGGACGTCTGCAAGGACGTTGGGGAGGTTTTGATGTTTTACCATCCTTCTCTCATGTCTCCGCGTGGGGAGCTGGAGCTGACAGAGGGAGCTCATCCGAGCTCTCCCCATATTCGAACTTCTGGGGAGCTGGAGCCCCTCTGACTGGCCAGTCTTCAGTCCTGCCCGTACAATGGGTTTAACCGAGGCATCCTCAAACTGCGGCCCTCCAGCTGTTTGGGCCTTCAACTCCCAGGATTCCTGACAATTGAACAAGCTCATTAGGGCTTCTGGGAGTTGGAGGCCCAAACGGTTTAACCCATTGCGCCAACGGGGGCTCTCCACAAATGCAAGACCTTGGAGCATAATGTGCATTATTGGGCTTGTGGGAATGCACATTGGACTGGTCAGACTGCGCCTTGACCTGAGTGGCGGCTCACTGGTCTCCTTCCTTGTGTCCCCCCCTCTCTAGGTGAAGATCTGGTTCCAGAACAAGCGGTCCAAGATCAAGAAGATCATGAAGAACGGGGAGATGCCCCCCGAGCACAGCCCCAGCGCCAGCGACCCCATGGCCTGCAACTCCCCGCAGTCCCCGGCGGTGTGGGACTCGCAGGGCAGCGGGCGGTCCCTGAGCCACCACCCCCACGCGGGACAGGGGCACGGGGGGCCCGCCTCCCACCCTTCCCCGGCCTCCAGCTTCCTGGAGAACTCGGCCTCGTGGTACGCCAGCGGGAACGCCCTCAACGCCCACCTCCAGCCCCACACTTCGCTACAACACCCCTTAGCTTTGGCCACCGGGACCATTTACTAGAACCAGGCCCTTTATTATTATTATTTTTTAATAAGAATAACAGCAGCGTCGTTCCTTTTTCGGCCCCCTTTTGCTCTTCACTTTGGGACTTTGATTATTGTTTTCCTAGAAGGAGGAAGAGGAAAAAGAAATATTGCAAAAGTGGGGGGGACTTGATCAAGGAACACTATACAGGAGGAAGACTTTGTGTAACGCTTATGCATGTAATTTATTGCATTTCAAAGGAAACGTTCCAATCCCCGCCTACTTTTTTTAAAAAAAAACGGACTTCCGGGTGGTTTGTTTTCTTGTTTTGGTTTCATTTTGGGGTGTTTTTTTTTGTTGTTGTTCTTGTTCTTGTTGTTGGAATTTTTTTTTATCAGCTGTGGACACTTTTCAAAAGGTGCCTTGAAATCTTCTCGACCTCAAAAACCTTTTTTTCCCCCAGAGACTTTTTTCCCCTTCTCTCTCTTCCCACCCACCCCTCTTCAAAATGTCATTTTCAACCCTGTACATAGCTGTAGATAGAGGAATTAAATGTATATTCTGAATAAAATAAAATTATTTCCAACAACCGAAAAGGAAAAGAAAGGAAAAGAAAAACAGAATCCAACCAAATATATATACAGTATATGTGAGAATGGTTTCCAATAGTGTTCCTCTTGGATGGGGGGGAGGTGGGGGGGAGGGGGAGGATGCCTGGAAATCCATTTTTTCTCTTTGTCTTCCTCCCTATACTTTTCCACTGTGGAACTTGGGCCCTCCAGGTGTTTTGGACTTCAACTCCCACCATTCCTAACCAGTGGCTTCAGGCTGATTAGGAATGGTGGGAGTTGAAGTCCAAAACACCTGGAGGGCCCAAGTTTGCCCACGCCTGAGCTATATAGTCATATTATCTTTTTCTAGAAGGAGAAATATATAGTTACTATATTAAATAGCATTAAATAATTATTAATTAATTATTAAATATAATAATAATATAATCAAAATAATAATATAATTAAATATAATAATATTATATTATAATATTATAAATATAATATAATCAAAATAATAATATAATTAAATATAATAATTATATTAAAGAACATTAATTATTTAATGTTCTTTAATATAACTTAATTATTTATTATCGCATATAATAATAGTACATAATTATTATTTATACCCTGCTTTCTTCTCTTTAATGAGACTCAAAGCAGCATTTGACCTCACACCTTTTCACCTTCTACGGCTGATGGTTGCTTTAGGAAAGGGGTGGCTCATTCCCACCCCACAAAGATTTAATTGAAGGACAAGTTTCCTCTGGATTCACCATACTGGATGAGAACTGGGACGCGGATGATTGGGCTCCGCGAGGCCAAAAACACCCATTCACACGTTATTACGACTTTACACGTGTCTAATCAGAATCCGGGTTGGTTAGGATTTTTTCTTTGGCCCGGTTGAAGCTATCTCCAGTTCAGTGATATGTGCAGGAATCTAAAGTTGCCTTCCTATATAATAATTATAATATAATATAATAATTAATAGGACTGTTATATTAAATAACCTTAAATAATAAATTATTTAATGTTATTTAATATAATAATATATTGCTTTATAATAATTTTATTATATTATTATATAATAAAATAAATAAGAATATTATTCTTATTTATTTAATTATTTAAGAAAGAACCTTAAATAATTAAAAATAAATTATTTAATGTTATTTAATATCATAATAACAATATAGTCCTATATAATCATTATATAATATTATATTATTATATAATATATTAAATAATAATATTATATTAAATATCCTTATTAGTAACAAATTATTTAATGTTGTTTAATATAATAATAGCAAACATATTCCTATATGATAATTATATTATATTATTATATAATAAATAACAAGAATGTCATATTAAATAACATTAAATAATCTTAATAAATTATTTAATGCTATATAATGTACTATGTTCCTATATAATAATTATATGATATTATTATATAATATACTAAATAATAAGGATAGTATATTGAAGAACCTTAAATAATAATAAGAATGTTATATTAAAGAACATTAAATAATCTTAATAAATCATTTAATGCTATTTAATATAATAATATATTGCTATATAATAATGATATAATATTATTATATAATATACTAAATAATAAGAATATTATAAAGAACCTTAAATAATAATAATGTATTTAATGATGATGATAATAATAATACATTCATTTTAGTAAGGCCAGTAATTTACAAAAGTAAGTCGTTGAATGTGTGTGTGTATATATAAAAAAGAGAAATGTGGCGATAGGGAAGAGAAAGGATAATCAGCTCCTAGGTAAGAACAGAACAAATCGCGCTGTCTTTCTCTTTCTAACCCTTCAGATCAACAATGAAAGCAATTACCCGGGAGAATCCCATCGGCTAATTATCCAAATTAGGTTTCCTTCCAATTGGAGCTCCTATAAATACTTGAACTGGCGGGCTGGAGATGGGGAGGCAGAGAGAGAGAGAGAGACAGCTCAAAACAAAGGCGATCTGGAAAGACAAGGGATGAGGCGGGGGAGGAGGGAGGAGGGAGGGAGGGAGGGAGCCAGCCTTTGAAAGGATCAGGCTCTCCCTTTACTACCGAGCACAGAGGTGGATGCGGGGAAGAGGGAAACACGGGTGGAGTGGGTTGCAAGACCTCCAGGAGTCCAGTTAGACCTCTTGCCGGCGTCGCTCGGGTGCCGGAAGAAGCGAGGCGTCCACAAAATTAGAGGCATGTTTCCTCTTGGCATAGAACTGAACTGTAAACATAACAGGCTTAACAGCAGTAATAATAAAAATGAGGAATTATTCACGATGGTACGAAATCTTGGCGCAGTCACATGCTGATATGGTCTTTTCCAATGTACTAAAGGTTCTAATAATATTTTTTTTCGAGTCAAGAGCAACTTGATAATAATAATAATAATCATAATTAATATTATTAATTATGACTATTATTATTAGTGTCCTAGACACTTGGGAAAGACATGCTGATGTGCCCTTTTTCAATGTACAAAAGGTTCTAATAATATTTTTTCGAGTCAAGAGCAACTTGATAATAATAATTAGAATAATAATTAATATTAATTATTACTATTATTATTAGTGTCCTAGACACTTGGGAAGGGTCCGACGTGTGATCCAATATAACAGCCAGCATAGTGATCTTGTTTGCTGTATATTACTCTTGTTGTGTTTCTAATAATAATAATATCTAGAAGGGGGTGTGCTTTTTGAAAACCTTCTTTTCCCCTTTTTCAGATTCTCTAGAAACGTGACAGAGGGTTGTGTATGTGTGTGTTTCCCCTCCATGGACAAGTTGAGAACATTTTCAAACAGAAAGAAAGGAAAAAGAACCCCATAAAAATTACATCCTGTCATTTGAGGAGTTCAGTAAGAGATGTTCCAGGGTTTGGAGGCCAAACCTGAAAAGGCACGCTTTGTAGCCCCGAGCACATCTACCTGTCTTTAATCTTTCGCCCTTCTTCCTCCCAACTCCCTCCCTCCCTCCTTTCTTTCTTTCTTTTCCGCCTCCCTCTTTTTCCTCCCAATCTCTCGTTTCAACTGGGATTTTCCAGTTTTGCCACTGAGAAAAGGGCCTTACTGGGTTTTGTATTGTGTGCCCCCTGCAGTTATTTCAACCCTGCCCCTCCTCCTCACACCTCAAATTATGCTAGTCCTTCTTATCTCTTTCCTCCTCCCCTTGAGGTCTGAAAATGGAATACTAAAGCTGGAAGAGCTTAGAGAACCCCAGCCCTTGTCCATCTCCAAATTTGATCCACTGCAGGCTGTTGTTTCTATGGGCAAAGACCATGTTGATCCACCATCTGTTATTATTCCTATGGGTAGAGAGACCAAACTTAGGCTATTGCATCCTGTTGATCCATTGCAAACTATTGTTCCTAGGGAAAGAGAGCAAATTCTGCCACGTTGATCCAAGGTAAGCTATTGTTCCTATGGGCAAGCATTGTCCCATGTTGGTCCACTATAGGGATATTGTTCTTATGGGCAGGAATTAAGTGTTGCCTGTTGCACCATGTCTATCCATTTGTAGCCTATTGTTCTTATAGGCAGAAACAAAAGGTAACCTATTTCACAGTGTTGACCCACTTCAGCTTATTGTTCCTTGTGAGCAAAAAAAAAAAAGGCTGTTGTTGTGCCATATTGAGCCACTATAGGATATTGTTCTTATGGGCAAAAATGAAATATGGTCCAATTTTGATCCATTGTGGGCTGTTCTTCCTATTGGCAGAAAAGAAATGTAGGTTAGTATACCTCAGTGTGCATCTATTATTATTATTATTATTATTATAGAAGAATCATAGAGTTGGGAGAGACCTCGTGGGCCATCCTTCCTGCCAAGAAGCAGGAAAATCAAAAGCAGGAAAATAATAATATAAATTATATTATTATTATTATAGAATCATAGAGTTGGAAGAGACTTTGTGAGTCATCCTTCTTCCTGCCAAGAATCAGGAAAATCAAATTCAGGAAAATAATAATAATAAATTATAGTTATTATATTATTTATAATATTTAGTATATTTATTATATTAATATATTTTATATTAATATATTAATATATTTAATATATTTATAATTTATAAATATTTAATATATTTATAATATTTAATATTATTATATTATAATAATATCTTATTATATTATTGTATTATTTATAATATTTAATATTCAATAAATATTTATTATTATTATAGACGTCATGGAAGTTCTGGGGTGTTGGGAAAGGGGTTTGCACCACTGGCTTTCCCCTAAATACGAATTAATAATTATATAGATGATAATTGAAACACCTAACGATTAGGCAGTGATTCCCAAACTCTAGCCCTCTGGGGGTTTTTTTCCAACTTCCCAAAGCCTCAGCTGTTTTGGCCAAAAATCAGGGATTTTGGAAGCTGATGTCTAGAAAATTGGTAAGGACACTTAGAAGAGACTGATTAATTTAGTTATTGAATAGTGAGTAGAGTTAAATTCCAAGCATCCAATTGGTTTGCTCCTTTTTGGGGGAAGTTATTGTGTGCTTTCAACTTATATCTGATTTATAGGTGTTGCTCCTTTTTACCAGTTCTTCAAAGCTATTTTCCTTTTTTGCTCATCAGAAGCCTGCTGGGCCCATAACCCTTTGTGGGGGAATCTGAGCTGTTCTGCTCCAAACAACCCACAGTTGGGGTGATTCTACCATAAATATAGCAGAGTATCAGAACTAAACTTCATAACCAGCAGAAACTTGCATAGGAAAGTGGGGGAAGGAATCCCTCAGCTTAGCCCTGTCTCTAGCCTAGCTACTCACTGGGGACTGTGGTCTTGATGACACAAGAGACTTGTGCTGTTCAGGGATGAACCCCAACAACAAGGTTATCTTGGCAGAATTGTGGGTGAGAGGAAGTTGCCATTGCCTTCCCCTGAGGCAGAGACCTTACCTACACTGCCATTGTAATGCAGATTGAACTGCGTTATATGGTCAGTGTAGACTCCTAGTTTAATCTGCATTAGAATGGCAGTATCGATGAGGCCCTAGTCTCCCAGTTTCCCGTCTGGTCCAACACTCAAAGCATGGCACCCCACTGGCGCTTGGGTTTGCTCTAGTTGGGCCACAGACAGAGCCTGGATCCGGAGGCCAGTGAATCCATGGGGCTTGGGAGGCCTGCCTTTGGCAGGAGCCCGTGCCTTTTTTTCCCCTTCCTCCCTTCTCTTCCTTCTCGTCCTTCGGTTCCAGGGCGGAGGAGACGCATTCCTGCGGAGGCCGAATGGCTCCAGGGCTGGGCCGCAAGGGCCTCCCTTCGCCCAAACGGGAGAGAGCGAGCCGCCCGCAGACTTTCCCTCCGCCTTGATCTGGTTTTTCTGGCCTGGGGATCCACCCAGGGGCCAGGCCCACAGCCACCCGCAGGCGCACCCTCTAGGCCCGCCTCCCCTTCCTCCCACCCCATTGTACGCCTTGGCTTGGAGAGGCGCAGTGACCTCCTGGGGTTGGAGGGGTCTGGAGAGGAGAGCTGCAGAGCCAAGGATCACGCTTTCTTTGAGTTGGGTTGGGTGGAGGCGAGGCCAAAGCGGCGTCAGAACCCCCCATGGACCCCTGTGCGCACGATTCCCCTCCTTGTGTCTGTCTACACAGGCCAGGTTTGTCTCGCCTCCATCCCATCGAGAACGTGACAGATCAAACCATTGTTTGAAAAACTCGCCCTTGGAAGAACCTCGCGGCTTTGGCAGGACCTTCCCCCTCGCAGGCTTCTGCTGCTTTTCTTTCTCCCTGGAATCCGCTCTCGCCTCGTCCTTCCTTCTTTCTCCCTCTCCAATTCAATATTCCTTCGATTTAGGAAACTTTGGGGTGGGAAACCTGCCCCTTCCCTATCCCTCTAGACCAGGCATGGGCGAACTTTCTAACCTGGGGGCCGCATGCTAGGACTCCCTACTAAGAGGACTGACTGCCCAGTGATGGATGGATGGATGGATGGATGGATGGAAGGAAGGAAGGAAGGAAGGAAGGAAGGAAGGAAGGAAGGAAGGAGGGGGGAAGGGAAGGCTGGAAGGAGAAAAGGGAGGGGGAAGGACGGAGGGAAGAGAGAAGGATGAAAGGGTGGAAGGGAAGGATGGATGGAGAAAGAGAGAGAGAGAAAAGAAAGAAGGAAGGATGAAAGGGTGGAAGGGAAGGATGGAAGGAGAACGAGAGAGAAGGAGGGAAGAAAAATGGAAGGAAGGGTGAAAGAGTAGAAAGGAAGGATGGAAGGAGAAAGAGAGAGGGAAGGAGGGAGGAAAGAGGGAAGCAAGGACGAAAGGGTGGAAGGGAAGGATGGAAGGAGAAAGAGAAGGAGGGAAGGACAGGGAAGGAAAGGTGAAAGGGTAGAAATGGAGGGTGGAAGGAGAAAGAGAGGGAAGGAGGGAGGAAATAGGGAAGGAAGGATGGATGGAAGGGAAGGATGGAAGGAGAAAGAGAGGGGGAAAGGAGGGAGGAAACAGGGAAGGATATAAGGGAAGGGATGGATGGAATGAGAGAGAGGGAAGGAGAGAGGGAAGAGGGAAGGAAGGATGAAAGGGTGAAAGGGAGGATGGAAGGAGAAAGAGAGGGGGAAAGGAGGGAGGAAACAGGGAAGGATATAAGGGGAGGGATGGATGGAATGAGAGAGAGGGAAGGAGAGAGGGAAGAGGGAAGGAAGGGCGAAAGGATGAAAGGGAGGATGGAAGGAGAAAGAGAGGGGGAAAGGAGGGAGGAAACAGGGAAGGATATAAGGGGAGGGATGGATGGAATGAGAGAGAGGGAAGGAGAGAGGGAAGAGGGAAGGAAGGATGAAAGGGTGAAAGGGAGGATGGAAGGAGAAAGAGAGGGGGAACGGAGGGAGGAAACAGGGAAGGATATAAGGGAAGGGATGGATGGAATGAGAGAGAGGGAAGGAGAGAGGGAAGGAAGGATGAAAGGGTGAAAGGGAGGATGGAAGGAGAAAGAGAGGGGGAAAGGAGGGAGGAAACAGGGAAGGATATAAGGGGAGGGATGGATGGAATGAGAGAGAGGGAAGGAGAGAGGGAAGAGGGAAGGAAGGGTGAAAGGGAGGATGGAAGGAGAAAGAAGGAGGTAAGGGAGGGAGAGAGATAAAGAGGAAGGAAAGAGGGAAAGATAGAAAGAGAAAAGGGAAGGAAGGATGGAATGGTATGGAGGGAGGAAAGAGAGGGAGGAAAGAGAGAAGGAAAGACAAAAGGGAAGAGAGGGAGAAAGGAAGGGAAAAGAGGGAGGGATGAAAGGGGGAAGGAAGGACGAAAGTGTGGAAGGGAAGGATAAAGGGAGGGAGAAATGGAGGCAAGTGAGGAAGAAAAGGAGGTAAGGGTGGGAGGGAGGGAAGGAGGAAGGAAGGAGCAAAGGAAGAATAGGATGGTGAGAGAGTAAGGCTTGAAAAAAGAAGCCTAGGGGGCCCCGAGCCTTTGTTTGCCCATACCTGCTCCTTCCAGACTCACAGGCCATTCCAAAGCTGAGGAACAGGAGAGGATGTCCCCCAATTCCTCTTAGTTTTGAGGGCCTCTTCGGTCTCTTTGGAAGCCTCTTTTCGGCCCTATGCAGTTGAGCTTGGCATCCTTGGAACCGAGTCCATTCTCAACCTTTTGCATTCAATAGACGCCCAGCAGCACCTCCCAACTCTCCCCTCTGATCTGGGCCTTCTTGGGTGAGCAGTTGAAGCCTGTAGTAGGCAATGCAATCCTCCTCCTCCGCTCTGTCCCTAACCAACTGGTACCTGTGCCTAAAATTAAACCGTGTTTCTTATTGGCCATCTTCCCGAAACATAATCTCCTCACGTTTAGCCTGCATCCATGGCAGACACCCTCAGAGGTTGTGAGGTTTGTTGGAAACTAGGAAAATGGGGTTTATATATCTGTGGAATGTCCAGGGTGGGAGAAAAAACTGATGTCTGTTTGAGGTTAAGATGTGATTGTTTCACTTGGTCGCCTTGATTAGCATTTAATGGCCTTGCAGCTTCAGGTCTGGCTTCTTAGTGCCAGTACTAAAAACTCTGAAATCATAACAGTAAATAAATAACACTTAAAAACAGAGGAATTCCAGACAAGAAACAATCAGGGCCAGCTAATCGCCTCCCAACAAAGGATTCCCCCAGGCAGTAAGAAGCCAGACCTTGAAACTGCTAGGCCATTAAATGCTAATCAAGGTGGCCAATTGAAACTTTCACACCTACCTCAAACAGACAAGAGTTCTTTGCATTAGGAATGTAAACTGCTTTGTGGGGAGATGGAAACGAGAGTGTATATGCACGTATTGGTGTCTTTCCATATTCTCTTGCACAAGTGTATATGTCTCCCCAATTATTTTAAGGGCAATAATAATAATAATAATAATAATCCGATAATTGTCCAGATCTTCGGTGCAGCTCAGAGCTGATTGCTAAATGTAAATAGTTTTGCATCCCACCAGTGTCTGCTGCGAATGAATATGTATAAGAGTGTAATCGTTACATATCAAGTGGCTCTTTTGATGGCTGAAGGAAGACCTCGCATTGAGCGTTTGCCAAACACCAGGCACAAGAGGTGACAGCATTAATCCTCCACCCAGGCTGCTTATGTTTAATTAACTGAAATGAAAAGTGTGCCCGGCTCATTGCCTTTGGGGGTCCCAAGGGTTTGTCCGAGGAAAGTGGTACATGGAGAGGGATTGCAAGGAGGGATTGTACAAATAGGACTAGGATAGGGTTGCTGTGATTTTTCCGGGCTGTAGAGCCATGCTCCAGAATCAATCTCTCCTGAAGTTTCGCCTGCATCTATGACAGGCATCCTCAGGGGTTGTGAGGTCTGTTGGAAACTAGGAAAATTGGGTTTATATTTCTGTGGAATGTCCAGGGTGGGAGAAAGAACTCTTATCTGTTTGAGGTAGGTGTGAATGTTTCAATTGGCCTCCTTGATTGGCATTGCAAAGCCTTGCAGCTTCAAGGCTTTGCTGATTCCTGCCTGGGGGAATCCTGTCTCCCATTCTGGACCTTCTCCATTTAATGGCCTAGGACAGTGTTTCCCAACCGCTGTGCCGCAGCACACTACTGTTCCGTGACGGATCATCTGGTGTGCCGCGGAAAACTTCTCCCCCCTTTCTCCCCCTCCTGCCAAACTCCTGCTGCATGGAGGAGGGGGAGGAAGGGCCAGGCGGCAGCCAGCCTCCAATCGAGGGAGGGAGGAGGGAAGGGTGACATCGCTCAGGCCCCGCCCCCTTCCCAGCGGCAGAATCTTACTCGTGCCTGATTGAGTAATGGTGGGAGTAATGGCGGAGAGCAGCCCCCGTCCCCGTCGCCACTCTCTACCATGACTCCCACCCCTCACTCATTGAGGCCGTATGGAGGAGGAGGAGCATGAGCGGTGGACAGGCTTCAGTGGGTGGGGCTGAAGCCCGTCCACCACTCATGCTCCTCCTCCTCTGCGCGGCCTCAGCAAGCGAGGGGCCGTAGTCATGGCGGAGAGCAGCGCCGGGGACAGGGAATTGCTGCCTTCTCCCTCTCCCCCGCCACCCCTTTCGCCCGTGAGCCGCTACCCGTGGCAATGGGAGCGGCTGAGGCTGGCGGCGGGACCCTGGGCCGGAGTCTGGGCTTGGTGGCGGCCCTCGGCCTGCTCTACTGCCTGAGGGGCACGCTTGCCAAGTTTGGTCCAGATCCATCATTGTTTGAGTCCACAGTGCTCTCTGGATGTAGGTGAACTACAACTCCAAAACTCAAGGTCAATTAACTATATGTACTACTGTGTTAGAGTGTCATTTTGTGACATTTTGGTTGGTGCTGTGCCCCCAGATTTTTTTAATGTTAAAAGTGTACCCCAACTCAAAAAAGGTTGGGAAACACTGGCCTAGGAGTTTCATGGTCTGGCTTCTCACTGCCTGGGGGAATCCTTTGTTGGAAGGTGATTAGGTGGGCGAGTTGCCTGCCCTAGATGCAGGTAAAACGCCAGGAGAGACTGCTTATGGAACATGGCCATACAGCTCAGAAAACTCACAACAACCCAGTGATTCTGGCCATGAAAGCCTTCAACAATACACAAGACAAGGATACCTCTTTGGCTTGTTCTCATGCACAAACATTCTCCATATATAGGAACACAGCCTACCAGACACACAATCTGATCCCAAACACTACCTAGAAATAAGGCCACAATTCTTCTCCCAGGCATGGACATAAGCTTCCTTTGGGCCAGGGCTGTCCAACTGGCGGCCCCGGGGCCGGATCCGGCCCCGTAGCCTGTTGGACACGGCCCCACCTATGCCCTCAGCCGCCATTTTTAATTTTTTTAAAAAAATGGCAGCTGGGGGGGAGGTGGGGCAGAGAGGAGGAAGAGAGCTAGTTCCTCCTTTTCGGTGCCCCCTCCCTACCTAGGGCGGGGAGCCGCCGAAAAGGGCAGAAGGCGGCGCCAAGAGCAGCGTGTCACAGGCCTGGCGTGACGCGCTGCTCTTGGCACGCCCACTCCTCCTTTTTCGGCGGCTCCCGGCCTAGGAAGGGAGGGGCGCTGAAAGGAGGAGTAGGCGGTGCCAAGGGCAGCGCGTCACGCCAGGCCTGTGACGCGCTGCCGTTGGCGCCGCCTTCTGCCCTTTTCGGCACCGAGAGAGGGACGGAGAAGCGATCCAGGCAGGGAGGAGGATCCAGCTCTTCCTCCTGCCTGATCGCCTCTTCTCCCTCTCTCGGCGCCGCCATTGCGAGGCAGTTTGCAGCGGCGGCGCCGAGAGAGGGACGGAGGGGCGATCCAGGCAGGAGGAAGACAGCTGGATCCTCCTCCCTGCCTGGATCGCCCCTTTCTCCTCTCTTGGCGCCGCCGTTGCGAGACAGTTTGCAGCGGCGCCACCGAGAAAGGGACAAGGCGGCGGTACAGGAGGAGGGGCCAGCTATCTTCCTCCTGCCTGGATCGCGCCTTCTCCTTTCTCGGCACCGCCGCTGCGAACTGCCTCGCAACGGCGGCGCCGAGAGAGGGACGGAGGGGGCGATCCAGGCAGGAGGAAGACAGCTGGCTCCTCCTCCTTCGCCCCTCCTCCTTCCCCGCGTCCGCGGGGGAGGAGGAGGGGCGACGGAGGAGGAAGTCAGCTGGCCCCGCGCCACCCCCCGCCCCCCGCCCGCCCCGCCCCGCTATTGACCTCGCCCCCTGCTCACTGCGGCCCCCCAGGTGATCAGTGACACTTCTTCCGGCCCTTGGGCGGGAAGAAGTTGGACAGCACTGCTTTGGGCTATAGAAGTCCTTTGGGTTATAAACTAAGGTCACATGGAAACACTACTAAAAAGTCAGCGGGAATCTCCATAGCCCTCCATTAACAGCCAATTACAGTTGTCCCCTTCACATTTGCACCTTGGACTTTTATGGATTTGATTCTTTGGGGATTTAAAGTTCTCCAATGTGATTCAATGGTCAGCTTCCTCTAGTCATGCTGGGAGATTTCTTGAGAGGACATATCTCTAGGAATCTCTAGGTCAGTGGTCCGCAAGAACAAAAATACTGTCCATGGCCTCACTACATCATTGTAATGAGAGCAACTCATATCTCAAAACCCTTATAGTGCTTAGGCTTGTTAAATATGGTTTTCTGTGGTTGAGCAGTTGACAACTACTGGATGGCATATGTTTTGTATCAGAAACTAGAGCTGATGTGGTCTAGCCAATACAATGTTCTGAATAGGCTCCCAAAATAAGCAAACAAAATCTAAAGTTGACCAAAAAACCTAATTCATAACCCTTTTGGTACTAATGTTGGAGAGTGGACCCTGGTCAAAGTGGTCCCTGGTTTTAAAAAAGGTTGGGAATCACTGCTCCATGTCCTGCAATGCAATTCTATTGTCAACTTCCAGTAGAAGTTGGCCATAGAGTTTTGCTGGAAGACTTAATATTATTAGAGAGGTATTCGCTCAAGCAAAGCAATAACATAGCAATTTGTTTATTTGTGGGGTTTTTTAAGAGGGTGACTGTAACTAGAATACTTCTGCTGGGGAGGAGCATTTCATTGCCTTCTGATCTGCCTGTGGGTTCCAGGAATCCACCCTGATGTCCACGTTTGAGGCCAATGGCTCTGGATTAGTTGGGCTTTTTATCTGAACCATTGCCCAGCTGGGTCTCTGGATGGGACTTTGAGACCAGAGATCAGAAGAATGAATGCGAAGGGGACCAAAAGGTAACACATATTAAGTAATCTAATGTGCATAAGGCTCAAACAAGGAGCTGGCAAGGCTGGTGTTTAAGAGCAGTGGAGTCTTTCAGTTAGGTTAATCAAGTTTGGGTGAGACCCTGGGCTACATCTACAGGAACCATACAACTGGGAGGAAAGTGGCAAGTCCAGATGCAAAGCCAACTTGCACATAATCACATGTCAATTGTAGAAACATGATTCAGTGGAGGAACTTGGGCCCCATTTATGGTAGCCACTTAAACACACGTGATCCTGGTTGAGGCCTTACCTGTGCTTGGAGAGATCTCTGACCTGGTTTCAGGATCCACAGTACCTGTGGCTTTGGAGTGTTAATATTCTGCTGGAACCCCTTGTGGTTTTCACCTAGGTATTCTGAAGTGCATTAAATGGCCTAATTTGGACTATACCTTGACCTTGTTTATCCTGGGACATACCTGCACTGTCCTCACATGATGATAAGCAAAATCAGGGAATACTCTGAAATAAAGCACAGCATCAGTGCACATAGATATACACCACATCGCATGGTGAAACTACAAATGCTCATGGTGGTAGCTATTTTAAAAAAACAAACCTTAAATCTTCTCTAGACTATGATGCCATGGATCCTGTAACTCTTGGAACAAGATCCATGGCTGAACCCGGGTTGGTTTGAACCTGATGGATTATCACACAGCATTGCTGAAGGTGCCTTCAAAAAGGATTTACCCTTGACATTAAGTCTAGTCATGTCTGACTCTGGGGTGGTGATGCTCATCTCAATTTCTAAGCCAAAGAACCTTGGTTGCATAGATGCTTCCAAGGTTATATGTCTGGCATGACTGCATGGAGCACTGTTACATTCCTGCTAAAGCGGTACCTATTGATCTACTCACATTTGCATGTTTATGAACTGCTAGGTTGGCAGAAGCTGGGGATAACAACAGGGGCTCACCCTTTCCATGGCTTTAAACTACTGACCTTCCAACCTTCTGATCAGCAAGTTCTGCAGTTTAGCAGTTTAACCCACTGTGCCACTGCGGCCCTTTCATTTACCACTAGAGAAACTGTTTTAGAAGACGTGTGAGAATGTCTCTGCTGGTTGATCACACAGTACAGGTAAATAAGTCTTCAAAAAGAATGTGTTCAGTGATTTATGTGGAAGAGAGTAGACAAGGTTCCTCCTTTCTCAGCAAGATGGATATACCACCATTTTAGAAGACGCGTGTGATAAGGTCCCTGTTGGATTATCGCACAGTACAGCTGAAGGTGCCCTCAAAAAGGATTTGTTCAATAATCTATGGTAAGAAGTGGGGCTAGGCAAGATTCCTCCTCTCTCAGCAAGCTGGAAAATTGGTTTTTAAGAGATGTGTGATAATGTCCCTGGTTGCTGCATGACACTGTCTCTGATTTCTGTAATTTCCCTGGTTGCTATGTGATAATGTCCCTGGTTGCTGTGTGATAATGTCCCTGGTTGCTGTGTGATAATGTCCCTGGTTGCTGTGTGATAATGTCCCTGCTTGCTGTGTGATAATGTCCCTGGTTGCTGTGTGATCATGTCCCTGGTTGCTGTGTGATCATGTCCCTGGTTGCTGTGTGATAATGTCCCTGGTTGCTGTGTGATAATGTCCCTGGTTGCTGTGTGATAATGTCCCTGGTTGCTGTGTGATAATGTCCCTGGTTGCTGTGCGATATGTCCCTGCTTGCTGTGTGATAATGTCCCTGGTTGCTGTGTGATCATGTCCCTGGTTACTGTGTGATATGTCCCTGGTTGCTGTGTGATAATGTCCCTGCTTGCTGTGCGATATGTCCCTGCTTGCTGTGTGATAATGTCCCTGGTTACTGTGTGATCATGTCCCTGCTTACTGTGTGATAATGTCCCTGGTTGCTGTGTGATCATGTCCCTGGTTACTGTGTGATAATGTCCCTGGTTACTCTGTGATAATATCCCTGGTTGCTGTGTGATCATGTCCCTGGTTGCTGTGTGATCATGTCCCTGGTTGCTGTGTGATCATGTTCCTGGTTCCTGTGTGATAATGTTCCTGGTTCCTGTGTGATCATGTCCCTGTTTGCTGTGTGATCATGTCCCTGCTTACTGTGTGATCATGTCCCTGGTTGCTGTGTGATCATGTCCCTGGTTGCTGTGTGATCATGTCCCTGGTTACTGTGTGATAATGTCCCTGGTTACTCTATGATAATATCCCTGGTTGCTGTGTGATCATGTCCCTGGTTGCTGTGTGATCATGTTCCTGGTTCCTGAGTGATCATGTCCCTGCTTGCTGTGTGATCATGTCCCTGCTTGCCCTGTGATAATGCCTCTGGTTCCTGTGTGATAATGTCCCTGGTTACTCTATGATAATATCCCTGGTTGCTGTGTGATCATGTTCCTGGTTCCTGTGTGATCATGTCCCTGCTTGCTGTGTGATAATGTCCCTGCTTGCTGTGTGATCATGTCCCTGCTTGCCGTGTGATAATGCCCCTGGTTCCTGTGTGACAATGTTCCTGGTTCCTGTGTGATAATATCCCTGCTTGCTGTGTGATAATGTCCCTGTGCACATTTGCTTCCTTTCTGCCCTGATATTTTTGTCCCGCATTATATAGTCCATGTAGATGTGCCCTGGTTGAAGACCACCAATGCATGCAGTATGTAGTGTGGACACCCACTGTGGATATGCCTTTCTCAGCTGGAATACTCCGTCTTTAGGTTCCCTCTTGAGATTAGATTCCACAGTGCTCTTGGTCGAGGGAAAAGACTCCTGTGGCTGCTTCTTGTTTTGTAGCGGGGTGGGGGGAAAGGAATGAAGGAGGGAGGAGGGAGGGACCTCTGGTTGCAGCCAACAGGAGGCGAGCGCATCTGGAAATGCGGATTTTATCCACCCGCACCAAGGAAGCCACCGGGGCGGCAGCGGTTTGAATGCACAACAAAGCACCCTCTGCTCGCCCAGCTTGGGTGCCTCCCCCTTTTTGCTCTGTTCTTAATTCCCTCTCTTCTTATTCCCCCCTCCATCAACTCAGGCTCCTTTTCTTTTCTTCCCTTCCCCCTTTTTTTGGTGCGTCCTCCAATTTTGATTTGATCGCGCCTGTTCCCATTCCACTTTTGTATTTTTCCCCCTTCTTCCTCTATCATTACTCATTGAGTGCCCCGTGAAATTACAATCGTACATTTTCAGCTCAGCAACCCATTTGTAGTGGCGGAGGGGCGGATTTGGGGGGGAGAGAAAGAGGCAGAAAAAATAGAGGGAGAGAGAGAAAGGTCTAAATAATGGCCGAATTAGCCCTACTGGACAGTTTCAGATGTAACACTCTGTAATAATTATATTGCAGGCTGGATTAGGATGCTATTATCATAATCTGGACGTTTACAATTATCTGTAATTTGCAAAGATGCGCCAGGTCTTGATTACAGCGGGCTTTTCCCCCCTCCTTTCTTTCTTTTTTTATCAAGCTAACCATCACTAAACAGTGACAGTAATAACAGCTAATTTTGCTGGCAATATAAGAGGTGCTGGGGTGTGCAAACAATTTCACACCTGGATGTGCTCAGTCAACCAAGAATATAGAGAAAGAGCTTCTGCCCTAAGACGCAGACAAAAAAAATATCCTCTCCTCTGCTTCTTCTCTTCACTGTAGATTTCTTTAGATCCTCATCCCTGCTTAAGAGGTTGTTGCTTGCACGGGGGTAAGTCCGCCTTTGGTTTGGGTTCAGGGCTGCCGCTTGGCTGGAGCTACAGCTCCTCCGGCCTCCGAGTTGGATGGGGTCCGGGTTGGAATAATTTTCCCCCCACAACTGCTCTTTATGATTTCTCAGTCTTCTTTCTTGGGTCTTCAGCGGAATCAGCAGGATGAGCTTTCCTTCCTCCTTTCCTTTCCTTTCCTCCCTTCCTTCCTTCCCTCTCTCCCTCTTTCTCTCCTTCCTTCCTTATTTCCTTCCTGTCTTCCTTCCCTCCTTCTTTTCTTCTTTCCTTTCTTCTTTCTTTTCTTCCTTTCCTCCCTCTCTCCCTCCCTCCCTTTTCCTTCCCTCCTTTTTCCTTCCTTCCTTCCCTCCCTCCTTTTTCCTTCCTTCATTCTCCCTCCCTCGTTCCTTCTTTCCTTCCCTTCCTCCTCCTTTCCTTCCTTCCTTCCATCCTTCCTTCCTTCCTTCTTTCCTCTCTTCTTTCCTTCTTTCCTTTTCCTTCCCTCCTTTTTCCTTCCTTCATTCTCCCTCCCTCATTCTGTCCTCCTTTCTTTCCCTTCCTCCTCCTTCCCTTCCTTCTTTCCTCTCTTCTTTCCTTTTCCTTCCTTCCTTCCTCCCCTCCCTTTTTTCTTTCATTCTTTCCTTCCTTCCTTTATTCCTTCCTTCTTTTCTTCCCTCCTTTCTTCCCTCTCTTCTTTCATTCTTTCCTTTTCCTTGCTTCCTTCCTTCCCTCCCTCCCTTCCCTTTTTCTTTCCTTCTTTCCTTCCTTTCTTCTTTCCTTCCTTCCTTCTTCCCTGCTTCCTTATTTCCTCTCTGCTTTCCTTCTTTCCTTTTCCTTCCTTCCTCCATCCTTCCCTCCCTCCCTTTTCCTTTCATTCTTTCCTTCCTTCCCTCCCGCCCTCCTTCTTTCCTCCTTCCTTTCCTTCCTTTTTTCTTGTTGTCAGCTCCCAAGTGTAATTCCTACGACTCTCTTTCTCGGGGGAAGGCTTCGAAACCCGGGTGTCTTTCCCCCCCATTCAGCAGCCTTGAAATTTTCGCTGCCAATGGCTCACTTCCAACCCCCACCAGAGAAGGGGGAGGGATATTGGAAAAGAGGGGGCGTCTTTCGACTCAGGGTGTGTGTATGTGTGTGTGAAAGTCGTCTTAACACCAGAGATGTATTCCTTAATGAGGGAGGATAGTAAGAAGTAGCATCCCTCCCTTCCAGGTCTTTCCAGAGGATGTAGAATCGAGGTCTATGTTCGAAGGGGGGGGGGGGGGGTTGAAGTGGTCTTATTCGCGGAAGGAATCCCGGTATGGATGGGTTAGGTGGGCGTAATGCCAGTTTCCTTAAGGCTGACACGCATCAGGCATAATTACTCCAGAGTAAGCGAGCCTCGTGGAGGGTAGGGGCACTTTTCGGAGTATGCATGCTCAGCATGTCTCCCAGGTAATTCCACCAACCCCCCTTTAACCTCTCTCCAAATGGAATAATTCTTTCCCTTTTAAAATTAAAGAGTGATGGGGGAAAGAAGTCCTTACTTTGGGTTCACTCTCTGTATTTTGTAGGGTTTTCGTCCCTCCTTCCCTGAGTGGTTCAGGCCTTGCGTTTGAGTTTTAGAAGCTGATCCTGTGACCCGCTTTATACCCTTCCCTATTTAGCTAGCTTATTTAGTCTTGTTAAAATTGAATTCCCATACCCAGCTTCCAAAATAAGGAAGGTAAGGAGACCCTTTATGGAGGGGAGATGGGGAAATCGGAGGACAGAGGGGAAATAATGGCCTGCCATTCCATTCCATCTCCTCCAGTATCCTTTCCTCCTAAGAGGAAATCCAACGTGGACAAAGAGAAAGAGAAATAGATGGACCCAGACAATCTGAATGGGGTTACCTTGATCTATATAGATAATAGTCCAGCCTACACACACACATTATTCCAGTCCCTCTACACAAATATATCCAGACAGCCTCATTCATGTGTGTGTGTGAACTCTCTATGTGTTGTGTGTGTTTGTATGTGTTTGAATTAGGTTACCTGCATCTATACGTATAGATAGATAAGGTGTCCAGAACCCTTTTGTATATGTGTTATATATATATATATATATATATATATATATATACACACACACACACACACACACACACACGCTCATTTATTCATGTGTGTGTATGAACTCTATCTCTGTGTGTATGTGTGTATGTGTGTATATATATGTGTGTGTGTGTATACACACACACATACATGGGATTACCTGCATCTATAGAGATGGATAAGGTGTCCAGAATCCTTCTCACACACACACACCTCTACATGTGTTTGTGTGTATCAACTCCCTCTCTCGCTCTATGTGTGTGTACATGTGTGTGTGTGAATGAGGTTGCCTGCATCTATAGAGATAGATAAGGTGTCCAGAACCCTTCTCCTATATGTGTGTATGTATGTATATGCATATGTATATGTATATATGTGTGTGTGTTTGTGTGTTTGAACTCCCTCTCTCGCTATATGTGTGTGTATGTGTGTGTGTGTATATATTCACATATATATGAATGAGGTTGCCTGCATCTATAGAGATAGATAAGGTGTCCAGAACCCTTCTCCTATATGTGTGTATGTATGTATATGCATATGTATATGTATATATGTGTGTGTGTTTGTGTGTATGAACTCCCTCTCTCGCTATATGTGTGTGTATGTGTGTGTGTGTGTATATATATATTCACATATATATGAATGAGGTTGCCTGCATCTATAGAGATAGATAAGGTGTCCAGAACCCTTCTCCTATATGTGTGTATGTATGTATATGCATATGTATATGTATATATGTGTGTGTTTGTGTGTATGAACTCCCTCTCTCGCTATATGTGTGTGTATGTGTGTGTATATATATACACACATATATATGAATGAGGTTGCCTGCATCTATAGAGATAGTGAAGGTGTCCAGAACCCTTCTCTTATATGTGTGTGTTTATGTATGTATATCTATATGCATATACATATGTATATGTATATGTATACATGTGTGTGTTTGTGTGTATGAACTCCCTCTCTCGCTCTATGTGTGTGTATACATGTGTGTGTATGTATATATATATATATATATATTAGAGAATGAGGTTACCTGCCTCTATCTATAGAGATATATATGATGTCCAGAACCCTTCATATATATGTGTGTGTATGTATGTTTTATATATATTCATGTGTATTTGTGTGTGTCTATGAACTCCCTCTCCTATGTGTTTGTATACATATATACATATATACACACATGCACATATATACTCTATCTAATCTATCTATCTACATACATAAATGAGATTGTTTAGATCGAACAGTCCGGTATAAAAACGGATGAATCCCAAAATATTGTGGTTGTTGTAGATTTTTTTTTCTCGAGGCTCAGTGCTGCCAAAATGAGTGCGAAAACCTCTCTCCTCCTCCTCCACCGCCCTGATCCGAAACCCATTGGTTTCCTCCTGCCTCAGTCCGAAGGCCTTCCCCTGCACCCGAGTGCGCCTTCCGATTGTGGTCCTGGACGTGGCCTTTCCTCGCTCCCTGCGGCTGGGCCTGGGTGGGTTTGGGGCTGACCCCAGTTCCTCCAGCCACCTTGGGGAGACCCTGCGAGAGGAGGAAGGCCTGCCGCCTAGCCCTGGCTGGAAATGTTTGGGAGCTTTTCTCCCTGGAAGGCGGCTCTGAATAATTCAGCGAACCCCACAAACCAGCTGTACCTCTCCCATTCTTTCTTCCTTTCCCCGCATTATAATTTGGGTTAATTTTCAATTTTGGGCCCGAACGTCTCTGCAATTTGTGTATGAATAACAGAATAATTTCCCTCTTTTGTTTCGCCTTTCCTGTTCCTGAATCTAAATAAAGATGGCTTTTTAGTATTAAAAGTGGAAGAAAATTACAGGTAATTATCTTTGACGGTAAAAACGCTGTAATCAGCGGGCTACATGAAAAATTACTCTAATTATGGCTGCATTTAAGAGAATGGGGAGAGAGAGAGAGGGAGAGAGGGAGAGAGAGGGAGAAAAACCCCTTCTTAGGGGGATAAAAACCTTAAATTGTCCCCAATGTCTGCCTCGAAATTGGATGGCACTGCAGCTGGGGTCTTTGTTCCCCATTGAACCTGGGGAGAGCCGAACCCGAAGTTTCACAGTGGGAACGGGGCAGAGAGGGGGGCGCGGGGAGAAAGAGAAAAGGGGGGAAAGCGAGCCGTCCCCCCCTCCCCACGTTAAACAATGCGAATGGGTAGAAAATGACAAGACTTGATCGGGTTTTAAGCCATTCTGAAGACTGGCTGCGCGTGGAAGTTGCTCAACAAAAAACCGGCGCTGGTATCTGGGTAAGTAGTCTTGGCTTTTGTGCCTAATTATAGTGACTGTCCTTTTCTCTGCGCGGCTGTGTGTAGCTGTCATTAGATGGAGGCACTCTCAGGATCTCCATTGACTCGGGATAAATGGGCTCCGTGGTTTCAAGGTTCATAATTTGAAGGATGCCCAGGGCTCGAGCCATTAATTCTCCCAGCGTGGGGCCATCCTGCGTGTGTGACGCGAAATGGGGGCTTTGCGGGGCTTGAGGCGGCTTGCTCGCCTACCCAAAGGGATCGCATTCATTCGCCCTGGTCAGGAGGCAGGCTGGAGGGCCAAGGGAGACATCTCTCTCTCTCTCTCTCTCTCTCCCTCTCCCCCTCTCTCTCCCCCTCTCCCTTTCTCTTTCTCCAAGCCTTGGGAGCAAGACCTGATGGTAGAAAGCCTCTCTCTCCCTCTCTCCCTCTCTCCCTCTCCCTCCCTCTCCCTTTCTCTTTCTCTTTCTCCAAGCCTTGGGAGCAAGACCTGATGGTAGAAAGCAAGGTCTCTCTCTCTCCTCTCCTCTCCTCTCCTCTCCCTCCCTCTCCCTTTCTCTTTCTCTTTCTCCAAGCCTTGGGAGCAAGACCTGATGGTAGAAAGCAAGGTCTCTCTCTCTCTCTCTCTCTCTCTCTCTCTCTCTCTCTCTCTCTCTCTCTCTCTCCCCCTCTCTCTCCAAGCCTTGGGAGCAAGACCTGATGGTAGAAAGCAAGGGTGTCCTTACAGACGGCCAATTCTCTCTCACACACCAGAAGCGACTTGCAGTTTCTCAAGTCGACCTTGACACAGCAAAAAATATATCCTCAGAGGTTGTGAGGTCTGTTGGAAACTAGGAAAATTGGGTTTATATATCTGTGGAATGGGTTCACGCCTACCACAAGGTTCACACCTACCTGCCTTGGGAGCAAAACCTGATGGTAGAAAGCAAGGTCTCTCTCTCTCCTCTCCTCTCCCTCCCTCTCCCTTTCTCTTTCTCCAAGCCTTGGGAGCAAGACCTGATGCTAGAAAGCAAGGTCTCTCTCTCTCCCTCCCTCCCTCCTACCTCTCTCCTTTCTCTTTACCAAGCCTTGGGAGCAAGACCTGATGGTAGAAAGCAAGGGTGTCCTTACAGACAGCCAATCCTCTCACACATCAGAAGCGACTTGCAGTTTCTTAAGTCGCTCCTGACACTGAAAGAGGTTGTGAGGTCTGTGGAAACTAGGAAAATGGGGTTTATATATCTGTGGAATGAGTTCACACCTACCTCAAGGTTCACACCTACCTGCCTTGGGAGCAAGACCTGATGGTAGAAAGCAAGGGTGTCCTTACAGACGGCCAATCCTCTCACACACCAGAAGCGACTTGCAGTTTCTTAAGTCGCTCCTGACATTGAAAGAGGTTGTGAGGTCTGTTGGAAACTAGGAGAACGGGGTTTATATATCTGTAGAATGAGTTCACGCCTACCTCAAGGTTCACACCTTGGGAGCAAGACCTGATGGTAGAAAGCAAGGGCGTCCTTACAGACAGCCAATTCTCTCACACATCAGAAGAGACTTGCAGTTCCTCAAGTCGCTCCTGACACGGAAAAAAAATTCCTCAGAGGTTGTGAGGTCTGTTGGAAACTAGGAAAATGGGTTGATATATCTGTGGAATGTGTCCACACCTACCTGCCTTGGGAACAAGACCTGAAGACAGAAAGCAAGGGTCTCAACACCTTCCCAGCCACTTCCAGGACTTGCAAATGAAGATCCTTTTCTGGGTGGTTGTGAGTTTTCCGGTCTGTATGGCCATGTTCCAGAAGCATTCTCTCCTGACGTTTCACCTGCATCTGTGGCAGGCATCCTCAGAGGTGGAGCCCCCGTGACGCAATGGGTTAAACCTTTGTGCAGGCAGGTCTAAAGACTGACAAGTTGGAAGGTAAAATCCGGGGACAGTGAGAATGAGCTCCCTCCGTTCGCTCCAGCTCTCTATGTGGGGACATGAGAGAGGCCTCCCACAAGGATGGGAAAACATCAAAACACCCGGGGCGAAGCGACTTGCAGTTTTTCAAGTCGCTCCTGATACCGAAGAAAAACATCCTCAGAGGTTTTGAGGTCTGTTGGAAACTAGGAAAATGGGGTTTATATATCTGTGGCATATGTCCACACCTACCTCAAGGTTCACACCTACCTGCCTTGGGAGCAAGATCTTATGATAGATTAGAAAGCAAGGGTGTCGACATCCTCCTGACCACTTCCAGGACTTGCAAATGAAGATCCTTTCTGGCTTGTTGTGAATTTTCTGGGCTGTATGGCCAAGTTCCAGAAGCTTTCTCTCCTGACCTTTGCCAAGCAAGCATCCTCAGAGGTTGTGAGGTCTGTTGGAAGCTAGACAAATGGGATTTATATATCTGTGGAATGTGTCCACACCTACCTCAATGTTCACAGCTACATCAAACAGACAAGAGCTCTTTCTCCCACCCTGGACCTTCTACAGATATATAAACCCCATTTTCCTAGTTTCCAACAGACCTCACAAACTCTGAAGATGCCTGCCATAGATACAGGCGAAACATCAGGAGAGAATGCTTCTGGAACCTGGCCGTACAGCCCAGAAAACACACAACAACCCAGTGATTCCGGCCATGAAAGCCTTCGACAATAGCATCCAAAACCAGCATCCTTTCCTCTATGCTGGTTCCCTTCAGGATTCCGGATCAGTGTAGACCAGGCATGGACAAACTTAGGCCCTCCAGGTGTTTTAGATTTCAACTCCCACCATTTCTAACAGGCTCCCCCTTTATGTGGCCTGAGGCTGTTAGAAATGGTGGGAGTTGAAGTCCCAAACACCCGGAGGCCCAAGTTTTCCCATGCTTGGTGTAGACCACCTCCAACCACAGCTTCTATAACCCAATTCCCCCTGAAACAAAAGCTATTCAGCCTTTGGGTTACATAGAGACGCTTTCCAAATAGCACAGAAAGTCTAGGAATAGGGTTTGGACAGCTTTCCTGAAGCTTCCTTTCCAACCAATTCACCAAATCTTACAAAAATAATATTTTTAAAAGGCTAGTTCTCCATACTGGCTAACAGACATTTGGAGTCCTTCAATATTAGACTTTTTTCTGGGTATATTAGACTTGCGGATTCCAAAAACGGAACCAAACATATGGCTTCTACTAAATATACTTGAGAACATATCGAAGAGACTTGAGTTGATGTGGTCTATCCAAGGCTCAACAAACCCTAGGAGCAGGCCTAAAAACCAAGACATCTAGGAGACAAAATATTGTGTGTTATAACTCCTAATGAAGTCTGGACTGCACTATATCATCAGTGTAGAACAGGCCTGGTCAAACTTGGGCCCTCCAGGTGTTTTGGACTTCAACTCCGGCCCTTCCTAACAGCCCCAGGCCACTACCTTTTCCCCTTTCCTTTCCCCTTTCTCTGCTTAAGCGGCTGAGGGGGGGGGGAAAGGAAGGGGCCTGAGGCTGTTAGGAATTGTGGGAGTTGAAGTCTGTTGGGTTTCATCCCTGGACTGCACAAGTCTCCAGTCCTCAATGAGTAGCTAGACTTAGATATAGCATTAGAGTGAGCGATTCCTTTTCTCACACTTCTATGCATGCTTATCCCAGAAGGGACCTTTTGTCTTCACCCCCTTCTGACCCCCAGGGGTCCTGACCCCCCAGGTTGAGAAACATTGCTATGCATGCTTATCCCTTTGTCTTTACTCTTCTTGCTTGCTACTATCTCCTCCCCCTTTGAAGATATAGCAATTGAATCTCTGTGAGGGATGAGGTAACTTCCCTTTCAAAGGTATTTTTATTGCCCTGGGTTTTGGCCATGTGGTCATTCTCCATTGCCCTCTCTCTGCCTTTGTCTCCCTTCCAGTGATGATGCATTTTGCCTTTCTGCAGGCAAAATGTAGCTGCATGGATATTTTTTTTAGAGTTTATCCTTTTACCTTCCATAAAAAAGAGCTTAGTAAGCTAGTTCACTCCAAGACCTTTTCTATCTAGAATTGAGTTTTTTTTATTACTTGAATAAATATTTTGAACCTAAAGTTCTGTCTCTGCAATCCTGTACCATCCTGTTGAATGGTAGCCAATCCTGACTCACCACACTGTAAGTTTCTGCTGATTGTGAAGTTTGCTTCTAGCACTCTGCTACATTTATGGAGGAATCACCCCAAGTGAGGGTTATTTTTTGAGCCTAACAGCTCTGATTCCCAACAAAATCCAAAACACCTGGAGGGCCCAAGCTTGCCCAAGCCTCTTGTAGAACCACATCATGCAGTTCAAACTGTATTATTTGCCAGCCATGAATTCAAGCAAGGATCCCACTCCAAAAAAGTAAAAAAAAACCCAACAAATCAGCTTAGGTTCCTCTTACTTTTGTCCCAATTTGATCCATTAGATAATAAAGAAAGAGGCGCAAAGCCAGACACAATTTTGGGAGATATTTTGCTGTGGGTAGAGAAAATATAGGGCCATCTCTCTGTATTCTCACCACTTAATAGATTATTTTCCCCTATTTACTTAAAGCATGTTGTCTCTCAAGAAGTCATGTGAGCGGATTTTTGGGACTACTCTCTTTCAGGAAGATCAACTGTCTATTAATATAGAACAGGCTTGGGCAAACTTGGGCCCTCCAAGTGTTTTGGACTTCAACTCCTAGAAATCCCAGCCAGCTTACCTGCTGTTAGGAATTGTGGGTTAAAGTCCAAAACACCTGGAGGGCCAAAGTTTACCCGTGCCTGATATAGAACCAGTCTCAAACTGAACACTTTGAAGGGTGTACTTCATATCTAGCCCTCTTGGTTGATGGGAAAGCAGAGGAGAAAGAAGCTTTTCCAAGTATAGAGAAAGGCAGGACAGGGGTACTGTGAGTTTTTGGGGCTCTATGGCCATGTTCCACAAGCATTCTCTCCTGGCGTTGAGTCTGCAATTATGGCAGGCATCCTCAAAGGTTGTGAGAGTTTTCCAGGTTGTATGGCCATGTTCCAGAAACATTCACCTGCATCTATGGCAGGCAACACGCCCAGCTAATCACCTCCCAACAAAGGATTCCCCCAGGCAGTGAGAAGCCAGACCTTGAAACTGCTAGGCCATTAAATGCTAATTAATGTAGCCAATTTGCAACATTCACACCTACGTCAAACAGAAAATAATTATTTCTCCCACCCTGGACATTCCACAGATATAGAAACCCCATTTTCCTAATTTACAACAGACCTCACAACCTCTGAGGATGCCTGCCACAGATGCCGGAGAAACGCCAGGAGAGAATGCTACTGAAACATGAAAACTCACAACAACCCAATGATTTCCCACCATGAAAGCCTTCGACAACACAAAAGCAGGACTCTCTTGGGCGTTTTCTGGCTTTTACTCTCTATATGAAAGGAGACAAAACATACAAAGGATATGTACAACTAAAATTCAACAATATGTACAGCAGGTTTGCTCGGCAGCGAAAGGGACCGAGAAGATTGACAAGGTGGGACTTGAACCTTAGGATCCGGGTAGGGTTGTTATTATTATTATTTTGTCTTACTTTCCCCTCTTGCTCTTTCCCCGCAATGGGAAAAACTCAGGAAAGTTATTTTGTGTGTATGTGATGGAGGCAACTCCCACAATCTCCAGCCCTGCGATGCGATTGGTGGATGTGGGGATTTATAGTCCCAAAAGTCCCCAAACTTTGATAACAGGAGGCGTGGAGGCGGATTTCTGGCAAATTTCTAGTTGCCAGGGTCATTTCAGGGAATGTACAGCCTCGAAAAAAAGTGAGACAGATTGGATTTGTCTTCGCAGTCGGTCGTCAGTTCCACTTGGAGGAATGGTCCTCAGTGAATTAGACACATTTGACTCCTCCACCCTTTTGGTTTCCTTTTTTTATAAAAAGCCCCTACAGTATTGCTGCGTGGACTGGTGGGGAAAGTGTGTACCCTCCCGTCCGCGCCACTTCTGGCTGTTTTGGGATTGTTGTTGTTGTTGTTCTGCGCCTGGATTTATACTCCCAGAGAGTCCGGATAGAAATATCCCAAAGCGAGCATCTGATGTGGGTCTTTCAGTCCAAGATCAATCGCTGAGGTTCAAGGGAAGAGGGAGGCCAAGCCCCAGTCTGTCTCCCTCGGCTGCACAGCGCCCCATGGGCCCCCCAAACCCGCGATCGGCCCTCTCTCTTTCCCTCTTTGTCGGCGGGGCCAGGCTGGCTGGCGGGCGGGCGGGCTGCTCCCGGAACGGCGTGTTTCTCTTGGCCCGCTCACATCATCTGCGGTCTCTGCATTGTGTCTTGATGTGGAGAAGAGTACCAGTGAGAATAGCCCGGCATGTAGCTGCTGGGAGGCATGTTGACGCCTTTGGCAGAGGCCGAAACGTCCCAGACAGGAGGCAGGCCCGGGGAGCGCGGGGAGAGGGTGGCCGAGCCGGGCAGGGGGTCGCTCTCGTGGGGGTTCCCGCCCTGCTTCAGCAGCTTCTTGAACTTGGAGCGCTTGTTCTGGAACCAGATCTTCACCTGCGAGGAGAGGAGAGACTGATCAGAGCCAATGCCAAGGTCAAAGGGGAGAGAGAGCCAAAGGGGGAAGGAAGAGCACCAAGGAAGAGACCCAAAGGGGGAAGGAAGGAAGGAAGAGCACCAACGGGGGAAATAAGAGCTCTAAAGGAACATACCCAAAGGGGGAAGGGAGAGACCTAAAGGGGGAAGGAAGAAACCCAAAGGAAGAAGCCCAAAGGGTGAAGGAAGCGCACTAAAGGAAAAGAGCCAAAGGGGGAAGGAATAGACCTAAAGGAGAAAGGAAGGAAGAACACCAACGGGGGAAATAATAGTTCTAAAGGAACATACCCAAAGAGGAAAGGGAGAAACCTAAAGGGGGAAGGAAGAGACCTAAAGGAAGAGGCCCAAAGGGTGAAGGAAGCGCACTAAAAGAAGAGACCCAAAGGGGGAAGGAAGGAAGAGCACCAACGGGGAAAAAAGAGCTCTAAGGAACAAACCCAAAGTGGGAAGGGAGAGAACTAAAGGAGGAGCGAAGAGACCTACAGGGGTAAGGAAGGAAGAACACCAAAGGGGTGAAGGAAGAGATCCAGAGGATGAAGGGACGAAGAGCACCAAAGGGAGAAGGAAGACACCCAAAGGGGGAAGAAAGGAAGAGCACCAAAGGGGGAAGGAAGAGATCCAAAAGATGGAAGGAAGAAACCCAAAGGGAGAAGGAAGAGCACTAAAGGAAGATACCCAAAGGGGGCAGAAATAAATCTAGAGGATGAAGGAAGACAGACAAAGGGAGAAGAAAGAGCGCTAAAGGAAGAGATCCATGGGGGAGGGGGGGAGAATCCCAGGTGGGGAAGAGACCCAAAGGGGAAAGGAAGAGACACGAGGGGGAAAGGAAGAGATCCAGAGGATGAAGAAAGACAGCCAAAGGAGGAAGGAAGACCATTAAAGGAAGAGAACCAAAGAGGGAAGGAAGAGATCCAGAGGATGAAGGAAGGAAGAAGCCCAAAGGGGGAAGGAATAGAGCCATAGAGGGGAGGAAGGGACTCAAAGGGGAAGGAAGAAGCCCGAAGGGAGAAGGAAGAAAACAGGAGTCCCATCCACCAACTTACTTACTTCTCTCCCTTCCTCTTTCCTTTCCTCCCCTCCCTCCTTCCTTCCACCTTTCAATTTCCCCCCTTTCCAAACTTCTTTCTTTCTTCCCACCCACTCTTCTTCCTCCCTCCCTCCCTCCTTCCCTTTTTCGCTCCTGCTCTCTCTGCTTCCCTTCTTCCTTTCTTCTTTCTTTCCTCCTCCCTTCTTTCTTTCCTTCCCTCCTCCCTCCCTTTGGTTCCCACTATACTCAACCTTCTACTGCTGTGCCCCCTTTTTACTGCCATTGTTTCAGACGCCTTCCATTCAGGCCTGCTTGGGTACCTTTGTGCCTCACATTTTGGCTTGTTTTTCTTCTCTCTCTTTCAAAGGACATTCCCTTCTCTGGGACAGTTAACAACGCAGTCGGGCATTCTTGTCCCTTTATTTCCCATGCATCCATTTAAAGTCACCTACGCAGGTAGACAAGTCTGCCGACGTGGGCAGGATCCGATAGGCATCGGGTCTCCAACGCCTGGCATAATTATTACCAGTAGGTAATTACCCTTTTATAATGATGGAAGTGGGAGCAGGTTCAGGGCACGTATTTTGGATACTTGGTTTTCCCTTCCACCTCTTCCACCCATCCTTTGGCTTAGGGGTGGGCCCTTGTGGCCTCCCTAGACTTCAGCTCCCATTGGCCATACTCTACAACTGGACTGGAGAAGGTTGATGGGAATTGCTGTCTCACAGACACTTCCATTGCCAGCCGCAGCTTAAGCTAATTGAGCTTCATCCTTTGTTATTGCCTGCCTTCCAGTCTATCCAGAGTTGTCTTGGCAAGATTTGTTCCAAGGGGGTTTGGCCCTGGGACTGAAAGAAATGAAAGTGCGGCAGGGCCTAGCCAGGAAAGTGGGGGCTGAGACTGGTGGAAGAGGGTTTACCCTAGCAAACCTTTTGTATTGTTATCCCAATAACCCCATGAAGGTGGGATATAATGAGCATGGTGATCAACCTGAATAAACATAACAGTTTAAATAATGTCCAGACTTTCAACGCTCAAAGCCCCCCCTCCATGCCCAGCGGGTATTCCCAGCCCAATCAAACCATTACACCAATCGCCCCAGTTCTGTGACTTCTGCAATCACTGATACCATTCATTTCAATGAGACAAAGATGCCCTCCTAACGAAACACACAGATCCAGAAACTTCACCACAGTTCCTAGGAGCCCCTGGGTGGTGCAATGGGTTAAACTAGGGATCCTCAAACTTTTTAAACAGAGGGCCAGGTCATAGTCCCTCAAACTGTTGGAGGACCGGATTAGATTTTTTTTTTAAAAAATGAACAAATTCCTATGCACACTGCACATATCTTATTTGTAGTGTAAAAAACACTTTAAAACAACACAATAATTCAAATGAAGAACAATTTTAACAAATATAAACGTATTAGTATTTCAATGGGAAGTGTGGGCCTGCTTTTGGCTGATGGGATAGGATTGTTGTTGCTGTTGTTGTTGCTGTTGTTGTCGTGTGCTTTCAAGTATTGTCAGACTTAGGTTGACCTTGAGCAAGGGCCAGGTAAATGACCTTGGAGGGCCTTAGTTTGAGGACCCATGGGTTAAACCCTTGTGCTGGCAGGACTACTGACAGTCTGATCGGCAGTTCGAATCCGGAGAGTGGGGTGAGCTCCCGTCTGTCAGCTCCAGCTTCTCATGCAGGGACACAAGAGAAGCCTCCCACAGGATGGTAAAACATCCCCAGTCCTTTGGGCATCCAGCTTCTCATGCAGGGACATGAGAGAAGCCTCCTACAGGATGGTAAAACATTTGGACGTCCTCTAGGCAACGTCTATTCTCTCACACCAGAAGCTACTTGCAGTCTCCTGACATGGGGAAAAAACCCCATAGTCCCTTTGATTTGGAAAGCAGAGGGAAAGGGAGGGGGCTTACATGTTAAGAGAAGATCTTCAAACCAGTCTCAAAAATAGTCTGGAGATTGGCTTCAGTGGGTCACTTTTGGTGGATTCCAATCTGACCTACAAAGAAATCCTGCATGATGGAGAACGGTGCATTTCCAGCAGCCCACTTCTCAGGGTGCAGGAAAGGCCTGGAAAACTGCAATGTGTTAGTGAGGAGAAGGATCAACTGTCTCTTCTATTGTAACCACCTCAGTGTCTTTAAGGAAAGCCCCCAAGAATAGCATCAATGAAAAGAGCCTTTGCATGAAGGGGAAATGAAAAGCTAGGGCACACTTGACAAAGAAAACCTAGGAAAGTAGGTTGTTGTGAGTTTTCCTGGCTGTAAGGCCCTGTTCCAGAAGCAATCTTTCCTGAAATTTCGCCTGCATCTATGGCAGGAATCCTCAGAGGTTGTGAGGCCTGTTGGATACTAGGAAAATGGGGTTTATATATCTGTGAAATGTGTGAAAACAAAGAATTGTGCGTCATACAAAAATAAATACATACACAAATAAAACGAACCCATCTCATATAGGTCCAGGCATTCCAAAGACCAAAGTCATATTACACTTGCACTTCCATGTCCTTTAAAAAACAACAACAATGTTGCATCAACACAAGTCACCTAGTCTCCCAAATAATATATGTCTTACTAGCTGCCAAAAAAAAAAACCCTGTAGGAGATACAGTATACCTCCCTTTTATTGTGTCCAGAAGATATAAATGCCACCATGATATTTTTAAAAAATACCCAAAGAAACTTCCAGTTGTGAATGCAAATAATCACTTTAGTTGTATGTGTGTCATTCCGGCTTATAGTTGCAGGGAAATCAAGAGCACACCAACCACATTTAACTGTGGCTTAACTTCCTCTAATTTTCTACACGCTTCCCTTTGATCGCCAGCTCTCTCGTCACCTTCTGAACATTTCGCCTCAGGGCACCTACTGAATTCCACTTACTCATCTAGGATAATTTACTATTGAATATTACTAAGGGAGGTGTGCTTTCTCTGCGGCCCCTGAGGCTGTGTGTGTATGTACATATATAAAACCAACCATGTCAAATCTTTCTCCTTTGTAGCAGACCAGAATGGGAAAGGTATTCTCTTCCCTCCTTTTAGAAAAAAAGATGTTTTGAAAGGAAGAGCATTGCTTATTTGAGGACAACAGGACAAATCAAGGTCTATATTTTAGACTGGTGGACTCAAACCTTCACAAAAGTCAGGTACACCAAGAAAAGGAATATAAACATGACACTTGGTGTTTGTTTTTTTTTTTGTTCTGGCTTCACCCATGGATGACTTTCAGCTCTGTTGATTGGAAACCAAGGTGTTGTTTTGGGAAAGGGGCTGTCAGTTACAAAGCCCAGGGTTACAAAGGCCTGGGTCTCTCCCAGGAATTGTGTGTTTTTTTTTACCTGTGTCTGAGTCAGTCCTAGTGAGGCTGCCAGTTCTGCTCTCTCGGGAAGTGCCAGATACTGGGTCTGTTGGAAGCGGTGGTTCAATGCTTGCAGTTGGAGGCTGGAGTAAATGGTGCGAGGCTTCCGAATCTTCTTCCCCTTCCCATTAAATCTGATCTCCCCGTTTTCGATGACTGTGGTCTTTTGCTGATCTGAAACCAAAAGGGAAATTAGGTTAGAAAGGAGATGGCCAGACCTGTCCTTGATGGTTCCTCTTCAGTCTCTATGTGAACCTCTAGCAACACATTCACTCCCATTCTACTACTAAAAGAGTCAGAGGAAATATGGGCCAAACCACTGACAAAATCATCTAAGGAAGGCATTTCTGGGGTCACTCTGGGATTCACCTTTGCGTCCAATGTCTTTCCCACATAGGTTTGGTCGGTGACTCCTATTCTAGAGGCCTGGTAAACTTATTGTGGGCACTATTTTGCTTCAACAAGAAATTACAGCTCCCTTGTTCCAGCCATTCATTTCCACACACATATATAAAACAACCCTGTAACCTAGTTGATACTGCTACATTTTACTTTTTGTGTATGTATGTGTGTGCATATATATAGACACACAAACATATATATACATATGCATACATGAATGAATGAATAAATTTTATTGTTCTAGCCATAGGCCATGACAAATTAAGCGCACATATTAGCGGTATATACATATGCATACATATACACACACATATACATACATACATACACATTCCCTTTTAATGTACAGGGGAAAAGGCAGCTCTGTGTGTATGCCTATACACACACACACATTCCCTTTTGATGTACAGGGGAAAAGGCGGCTCTGTGTTTGTGTATATACATACAGTATACATATATATATATATATATATATATAATTTGTAATAAAAGTGTGTGCAAATATTTAGAATCTCATTATCTTCACACACATATGCACACACACACATTCCCTTTTAGTATATAGGGAAAAGGCGACTCTGTGTGTGTGTGCATATACATAATGTTGGAATAAAGGTTTGCGCAAATATCTAGAATCTCCTTATCTTTACACACACACATATGTGCACGCGCACACACACACATATATACACACATAATACATACATTCCCATTTAGTGTACAGGGAAAAGGCAGCTGTGTGTGTGTGTCTAAACATATACATACATATATAAAATTTGTAATAAAGGTATGTGCAAATATTTAGAATGTCATTTTCTTTACACACACACACATACATGCATACACATATATGCACACATGCATATACACTTTTCTTTTTAGTGTACAGGGGAAAGGCGGCTCTGTGTGTGTGTGTCTATACATATACATACATATATAAAATTTGTAATAAAGGTGTGTGCAAATATTTAGAATCTCATTTTCTTTACACACACACATACACACACACACACACACATATATATACACACACATTCCCTTTTAGTATATGGGGGGAAAGGCGGCTCTGTATCTGTATGTCTATACATACACATATACATAATGTTGTAATAAAGGTGTGTGCAAATATTTAGAATCTCCTTATCTTTGCACACACACATAGGCAGAGTTGCCCCTTTCCCCTGTATACCCAAAGATAAGGATATTCTACCTGAATGTCCTTCGGCATTTAAACAGCTATTAGGCATTCACAAACCCAGGTTGATTGATACACCCAAAGATGAGATTCTAGTCCAATGTCCTTCAACATCTGCATACCACAAAGACCTCTTGGCTGATCCACAGAGAGGGAGATAAGGAAAGAGAGATGGAACTCCAAGATTCGCAAACACGGGCGGATTTATCCCACAGCGCGGGAGAGAGAGAGAGGGATCCATAGGATCCTCGATAAATACATGGCAATGTTTAGTATTGCTATCTAATGGTTCTTAAGTCGCTTTCGTCCTGCATCAAGCCACCAAAGGAGCGGTCTTGTCCTGCTTAGCCTTGTCCTGGGAAGGAAAAGGCCCGCACGTTCTTTGGAGGACCGCTTCCACCGGGAAAGGTCATCACGGCGGGCCACGCGAATAAATCTCCTCGAGGGAAAATATGCACCAACATATTACACTCCTATTTCACCTTCAGAGGGCTACGAAGAAGGAGGCGCGTGGGAATGGCCCCGAGGCACGGAAACCACGCGCCGGGCGGCCTCCCGGGGAAAAATCCACGCGGGACAGACCCGCGCGTGGGAAGTCGGTGAGCTGAGGCGAGAAAAAAGGCCGCCTATTAAAGGGTGAAACCCCACGGAAGGATGGGGATGGACTTCTTAAATAAAGGGACCCTGGCACCGGGCAAGGTGGGAACTTGGCTGATGGGAAAGGAGGGAGGAAAGAAGGAAGGAAAGCCAAAAGGGAATGGGAAAGCAAAGACGGGCGCCAGAAGGAGAGAAAGGAGGAAACAAGAAAGGGTAGAATTGAAAGAAAGAAAGAAAGAAAGACGCAAAGGGGGGAGGAAAAGAGGGAGGGAAAACAACCAGGAAATGGAAAAGAAAGAGGAAAAGAAGGTTGCAGGAAGGAAAGAGGAAGGCAAAGAAAGGCATGGCAAAGCCAGAGGGCAAGGAAGGAAACGAGGGAGAGAATGAAGTAGGAAAGAAGGGAAGGCAAAGAAGGCGACGAGGAAGCAAAGTGAAGGGATGGACGTGGAGACACCGAAACGCAAAGGCACCCAAGAAGAATCAAAAGGGGATTGAAATTATAGGGATGAGGAAGAAAAGAGGGAGGGAATGGGAAAGTGAGTAAGGAATGAAGAAAACAAAGAGGCAAGGAGAAAAGGAAGGAAGCGGGAAAACGGGGGAGGGGGAAGAGGAAATGAAAGGGGTTTTTTTGTGTACGGAGCGACTTCAGAAACTGCAAGTCGCTTCTGGCGTGAGAGAATTGGCCGTATGCAAGGACGTTGCCCAGGGGACACCCGGGGATTTGGTGTTTTACCATTCTTGTGGGAGGCTTCTCTCGTGTCCCTGCATTGGGAGCTGGAGCTGACAGAGGGAGCTCACCCGTTCCAACCCCGGACCTGACCTGTTGGTTAGCAGTCCTGCCGGCAGAAGGGTTTAACCCATTGTGCGCGGGGGCTCCAGTGGAAAATGAATGGAAAAGAAAGGGGGAAGGAGGAGAAGAGAAGAAGAAGAGAAAAGGAAAAGAGCAGAGAACAACAGAAGTGGAGAAAGCGGGAAGAGAAGAAGGGAAACAAGGAGGAGAGAAGGAAGCAAGAAAGAAGGAAAAAGGGGAGCGCGAAGGAGGGGGGGAGGCAAAGGACAGACTCTTCACAGACAAAGCGAGAACGGAGGGAAGAAAGAGGCAAGGAGGGGACACCAAGGGCCCTTCCACGCAGCCCTATATCCCGGAATATCAAGGCAGGAAATCCCACAATATCTGCCTTGAAGTGGGTTTATTTATTTATTTAGGGATTTATTAATCGCCCATCCCAGATGGCTCTGAGTCCACACTGCCAGTTGAAAGCAGATACTGTGGGATTTTTTATTATGTGTGGAAGGGGCCTCCGATAAAGTGGGATTTTTCTGCCTTGATATTCTGGGATATAGGGCGTGTGGAAGGACCCCCAGATCACCCAGTTCAAAGCACATATTGTGGGATTTTCCGCCTTGATATTCTGGGATATATGGCTGTGTGGAAGTGCTCTGGGTTATCCGAGTCCACACTCAGATAAAGTGGGATTTTTTGCCTTGGTATTCTGGGATGTAAGGCTGTGTGGAAGGGCCCCAAGAAGGAGAGAAAGGAGGAAGGAGGGAAGGAAGGAAGGAAGAAAGAAAGGAAGAAATGAAGGAAGGAAGCAGACAAGAGTTCTTTCTCCCACCCTTGACATTCCACAGATATATAAAGCCATTTTCCTAGTTCACTCTCAGGGCCAGCTAATCCCCTCCCAACAAAGGATTCCCCCAGGCAGGAAGCACCCAAGCCTTGAAGCTGCAAGACTATATTAAATGCTAATCAAGGTGATTAGCAAGGAAGGAAAGGAGGAGAGGATGGAGCTGGGGATGGGGAAGGGAAGCAAAGCGAGAGGGGAAAGGGGGAGTGAAACAAAGATAATGTGGGGTTTTTATTCAGCTGTGTGGTAGGGGCCTCCGATAAAGTGGGGCTTTCTGCCTTGATATTCTGGGATGTAGGGCTGTGTGGAAGGGCCCCAAGAAGGCGAGGAGGGAAGGAAGGAAAGCCAGTGGCAAGGAAGGAAACCAGGGGCCCTTCCACCCAGCCCTATATCCCAAAAAATAAAGGCATACAATCCCACAATGTCTGCTTTGAACTGGGTTATCTGAGTCCCCACTCAGGTAAAGTGGGATTTTCTGCCTATATTCTGGGATATAGGGCTGTGTGAAAGGGCCCAAAGAAGGAGAGAAAGGAGGAAAAAGGAAGGAAGGAAGGAAGGAAGGAAGGAAGAAAAGGAAGCGGCAAGGAAGGAAAGGAGGAGAGGATGAATCCGGGGATGGTGAAGGGAAGCAAAGCGAGAGGGGAAAGGGGGAGTGAAACAAAGGAAGGCAGGAAGGAAGGAAGGAGGGCAGGCAGGAAGGCCTGGGCTCGGACCCACCTGCGTCGTCGGGCCTGGCCTGGCCCACTCCCCCTCCGCTCCCTCCTCCGCCTCCTCCGCCCGCTCCGCCGCCCTGGTGGTAGGGCTGGAGGTAGGGGCTGTGTTGCGCGTGGCCCACGTAGGGATAGGCGGCGGCGGCAGCGGCGGCGGCGGCCAGCGAGCGGTGGCTGTAGGAGTTGGCGCCTCCGGGTCCCGTCCCCGCCGCGGCCGTGGAGTAGGGCGCGGCGTGGTGGTGGTGGTGGTGCGGGTGGTGGTGATGGTGGTGGGTGGGGTGCGGCGGGTGGTGCTGGTGGTGCGAGTGGTGGGAGTGCGAGGCCGGCGGCGTGGAGTGGAGGCAATGGAGCGGGTAGTGAGCGCCCGCCGCCATCGCCGACGCCGGGGAGCTCTGAGGCGGCGGAGGTTGTTGTTGCTGCTGCTGTTGCTGCTGCTGCTGCTGTTGCTGTTGCTGCTGAGGCTGAGCTTGTTGTTGTTGTTGCTGCTGCTGCTGCTGCTGAGAGGAGCCTCCGGGCGCTTGTGTCCCGGAAGGCTGCGGAGGCGCCGTTGTTTGCTGCTGCTGCTGCTGCCCAAACTCCATGAAGGCGGACTTGGACGAGTCCTGCGCCTCCAGCCCCTCCGCCATCGTAGTCATGGTCATCATCCAAGGCGGGCGAGGCAGCCACCAAGTGCCTCCCTGGTGCCTCTGCTGCTGCTGCTGTTCCTCTTCTCGTCTTCTTCCTCCTCCTCTTTCTTCTTTCCTCCTCTCTCTTCTCTCTCACATTCTTTCTTTTTTCAACAAAACACAAAACATTCCTCCCTTCTTCTTCTTTTCAGTGTGTGTGTGTGTGTTTGAAGGTGTGTGTGTGTGTTAGCGAGAGAGAGAAGGGAGGGGAGAGGGGGGGGAGGAAAAGGCGCGAGCCAGCGGCGGAGCGGAGAGGAGCGCGCGAGCAATAGGGGGAGAGGGGCCTTGTTAACTGAGGGAGGGGAGGAGGAGTGTGAGAGCAGCCGGGGAGGGAGAGCGGAGAAAGGAGAGAGGGAGAGAGAGAGAGAGAGAAGGAAGGAAAGGGAGGAGGGGGCAGGAAGGCAGAACCTAGTCCTTCCTGGGCCTTTCCGCCTCTTTCTCCCCCCCCCCTCCTCTTCCTCTCTATTCTCAACTTGGGAGTTTTCTCTTTCACTCTCTCGCTCTCCTTTCCCACCTTTCCTACTTTCCTTCACTCTTTCTTTCTTTCCCTCCCTCACTACTCATTGGGCTTTGGTTTCTTTTCCTTCCTTTTGGGTTGAATTAGATTTCTTTCTGTTTGCGTTGGTGTGTGAGAGATTTTAAAGCTGAGAGTGAAACATTCACCCTACCTCAAACAGACAAGAGTTTTTTCTCCCACTCTGGACATTCCACGGATATAAGGGTTTCTATCTCTGTGGAATGTCCAGGGTGGGAGAAAGAACTCTTGCATGTTTGAGGTAGGCTGAATGTTTCACTCTCTCTTACACACATTGTTCTAGTTTACTCTCAGGGCCAGCTAATCCCCTCCCAACAAAGGATTCCCCCAGGCAGGAAGCAGCCATGCCTTGAAGCTGCAAGACTATATTAAATGCTAATCAAAGTGATCAATTGCAGCATTCACATTTGACTCAAGAGTTCTTTCTCCCACCCTAGACCTTCCACCCCATTTTTCTAATCACTCTCAGGGCCAGCTAATCCCCTCCCAACAAAGGATTCCCCCAGGCAGGAAGCAGCAAAGCCTTGAGGCTGCAAAGCTATTCAATGCTAATCAGGGTGATCAATAGAAGTATTGACACTTGCCACAAGCAGACAAGAGTTCTTTCTTCCACCCTGGATCTTCCACAGATATATGAACCCCGTTTTCCTAGTTTCCTGGCTTTCAACAGACCCTCACAACCTCTGAAGATGCCTGCCGTAGATGCAGGCGAAACATCAGGAGAGAATGCTTCTGGAACATGGCCATACAAAGCCTGGAAAATTCACAGCAACCCATTATTATTATTATTATTCAGAAGGAAGTGTCCCTAAAGCGGTTGCATACTTACACATATCCAACTTCAGTGGTTTCTGCACATCTAAATCTGTTGCATACATACACATATCCAAGGTTTACTTCAGTGGCTTCTGCACATATGCAAATCTATCTGTGCTTCTGGAATATGGCCATACAGCCCGGAAAACTCACAACAATCCAGTGATTCCGGCCATGAAAACCATCGACAATACATTGATCATACATACATACATACATATCAATGTATTGTCGGAGGTTTTCATGGCCGGATCAGTGGGTTGTTGTGAGTTTTCTCTCTCTCTCTGTGTCTCTCTCTCTCTCTCTCTCTCTCTCTCTCTCTCTCTCTCTCTCTCTCTCTCTCCCTCTCTCTCTCTCTGTATATATACATACATACATACATACATACATAGAGAGAGAGAGAGAGAGAGATGGATTTTCTCAAAAGTTGAGCTTCTCCTTACAAAAAGAAAAAGAAATAAGGAGGACAGCGACACAAACGCGCGCGCGCAGACACACACACTCGCGCCCGCCCTCCCGCGCGTACCCACAGGGAGCGACATAGACCTAGAACCATAACATTTAAATAGAGAGAAAGAGAGAGAGAGAAAAAAGCCCACAAGTCGCATGGTTGGCCTCTCCAAAGGGCAGCGGCTCCTGATTGGTCACTCCGCGCGGCTGACGTCACCGAGCCCGGGCAGTTCTACTGGCGCGCGCGCGCCAGCCAGGGAGGCCAGCGTCTTGGGCTTGCAACCAACTTCAAAGCCAGAGAGAGCGACCCAGAAGCAGCCAACCAGAGCGGCGGGCGCTTTATGTGTGTGTGTGTATGTGTGTTTTTGGTTATACAGAAGCGCAACAAAAGCTGCCTCGGGAGCAGCCCAAGAGAGAGAGATTATATATATCCAACCACATATATAGACACAAGTGCATGCATATATATATATATATATGTTTATGTCAGGCATGGGCAAACTTGGGCCCTCTAGGTGTTTTGGACTTCAACTCCCACAATTCCTGGCCTGAGGCCCTTCCTTTCCCCCTCAGCCGCTTAAGCGGCTGAGGGGGAAAAGGAAGGGGCCTCAGGCCAGGAATTGTGGGAGTTGAAGTCCAAAACACCTGGAGAGCCCAAGTTTGCCCATGCTTAGCCTATATACATTCCATCACATGCCAAACCGCGATTTGTCCCTGTGTTCTGAGGGCGAATCCTTCAAGATCCGACAGTAATACATCCCCTTCCCTCCATCCGCCTTGCAAACAGAAGCGCCTGTAAATGCTTGCAAATAATATGCAAATGAGGCGTGCGGTTAGTGGTTTGGCAAACCTTGATTGCAATATAAACTACCCGAGGAGAAGTGCCTTCGCCCTAAATGTGCCTTTCGGATTACAATTCCAGTTTGATTTTATTTTATTGTCAACACGGCTAATGATAAAAATAGCGTTAGATATTATTATTTTTTTTCACTTTCCGAAAGGAGGCAATTAGACTTCTAATCAGGAATACACACACACACACAAAATGAGAGGAAAGGGAGAGAGAAAAAAAAATCTCCCATGATTAACTGCACTACTTTGTTCAAAATTGCAGCTATAAAATTCAGAACAATTTGCCTGTAATGATTATGGACTGGGTTTATTTTGGGAGGTGGAATAAAAGTGGATATAGCATAAATTATCCTCTAATTATACACCAGTGTCGCCTCAATTATCCTCTTATCAAAATGGTTGTCTAACTGCCGCATTTAGTTTCAATTCTCTCTCTCTCTCCCTTTTTTCTCCCCCCCCCTTCTATAAAAAGAACTTCATACCTTGTTATTATTAATCCATTTATTATTTGCAAAGGGGATTTATAGCTGAGCATCCAGGTGGTTATCGCCACATCTCTCGCAAAGATGGACCGGGGAGAGAGAGAGAGGCATGAGGTTGGAAGCAACGCCGACGAGGATCTATCTCTCGCCTTCCTTACGCTCTTTCTCTCTCTTTTTTTTTGGGGGGGGGAGGGGGCTTTTCTCCCTTCTAGGGCTGTTTTGGGTTTGCTTTGGTTTGAAAAAAAAAGTGGTGTCCAGTCAAGGGGGAAAGTACAAGATCTTTGGAGATTTCGCAAGAGGAACCAGGTAGGAGAAAAAGCCCCCCCGTCGGAGAAACTCTCCGGTTTTGGGAATTCAGCACCGCCAAAGGGAACCGTGGCAGAGAAAGAAAGGCGTTTTCACCCCAGGGTTTGTTTTGGTAAAGGCCTTACATTAAGAAACTGGTATTCTCTCTTTGCTCCCTTTCTTTTTATTCCCCCTCTCTCTTCTCATTTAGTTGGACCTCCAATGGCTTAGCGATTTTTCTCCCGACCTCTTGATTTTGCGACATAGACTCTGTCCCAAAGGAAAAAAACTCGGTTGTGGGGACAGGCAATGCCACGCATCTCTCTCTCTTTTGAGGAGCTAGTGCTCTGCTTTCTGTCTCTCCTCCCAACCATTCTTTCTGTGCCTCCTTTCCTTCTCTTTCTGTGTCTCTCCCTTTTTTCTGTGTCTTTCTCCTTTCCTTCTCTTTTTATGTCTTTCCCCTCTTCTTTCCCTTTCTTTTTGTGTCTTTCCCCTTCTCTTTTTATGTCTTTCCCTCTTTCCCTTTCTTTCTGTGTCTTTCCCTCTTCCTTCTCTTTCTGTGTCTTTCTCTCTTTCTTCCCTTTTTTCCCTGTCTTTCCCTTTCCCTTCTCTTTCTGTTTCTTTCTCCTTTCCTTCTCTTTTTATGTCTTTCCCCTCTTCTTTCCCTTTCTTTTTGTGTCTTTCCCCTTCTCTTTTTATGTCTTTCCCTCTTTCCCTTTCTTTCTGTGTCTTTAACTCTTCCTTTCTTTCTGTGTCTTTCTCTCTTTCTTCCCTTTCTTTCCCTGTCTTTCCCTTCTCTTTCTGTTTCTTTCTCTCTTCCCTTTTTTCTGTCTTTCTCCCTTCCTTTTCTTCTTTCTCTCTTCCCTTTCTTTATCTGCCTTTCACTCTTTTTTTGTTCTGTGTCTTTCCTTCTTTATGAGTCTCTTTCCTTTCCTTCTCACGTCTTTCTCTCTTCCCTCTTTTTTCTGTCTTTCTTCCCCCTCTTTTTCTGTGTCTTTCTCTCTTCCTTTTTCCTGTCTTTCCCTCTTTCCTCTCCTTCTTTCTGTGTCTTTCTTTCATCTCTTTCTCTTCTCTTTCTCCCTTCCCTCTCCTTTTTTCTGTCTTTCCCTCTTCATTCATTCTTTCCCTTTCTTTTTTTGTGTCTTTCTCCCTTCCTTTTATTCTTTCTGGGTCTTCCTGTCTTCTTTCTCCTTTCTGTGTCTTTATTCCTCCCCTTATTCTCATACTTTACTCTCTTCCCTCTCCTTTTTTCTGCCTTTCCTCCTCCCATCCCTTTCTTTCTGTGTCTATCTTCCTTCTCCTTCTTTCTGTGTCTTTCTCTCTTCCCTCTCCTTTTTTCTGTTTCCCCTTTCCCTTTTTTCTGTGGCTTTCTCTCTTCCTTTTTCCTGTCTTTCTCCCTTTCCTCTCCTTCTTTCTGAGCCTTTCCTCTCTTCTCCCTTTTACTGTCTTTCCCTTTTCTTTTTTCCTGTTCTCCATTTCCTCTCTTTCTTTCTGTCTTTATCGCTTCCTTTTGTTTCTGTGTCTTTCTCTCTTCCTTTTTCTGTCTTTCTCCCTTCCTTCTCCTTTCCTCAGTCTTTATCCCTTTCCTCTCCTTTTTCCTCACATCTTTCTCTCTTCCCACTCCCTTTTTCTTCCTTTCTCTCTTTCCCCTTTATTTCTACTCCCTCTTTTTCTCTTTTCATTTTTCTTTCTCTTTAAAGTCTCTAGATCTCCAGTGGTTTTGTTGTTTTGCTCCCGATGTCTAAAGAGGGTTGCGGAGTTGTTGCTTTTTTTTGCAACACAGACACATTCACACTTTTCTATCCCCAGGGAAACTCGATTGTGGAGACAAGCAAAGGGCGTCTCTCTCTCTCTCTCACTCTTGGGGAGCCGCTTTCTTTCTGTGTCTTTCACTCTTCTTTTTCTTTCCACGTCTTTTCCTCTTCCCTATCCTTCTTTCTAAATCTTTCTTTCCTTTCTTTCTCATTTTATTTTTCTTTCTTTTCCAACTTAGCTGACTCGAGACCTCTAAGAGCTTTGCTATTTTATCCCCACGATGTATACAAAACAAGGCTGTATTGCAAGACAGACACCCCATTCTGTCCTCAGGGGAACCCGGTTGTTGGAGGCATTCAAGAGCAACGCGTGTCCCTCTGTTTTGGGGAGCTAGTGGTCAGCTTTCCTTCCTGTGTCTTCCTCTCTTCTATTTCCTTCTTCCTGTGTCTTTCTCTCTCCCATCTCCTTCTTCCTGTGTCTTCCTCTCTTCCATTTCCTTCTTTCTGTGTCTTCCACTCTTCCATCTCCTTCTTCCTGTGTCTTCCTCTCTTCCATTTCCTTCTTCCTGTGTCTTCCTCTCTCCCATTTCCTTATTTCTCTCTTCCATCTCCCTTTTTCTGTGTCTTTATCCCTTTCCTCTCCTTTCTGCTGTGCCTGGATCTATACTACCATGCAACGCAGTTTGAACTCCATTGTGTGGGTCTAAACTGACTATGATAGAGTCCTCTCTCTCTCTCTCTCTCTCTCTCTCTCTCTCTCTCTCTCTCTCTCTCTCTCGTTCTTTCTTTCTTTCTTTCTTTCTTTCTTTCTTTCTTTCTGTGGGTTCCCTCTTGCCCCCTTTTCTTTCCCTTTTTCTTTCCTTCTCTCTTCAAACTCAGCCGAGTCTACACTCCCAGTGGCTTTGCTATTTTCCTCCTCATGTTGTATAATATTGCAGGCTAGGAAAACTCGAGGGTGGCGAACCGCTGCTCTGGGTTGCTGTGAGTTTTCCGGGCTGTATGGCCATGTGCATCTATGGCAGGCATCCTCAGGGGGTGTGAGGTCTGTTTTGGAAATTGCCGTAGATGAAGGCGAAACGTCAGGAGAGAATGCTTCTGGAACATGGGACGTACAGCCTGGAAAACTCTCACAACCTCTGAGGATGCCTGCCATAGATGCAGGCGAAACGTCAGGAGAGAATGCTTCTGGAACATGGGACGTACAGCCTGGAAAACTCTCACAACCTCTGAGGATGCCTGCCATAGATGCAGGCGAAACGTCAGGAGAGAATGCTTCTGGAACATGGGACATACAGCCTGGAAAACTCTCACAACCTTCTGAGGATGCCTGCCACCTCTAGGATGCCAGGCGAAACGTCAGGAGAATGCTTCTGGAACATGGGACGTACAGCCTGGAAAACTCTCACAACCTCTGAGGATGCCTGCCATAGATGCAGGTGAAACGTCAGGAGAAAATGCTTCTGGAACATGGGACATACAGCCTGGAAAACTCTCACAACCTCTGAGGATGCCTGCCATAGATACAGGCGAAACGCCAGGAGAGAATGCTTCTGGAACATGGGACGTACAGCCTGGAAAACTCTCACAACCTCTGAGGATGCCTGCCATAGATGCAGGCGAAACGTCAGGAGAGAATGCTTCTGGAACATGGGACGTACAGCCTGGAAAACTCTCACAACCTCTGAGGATGCCTGCCATAGATGCAGGCGAAACGTCAGGAGAGAATGCTTCTGGAACATGGGACGTACAGCCTGGAAAACTCTCACAACCTCTGAGGATGACTGCCATAGATGCAGGCGAAACGTCAGGAGAAAATGCTTCTGGAACGTAGCCATACAGCCCTGAAAACTCACAACAACCCAGTGATACCGGCCATGGACGCCTTCGACAATACAACCAGCGCTCTGCTTTACTGTCGAGTGTCTTTCTGGCTTTCTTTTCCTTCTTTCCGCTCCCTTCCTCGGCCTTCTTTTCTTTCCCCGGTGTTGACTTCTTGAGTCGCTTCAGTGACTCTGAATGCGGCTGGAAGTGTCTCTCCCCCCCTGTTGGCTTAGGGAAACAAGGGTCGCCCTCTTCCACGCGTGGAAAGGGAAACCCGAACCGGCCAGTTTTGCAAACCTGCATTAATGCCTTTCTTTCCTAATTCTTAGGCCTATGGAGGAAGTTAGTGGGAAGCGGGGAAGGAAGGTTTGGCAGGTGGATTGCTTTCTGCCCTCCAGCTTGTTGTTAAGTGTTAACAACAGTATTTGGCGGAGGTGGCAGGAAATGTTCTGCCTGTTTTGGGGAGAAAGCAGAGAAGAGAGGCACAGACAGACCCCAACCTTGTCCTCCTCCCCTTCTGGGACTGCGATTCCTGGACGCCTTGACCCAGGCATTCAGAATCAGAACCATTGAGAGCAGAAACCCGAGAGCCGGGTCTGTGTTGAATCCATCTGCCAAGGGATCCTGGAAGGAAAAACCCGAATTCTCCGAAAGTGCCAATTTGCGAAAGGAAGACGCTTTCGAGGATTTCAGGAAAGGAAGGAACGTGGAAGGAGGGAGGGAGCAGAGGTAGATATCAAAACAAAGAAAGAGAGAGTTGTGAGTTTTCGGGTCTGTATGGCCATGTTCCAGAAGCATTCTCTCCTGACGTTTTGCCTGCATCTATGGCAGGCATCCTCAGAGGTTGTGAGGTCTGTTGGACACTAGGAAATTTGGGTTTATATATCTGTGGAATGTCCAGGGTGGGAGAAAGCTCTCTTGTCTGTTTGAGGCAGGTGTGAATGTTGCAATTGGCCACCTTGATTAACATTTAATGTCCTAGCAGTTTCAACGTCTGGCTTCTTACTGCCAGCACTAAAAACCCTAAAATCATAACAGTAAATAAAGAACAACACTCAAAACCAGGGGAATTCCAGACAAGAAACAACCAGGGACAGCTAATCACCTTCCAACAAAGGATTCCTTCAGGCAGTAAGAAGCCAGACCTTGAAACTGAGAGGTCATTAAATGCTAATCAAGGTGGCCAATTGAAACATTCACACCTACAAGTTCAGGAGAGAATGCTTCTGGAACACGGCCATACAGCCCGGAAAACTCAACAACCCAGTAATTGTTTACAGCTTAGATAATATTTCTACTCTTGAGGAGGAAGCTCGTGCTCTGCAAAGCTGGCACCATCACCCACTTAGGCTGCTTCTACACTGCGGAATGAATACAGTTTGGCACCATATTAACTGTCATGGCTCAACGCTATGAAATAATGGGAGGTGTAGTTTGGTGAAGCACCTAAGCAAGGGCAGAGAAGGCTCATCATGACCTTGTAGGGGGGGAAAAAACTTCCAGGATTATATAGCACTGAGGCAGGGATAGTCAAGTGGTGTCAAACTGCATTAATTGGACAGTGTAGATGCAGTGATTTCCCAAAACTAATAAACAAACAAACAAACTGTATTTTAATAATAATAATAATAACCTAACAAGTTGGTGCGAACTATTTGCAGCTTCCTATTGGCTAGCCTGAATGACCCTTGACTTCAAAGAGTCCATTGGTCCTCTTTCTCTGTCCGGAGACAGATCCACGCGTGGGTGGGACGTTCGCGCGTGGGTTGCCTCCTGAAGCCTTAGCCCACGGACCCCGACTCGGTCTGGGGGAGCTCCAACCTGGAAGGACTGCGCTTCCTCCTTGAGAGCAACTTCCCACGCTGAGCACGAGTGGGAGGGGGGGACTCTACGTGGGATCTGAACCGCGCCTCCTTTCCGTGAAATCTTTGGTGACACACTTCCCGTGGCTTGCAAGGAGCGTGGGTGCAAGGGTCTAAGAGCCAGTGGGTTTTCTGCACTACGCTATAGAATTGATTTAGTTTGGCACTGCTTGAACTGCCATGGTTCAAGACTGTGGCATCCTATGAGGCCATAGCCAGGGGGGGGGTGTCAGGCAAATTTGGGCCTTCCAGGTATTTTTGGACTGCTCATTACTCCCACCATTCCAAAACAGACCCTTTCCTCTTTCCCTGGAGGCCTGAGGCTGTTAGGAATGGTGGGAATTGGAGTCCAAAACACCCGGAGGGCCCAAATTTGCCCATGCCTGCTGTCGATTGTAGCCTTCCCTGCAGAAAATAGCAATCCGTGGGCAACACTGCTCTGTTGGAACTCAATCAGGGACGTGGGAGGAGGGAAATGAGACCATCCCTCCAATAAGAATTCTCCCCAATGACATTTTCTTGAGCCCCCAAATTTCCAGCATCTCAATCTCTTCTATTTGTTCCCAGTCTTCACTTTGCCTGCCCCTTTCCTTTGGATCCCTAAACTGTATTTCTAAATCCTCGACTGGAGTTTGAAGTTATCGTAAATGGTAAAAATGTCCAGACTGAAGGGGGACCCATGGAAGAGGGAAATAATTAACCCAGGAGGACAAAAAAAACCCTGTTTTACCCGCAGTTGAGTTACTTTCAAAGAAGTCTAATACAGCATTGCAGCGTTGCAGAAGAAAATCCCATATTATTATTAATTATTAATTTAGAAATTCTTGGCGTCTTGGTTTTTAGGCCTATTCCTGGGGTTATTTATGGCGCTGATTCAGAAAATTGCATTGGATAGATCTCATTGACCCTGGGTTTTTAGATACGGCCATCATGGTTTCCTATGGGCGAAGAGATAACTGGTTGGCATATGTTCTGCACCTCAAAATAGAGCTGTTGGGGGAAACTGGTGACATTTTTGAAATCAGCAGGTCAAATATACCCAGAAACACTTGAGGCACTAAAATGTGTGTTGGCCAGTGAATTGCTTCGTAAACCCATAATCATTATTATTGTTATTATTGTCGTTATTATTGTTACACAAAAGATTAGTAGTACACAGCAAGTAAGATTACTATGCTGGTCTATTATTATAATTGTAATATTTTCTTGTATTATTATTGTTGTTATTATAATTATTATATACACAACTAGGTTAATAAACAGCAAAAAGATCAGGATGCTGGCTTTTGTATTATTATAAATATTATAATTATTATTATATTTGTATTATTATTATTAGGCACACAACAAAATTAGTACACAGCAAACAAGGTCACTATGCTGGCTTTGTATTCTTATTCTTATATTTGTATTATTATTATTAGGCATACAACAAGATTAGTACACAGCAAACAAGGTCACTATTATTATTATATTATCTTGTATTATTATTGTTGTTGTTATTATTAGATGCACAATAATATTCATACAAAGCAAACAAGATCACCATGCAGGCTTTTGTATTATTATATCTTGTATTGTTATTATTATTAGATACATAACAAGATTAGTACACAGCAAAAAATATCACTATGCTGGCTTCTGTATTATTATATTGTTTTATTTATTATTATTATTTTTATTAGATGCACAACAAGATTCATACACAGCAAATAAGGTCACTATGCTGGCTTTTGTATTATTATTATATTATCTTGTATTATTATTATTATTATTAGATGCACAACAATATTCATACACAGCAAACAAGATCACCATGCAGGCTTTTGTATTATTATTATTATATCTTGTATTGTTGTTATTATTAGATACATAACAAGATTAGTACACAGCAAAAAAGATCACTATGCTGGCTTCTGTATTATTATAATGTTTTATTTTATTATTGTTATTGTTATTATTATTATTAGATGCACAGCAAGATTCATACACAGCAAATAAGATCACTATGCTGGCTTTTGTATTATTCTTATTCTTAATATATTATCTTGCATTATTATTATCATTATTAGATACACATCAAAATTAGTACACAGCAAACAAGGTCACTATGCTGGCTTTTGTATTATTATTATTATTATTATATTATCTTGTTTTATTATTATTATTAGATACACAACAAGATTAGTACACAGCAAACAAGATCACTATGCTGGTTTTTGTATTATTATTATTATTATTATTATTAGTTACCCGCATTTTCTCAAAGCTAGAGCCAAAGTGCAGCATAGTTAAAATACATTGATACAACATAAGACCATTCCATATTTATGCTTAGAATCACAATAGTGCTTTTCTTTGGGATATGTTGCTCAGGAGAATGCTCTCCAAGCCCTTTAAATTAATGTTCAATGTGTAGGACTGGGGTGTACATTTCCTTGAATTCGGGCACCTTGGTTTCACCAGCGGTAGAGAGAAAACTATCCTTTGGCATTCAGGGTGTAGCTAGAGGGGGCAAATATGAGGACATTGCCCCTCGAATCAAAATTCAAATCCCCTTTCAATGAATTTCCCCTCCGTCCTCCAATGCCTAGCATTTGCTGTGAGGTAAACACTACAAATCTCTTGGTCCCTTTCTTTGGAGGCCTGAGCTGTATTTCTGAAATGCTCCCAGGGAGATTTACATTACCGGCAACTTGAGAAATTTGAAGGAAAATTTAATTTGGGGGTGGGTGGGGGGTGTAGGTTGATTCTCAGTAGGGGTGCCTCTATTTTGCTTCTCCTCCCATAGCAACATTCCTAGAGATACTGCAATGTGTGTGTGTGTGAGAGAGAAATATTCCAGATTTCCTTCCCTTTGCCTTCTTTCATCCCTTGGCCTCCATCTCTGTCTCCAGCGCCCCCTCAAGTCCTTGGCGTTGGTTGGTTCCTCCGTTGCTTTCCTTAGGCCTCACTTCGTGCTCCAAGGAGAGGTTCGGTGGTTGCTATGATGAGCTCAGTTACAAGGCTTGGGTCTAAAGAAATTAGACCTGGAGAAGCATCCCTCGAAGGCGGAGGAATCACTGGGTGTTCGTTTACACGGGTGTCCAGAGAATCGTGCCAGGCTCAGAAAGCTTGCCACTTTCTCTCCAGTCACTTCGGCATATTTTACTTCTGAATGACACACAGACACAGACACATATAATTCAGAAATAAATCTCGCTTAGAGGGTTATTCTCTCTCTTTCTAAAACCCATAAGCGAGATATATAGTTACTTGCATCTCTCTCTCTCTCTGTATCCCTTATTATTCTATCAATATTATTAATATTATTATTATTATTATTAATATTAATTTTATTATAATATCATTAATATTATTATTAATTTTAATTTTATCATTAATAATATTTTTATTCATAATATAATTATTATTAATAATATAATATAATTATTATATATGATTTTATTATTAATATAATTAATATTATTAATAATTTCAATTTTATTAATAATATTATTTTTATTATTAATATCATCATCATCATCATTATAAATAATAATATTATAATTATTACATATATAATTATTGTGTTGTCGAAGGCTTTCATGGCCAGAATCACTGAGTTGCTGTGAGTTTTCCGGGCTGTATGGCCATGTTTTGTAGGGTGTCTTTTTTATCAGCTTGTCTATGGGGTCAGTAGTTCCCTTAATGTATGGTAAGAGCACTTTTCCTCTGGGTGGATCTTTGTCTCCCAACAAAGGAGACCCCCCAGGCAGGAAGCAGCCAAGCCTTGCAGCTGCAAGGCTATTCAGTGCTAATCAAGATGGCCAATTGCAGCATTCACACTTGCCACAAACAGACAAGAGTTTTTCTCCCACCCTGGACAGATGTGGGTGAAACGTCATGGAACATGGCCATACAGCCCAGCTAAGTCATAGCAACCTATTATTATTGTTATTGTTATTATGAAGGAAGTGCTCCTAAGGTGGTTGCATATTTAACTTTTACTTCACTGGCCTATGCATATCTATATCTGTCTGTATAGATATATAGATAGGCAAAGTCACTGGAGAGAAAGTTCATATGTGTATGTATTTTGGGAGTGAGGTGGAATGGGATGGGCGCAGGGACTTCTGTGCTCTTCAGGAATATCCCATGGGTAAAGTTGGGCTCTCAATGCAGCTGGTGGGACTCTGTAGACATCTGTCTGTCTGTCTGTCTGTCTATCTATCAATCATCTATCATCTATCGGTATAGATATACAAAAGCCACTGGAGTAAAAGTTGCATATATATGTATGTGTATATGCCACACATATACACAGAAGCCACTGGAGAGATAGTTGCAAGTTTTTTTTGAACATGGCAGGATACATTGCACTCACCCACTCTGGCCCCGCCTACACTGACCATTTAATGCAGTTTCAAACTGGTATTGCTGTGCATCTGAAATCCTGAAATGCACCTGAAATCCTGGAACTAGTTGGAGGCCCAGATGGTGAATACACAAACCACTAAGAGGACTAATGCGCATTAAGGGCTTTCTTTCACTTGGCCCATGGCAGTTTGAAGTTAGCTTCGAATTGCACTAAATGATGAGTATAGATGGAGCCTTTCTCTCTCTCCCCACTCCCCTCCTCTCTCTCTCTGTATACACACACACACGTACACACCCCAAGGGGAGGAGGAAGATAGGAAGATTGACAGGACCTGGACCACACTCTGAAAGCAAAGCCCCCAGAGTAATGTTTTCTTTTCTCCCTTCCCTCCCCATCCTAACCATGAGGCATCTTATACTCACTTTGTCTTATTTCAAGTTGTTTATGGGATGTGATTCCCTAAGATTTCTAGCCAGGGTGCTTTCCAGGGATGTGGAACTTTTTTTGCGTGTAAAGACTGAGTGCAGACGCTCTCCCCCGAGCTACAACCGGGAAGAGCGGGAGGAAGTACGGAAAACTTTCCTCTATGGCTGAGAGAGTGCTATGGGATGATGGAAGCTATAGTTTTGCAAGGACTTTGAAAGCCTCATCCAACTGCAATTCCCAGGATTCCATAGCATTGAAGACTAGGCATTAAAGTGGTGCCAAAACTGCATTCGCCCTGTAGTGTAGATCAGGCCTGGGCAAACTTAGGCCCTCTAGGTGTTTTGGACTTCAACTCCCACCATTCCTAACAGCCACAGGCCCTTTCCTGAGGCTGTTCGGAATGGTGGGAGTTGAAGTCCAAAATACCTGGGGGGCCCAAGTTTGCCCATGCCTGCTCTAGGGGGAACCCCTTATTTTCCCTCAGCTCACCTCGAAACCGAGTCACACCTACACTGTAGACCTGAATTGCCATAGCTCAATGCAAAGGGATCCTGGGAGTTGTAGCTTTACAAGGATTCTAATCCGTGGACGCATAGTGCCCGGAAATAGGGCTAACCGTCGAAGGCTTTCGTGGCCGGAATCAATGGGTTTCTGTGAGTCTTCCGGGCGGTATGGCCATGTTCCAGAAGCATTCTCTCCTGACGTTTCTCCCACATCTGTGGCAGGCATCCTCAGAGGTTTGAGGAGTCAACCTCAACCCTCAACCTCTGAGGATGCCTGCCATAGATGTGGGAGAAACGTCAGGCGAGAATGCTTCTGCAACACGGCCATACAGCCCGGAAAACTCACAGCAACCCAGACAGAATACCTAGTAACGTCCTCAGATCTCTTTGAAGTGGTGCTAAACCACCTTAATTCCGAAGTGTAGATGCACCCAGAGAAAGGCAGAAGACAAAGGAGGAATTCCTTCGAATGTCACCAGTCACAAAACTTAATCAAACCATCCAAATTCAGCCGTGACATTCATCAGACCACCGACAACTGACCATCAAACCATTAACCCCCCCCCCGAAACCCCGAATTCAATGGGAAGGCAAGTGGAATGTCCAGGGTGGGAGAAAGAACTCTTGTCTGTTGGAAGCAAGTGTAAATTCTTGATTAGCATTGAACAGCCTTGCAGCTTCAAGGCTTGCTTGCTTTCTGCCTGTGGGAATCCTTTGTTGGAGGTGTTAGCTGGCCCTGATTGTTTCTTGTCTTCTGTTTTTGAGTGTTCTTTCTTTACTGTCCTGATTTTAGAAGGACAACAAGTAATACTATTTGCGGGTTATGTTCAGCCCTCATGTTTTCATCTGTTTTCCTTTTGTTTTCTTCTATCTCTCCCCTAAGGCCAGCTCTGTAAAAGCGAATTGAATAACACTGTGATTCGATTTTCTTCTCCCACTTCTGGAAAATCTTAATCCGGGAATGGATGAAATTTGAATCTCTTTTCAATGAGTCTGGTAAAAGTTATGGCATCCTAAAAGTGATTCTGTAGCATTGGGCCATAGCAGTTAAAGTGGTGTCAAACCGCATTCCTTCTATAGTGTAGCACGAACCCTTTAGTCCATTTTAAAAAAAACCCAATGTTATTAAAAGGACCAGTAAGTCCTGCCTAACTCCAGTCTAAGCCTGATGAGGCCTGGATCCAATTCGCTGGGTCTCTACTGTGTCTGTTTACCCATTGATACGGAATGGGCGTCAGGAGAATAACTCGATTATAGGGTCCCTATGAATGTCCCTATTGTTGTTCTTATTGTGTGCTTCCGAATCGTAATGACAACCATGAGGCGAACCTATCATGAGGTTGGTTTTTTTTTTGAGAAGGGTTGTTCAGAGGGGGTTTTCCTTGGCCTTCCTCTGAGGCTGAGAAAGTGTCACCTCCCCCAGGCCACCCAATGGCTTTCCAGGGCTGAGCCCAGAGCCATAGGACAAGGCTCAAACTGCTATATCCCTGAGATATTTGAAACGGGTTGAAATGGTGCTTCCGGGTGTTTAAGTCTTTCCAAAGGTTCCCTACATAGGCTGCACACTCACATAAACGCGATATCAGAAGTGGTCAGAACCAGTATCAGAAGTTATATCGCCATATCATGCAAGGCAGGACATGAGGCCAGCGTCCCCTGGGCAACGTCCTTGCAGATGGCCAATTCTCTCACACCAGAAACAACTTTCAGTTTCTCAAGTCGCTTCTGACGTAGAAAAAACCCCCACGCAAGGCCATAAAAGTATATAAGGAATGAGCAGAATAAGGCCTGTCGGTCTGTTCGTCTTTCAGGTATTCCCTGCTCTTTGTCCTGGGTCTGATCCAGATCGATTTCCCTACATTTTTTAGTAGTTTCGAACATTTTCCATTCTTTTAAACAGCTGTCCAGGGGAGCAGAGGCAGAGGCATCTGCGTGGAAGTGGAACAGCTCCCACTGCGCCCACTTGCTTTATTTTGACAATCCTCCCAGAGGTCAGCTGATCGTATACAAAGAAGGCTGCTTGTTTTCCTTCTTTTTCATCTCCTTCTTTCTTTCCTCTTTCCTTCCTTCCTCCATTCCATTGTCCCCTGTTTTCCTTCCTTCCTTCCTTCCTTCCTTCCTTTCTTCCTTCCTTCCTTTCTTTCCTTCCTTCCTTCCTTCCTTTCCATCCCTCCTTCCCTCCTTCCCTCCTTCCTTCCTTCCTTCCCTCCTGCCTCCTTTCTTTGACCACCTCCCTCATTTTAATTTCTTCCTTCCTTTGAGAATCTTTCTTTCTTTCTTTCCTGCCATGACTTCTCACCCTCTCTTTGTTTTCATTCCTTCTCTCTTTCCTCTATTTATATTTTTGCCACTTACTTTTCTATCTTTTCTATCCCTCTCTTTGAAACCTACCCCTTTTTCCTTCCCGCCTCTTCCTTGCTTTGTTTGCCCTTCCTTCGTTTTCTCTCCTCCTTTACTCCTTCCTTACTTTTTCACCCTTCCTTTTCCTCTCCTTCTCTCTTCTTTCCTTTTTTTGGCCTCCCACATTTCTTTCCATTCTTCCACTATCGACCTTACTGTCTCCTTTCATTCTTTCTTCTCACTTTCTTTCTTTTCTCTGGCTTCCTCCCTTCCTTGCTCTTCCTCCCTTTCTCGTTCTTTACCCCTTTCTTTTCTCTCTTCCCTTGCTTCTTCCTTTCTTCTCTTCATTTCCTTCCCTTTCCTCCCTCCTTCCCTCTCTTTATTTCATAATCTTTCTTTCTGACTTTCCTCCCTTGCTTCTCCCCTCTTTTCATTTCCTTCCTTCACTTTCCTACCTCCTTCCCTCTCTTTATTTCCTACTCTATCTATCTATCATCTATCTATCTATCTATCTATCTAATATCTATCTAATATCTATCTATCTCTCTCTCTCTTGCTCCTTTTTCCTCCTCTTCCCCATACCTTTATAATCACTTCCTCACTTTATAATCTTCTTTCCTTCTTTCTTTCCTCTCAGTTCCCCTTAATTTTTCTTCCCTCCCACCAACACTATCTTCCTTCCCTCTTTATTTCCTTCCTTCCTCTCCCTTACCCCTTCCTTTTCTTTTCTCCTCAGCTCTCTCCTTCTTTCTATTCTATCCCTCCCTTTGTTCTTTCCTTCCTCTCCTTCCCATTTCTTTCCTCTTTATTTTCCCCCTCCTTCCTTGTCTTTTTTCTTCTCCCCTCTTTATTTTCCTCCCATCTGCAGCTCGCATTCCCATTTCCGCCCCAGTTTAGCCCCAGTTTCAGAGCATTTGATGTCGTGCTGTCACGTCTCTCGAGCAGCCAGGGAGGGGGAAGCAAAGGATCCCACAAAACCAGGTCACAATCCCCCTCCTCGGAAAGCGAGCTATTTTAAGGAAGAGTTAAACGCTGCCAGTCCGGGGGAAGGGGAGGAAATGAGATCCCCCCCTTCTTCCTTCCCTTCCCTCCCCATCTCCTGCTCTTTATCTCTCCCTCTCCCTGGCTTTTCTGGATTGGCATCCACCCGCCTTGGAACAGACTGGCAGGCGTCAAGGGCTTTCCATACCGCGAAGGCGAAGGAAGTGGGGGAGAGGATGGGGTTTTTTTGTTGGGGAGGTGGAGGTTTGTAGGCTGACCCAAAGAAGGGGAATTGGGGATCCCACCCGCGCTCTTCTCTCTGGGTCGAACGACATAATCGAAGGCAGAAGGGAAAGATCCACCGAGAGACCCAGCCACTGTCTCTTGTACAGATTTGTCCGGTAATTTAAACCGGATTCCAGTTCCCCTCCTTTGAGATGAATTCAATGTGTGTCGAGGAGCCCAGGCGGGAGGCAGGCTTTGCAAGCTCCAGCTGCAGAGCTCAGGCGTCTGAATGGCAGGCTAGGATGATTCTTCCCATTATTCCAGGTCCAGGTATGCATTGGGATGAGGCCCAGGCTTAAGAGAGGCTCGCATGTGCATCTACATCAGGCGTGGGCAAACTTGGGGCCTTCCTCCAGGTGTTTTGGACTTCAATTCCCACAATTCCTAACAGCCTCAGGCCCCTTTCTTTCCGCCCTCAGCCCCCCTTCCCCCCTTTAGGCCTGTTCCTAGAGTTCTTTGAGGTGCTGATTAAATCGCCTTGGATAGACCACATCAATTCAAGTCCCTTAAATATCGTTCTCATGTGTATTTAGTAGAATCTTGATGAATCCAAGGGTGGAGGAAAAATTGCTGGAAGAAACATTAACAACCTTAGATATGCAGATGATACCAGTTTGATGCCTGAAAGCGAGGAGGAGCTGAGGAGCCCTCTAACCAAGGTGAAAGAAGAAAGTGCAAAAGCTGGGTTGCAGTTAAACATAAAAAACCCCAAGATTATGGCAAACAGACTGATTGATACCTGGCAAATAGAGAGAGAAAATGTGGATCGAGATCAGTGTTTTTCAACCTTTTTTGAGCCACACATTTTTTACATTTACAAAATCCTGGGGCACACCACCAACCAAAATGACACAAAAGTACACTCTAACACAGTAATACATATAGTTAATATGTTTTTAAATGTATTTATACACTCAGTGTGAAACCTGGGCCTGTTTTGATGAACACAACATATATATGACTTCCTCTCACATATTTATACATGGCTATCATGCCTTCTCTCAGCCTTTTCTTCTTCAGGCTAAACATGCCTAGCTCTTCAAGCCGCTCCTCATAGGGCTTGTTCTCCAGACCTTTGTGAAATTTCACCCTGAGTGAAACTTGCTTCCAGTTAACTATGGATGTCATGAAGCTGTTATAAACAGTTCCTTTGGTGGTGGGGGGGGGGAGGTAAAGCAACTCTCGAAAAATCCAGTAAAATAGTAAAAAAAAAACATTTCCAAGCGGAGAGGCTCAATTTGTTTCTTGGAAACCAGTGAGGGGGCTGCTAAGAGGTGGGAGAGTGCCAATTTCCCATGGCACACCTGATGATCGCTCACGGCACACTGGTTGGGAAACACTGATCTAGATTACTGCAGATGCAGACTGCAGCCAGGAAACCAGAAGGCCTTTACTTCTTGGGAGGAGAGCAATGACCAATCTCGATGAAACAGAGAATCACACTGGCAACAAAGATAGTTAAAGCAATTGGTATTCCCCATAGTAACCTATGGATATGAGAGCTGGACCATAAGGAAGGCTGAGCAAAAGGAAGATAGATGCTTTTGAACTGTGGTACTGGAGGAAATTTCTGAGATTGCCTTGGACTGTGAGAAGATCCAACCAGTCTATACTCCAGGAAATAAAGCCCAACTGCTCACTGGAGGGAAGGGTATTAGAGGCAAAGATGAAGAACTTTGGCCACATCATGAGAAAACAGGAAAGCTTGGAGAAGATAATGATGCTGGGGGAAATGGAAGGAAAAAGGAAGAGGTGCCAACCAAGGGCAAGATGGATGGATGGTATCCTTGAAGTGACTGGCTTGAGTTTGAAGGAGCTGGGAGTTGCCACAGCCGACAGGGAGCTCTGGCGTGGGCTGGTCCATGAGGTCACAAAGTGTGAGAAGTGACCAAGCTACTAAACAACATGTTCTGTATCCCAAAAACTAGAGCTGATGGGGTAGAACTGGTTCCATTTTTATTTATTTTATTTATTTATTTATTAGAATTCCGCCCCTCCCTGCAGGCTTCCATTAAAACGGGCAGCATGCAACAGCCATGCAGCCCTACAATAAAACATTAAAACATTTAAAATTACATGAGTGCAATAACGAGGAAAACACAGAAAATGCCTTAGGTCTGGGACCCCAATAGGCCAGGTAATATACCCAGATATAGGGCATTATAACATTGGAGGCATCAAAATATCTGTTGGCCAGTGACTTGACATGGAGAGCCAGCCTTTAAAAAATATTATTGTGAGATTTGGTGGATTTGTTGGAAAGGAAGCTTCAGGAAAGCTGTCCAAACCTATTCCTAGACTTTCTGTGCTAGTTGGAAGGCATCTCTATGCAACCCAAAGGCTGCCTAGCATTTGATTGAGGGGGAAAGGGGTTGTAGAAGCTATGGCTGGGAGTGGTCTACACCAGGCCTGGGCAAACTTGATCTTGCCAGGTGTTTTGGACTTCAACTCCCACCAGCCTCTTAAGCTTTAGCCCTGTTCCTAGGGTTCTTTGAGGTGCTGATTAAATTGCCTTGGATAGACCACGTCAACTCAAGTCTCTCAGATAACATTCTCAAGTGTATTTAGTAAAAGCCATATGTTCTGTATCCCACAAACTAGAGCTGTTGGGGGAGAACTGGTTCCATTTTTTGAACCCATAGGTCCAATGTAACCAGATATAGGGCGTTATAACATTGGAGGCATCAAAATATTTGTTGGCTGAGGGGGAAAAGGAAAGGGCCTGAGGCTGTTACGAATGGTGCGAGTTGAAGTCCAAAACACCTGGAGGACCCAAGTTGGCCCATGCCTGATGTAGATGGAGCTTTGGTTTCACTCCCCATCTGCATTCCCAACAACTCTATGAGGTAGAACCACCCACAAAAACTTAGAAATAGTGTCTGCTTTCCTCCTGTAAACCCCTTCCCCCCTTTGGGTGTTTGCATTGCTTCCTTGATTTTATATGGGCCAATTTTGGCTTCGATCCAACATTCTCAATCTGTCAGGAGGAATCAGGCACTGGGTTGGACTCCTGCCTGCCCTCAACCCCCAAAATTGTCTTGAAACTAAGGCATGGAGGGAAGGGAGAAAGCAAGGATTGGGTGCGTTAGAGAGGTTGGCCCATTCTACACAGTAGAAAGAATGCAGTTTTGTGACACCCACTTGAACTACCATGGCTTAATGCTTGGAGCAGTGTTTCTCAACCTTCCTAATGTCTCGACCCTTTGATACAATTCCTCATGTTGTGGTGACCCTCAACCATAACATTATTTTCTTTGCTACTTCCTAACTGTAATTGTGCTACTCTTATGAATTGCAATGTAAATATCTAATATGCAGGATGTATTTTCATTCATTGGACCAAATTTGGAACAAAAGCCCAATACTTCCAAATTTGAATACTAGTGGAGTGGGGGTTGATTTTGTCATTTGGGAGTTGTAGTTGCTGGGATTTATAGTTAACCTACAATCAGAGAGCATTCTGAACTCCACCAACGATAGCATTGGGCCAAACTTCCCACACAGAACCCCCATGACCAAGAGAAAATACTGGTGGGCATTGACCTTGAGTTTTGGAGTTTTAGATCATCTACCTCCAGAGAGCACTGTGGACTCAAACAATGATGATCTGGACCCAATTTGGCACAAATACTCAATATGTCCAAATGTGAACACTGGTGGAGTTTGAGGAAAATAGACCTTGACATTTGGGAGTTGTAGTTATTGGGATTTATAGTTCACCTACAATCAAAGAGCACTCTGAACTCAGCCCACAATGGATCTGCATCAAACTTGACACACTACCTACATGGCCAGCATTGAATACTGGTGGGGTTGGGGGTGTTGTTGTTTTTTAATTCTGGGATTTGTAGTTCACCAACTTTAAAAAGGAAGAGAAGGATGGGCAGAGGGATCTCCAGCCTTCTCTGCTAAAATGGTTCCTAAGACCATCAGAAATATGTGTTTTCTGATGGTCTTTGGCGACCCCTCTGAAACTCCCTTTGCAACCCCCACAGGGAACCATGGCAGTGGTAGCTTGACAAGGTCTTTGACTTCCTCTGCTAAAGAGGGCTTGTGCTGCAGCCTAATCAAATTACAAACCCAGGATTTCATAGCAGTGAGCCTTTCCAATGAAAATGGCGTTGAAGTGCTTTCGTTCTATGATTTGAATGTACTCATAGGAGATTGGGAATGAAGGCTGGATCTACAGCATTGTATGGTCAGTGTAGGCCCATATTGTTGGGGAATCTGAGTTGTTAGGCTCAAAATCCCCCTCAGTTGGGGTGATTTCACTATAAATATAGTAGAGTACCAGAAGTACAATTCATAACCAGCAGAAACGTACCTGAGATGAGCTAGGATAAGCTTTTACTCCATAGGATGGCACAGGATTGCAGAGGTTCAAAAGTATTTATTGAAGTAAAAGAAATACATTCTTGTCAGAAACGGTCTAGCTGACTAAATCTCATCTTCTAAGAAAGGTAAAAGGTAAAAGATCCATGCAGCTACATTTTGCCTAGAGAGAGGCAGAATGCATCCTTACTGGAAGGAAGGAAAAAGCAGAAGAGGCTGAAAAATGACGGAGAGACCATATGGTCAATCCAGGGCAATGAAACTTAAAGAGGAAGTTCCCTCACAGAATTCCATTATTATAGCACCAAAGTGGGAGGGGACAGTGGCTGGCAGGAAGAGGGAAGACAAAGTCCTTTCTAGGAAAACATGCATCGGAATGTGGGGGAGGAGAGGGGAGGGAATCCCTCAGTCTAATCCTATCTCTAGTCTAGCTACTCACTGAGGTCTGGAAATCTGATGACACAAGAGACTTGTGCAATCTAGGGATTTATTTATTTATCGTATCAGAAGTGAGCCAAGGGAGTCCAGGGATGAAACCCAACAAAAGTGCATTCATCTATGATATGGATGTACTCATAGGAGATTGGGAATGAAAGCTGTAATGCAGTTGGAATGGCTTTGTATGGTTAGTGTAGGCCCATATAATGCGGATTGAACCACACTGAACTGCATTATATGGGTTTACAGTGACCATATAATGCAGCTCCAACTGCATAGAAAGAAAATAACAGATCTTCTGCTGAATAATCTGCCCTCCCCCCAGTGTGTCTAATCTTTGATAGCATAAATATAATAAGTATTAGTAATTGATGTTTTGTTTTGTAGGAAACCTACAGTTTTGGGGGGATTCTCTTATGGTCCAGCTGGGCTTTGCTTCTGTGAATCTCCCCTTTCTTTCCAGGAAGGCAAGACTCAGCCTTGGTCTATTTATGTATTCAACCCGCCCTTAAGGAGAAGGCTATCATTTCCTCCCAAGCCAAGACAGGGCTACTCTTCTCCTTCCTGATCAAGTTGCAGGACTTCCATCAATATTTCAGGCACTGCAGGCAAAGTCTCCTTCTCCTCCTCCTCATTGGTAACCCATTACTCCGTTCCACACAGGCAGCTCAGATCTCTCCACTTCTATCTCTTCTCTAAAAGTGACCCAAGGGTGTATCTCTACACTTTAGAATGAATGCAGTTTGACACCCCTTAAACTACCATGACTCAATGCTATGGGACCCTCAACCCTGAGATCTGTACTTTTACAAGGGCCTTCACCCATTTATTTCTTAACCCAAAGATTTCTAACCATCCAGCCAAACAGCTGAAATAAATAAACATTTCCAGGGGAGAATAAATAAAATGCACATCAGGAGGGGTCATTAATCTCTCTGGCCCCCAAGATCTTCAACTATTTGAGGTACCACAACAAAAGATGTAATTTCTCCCCACTCCGCAAGTTCTAGTTCTGGAGCCATTTAAAATAACAGATCATTTCATAGCATCTTCTAATAATCTCCCTCTCCCTTTCTCCCCCCTAATACAGATGAGAGAACATTCATTCTCTCATCTATATATTTATCTGAGAACTTCCATTATATGTATTATATATATCTGAGATAATGAAAGCTGAAAGTGATATGGGGGTACTATATCTATAATACCGATATATGAGAGCTTTTATTCATGTTTATGTACACACACACACACACACACATCTCAGGGCTTTTTCATATATATATATTTATTTAAACCACCCATTTATTTAAAACACACACACCTGAGGAAGGGAATGAAAGCTTTAAGCTGATATTGGGGGGATCAGCTAGATGAGAGTTTCCATCTGAGTATCTATCTATGTCACAGTTTTTATTATTCAATATGTGCATTTATATTGAAGAGAACTCTCTCATTCTTAGATAATCTGGCTCTCTATCAATCAATCAATCATTTATCTATCTGAAATCTTTAATGGCTGCATTATTGTTTTCTTGGCTCCTCTGGCCTACAAAACTGACCCTCCACATTTATCTAGATTTTCTTCTTCTAGAGTAGTGGTTCCCAGCCGGTGGTCTGCAACCTCACCATTACTATGCCGTTGCCTCAAAACCATGTGGTAATGAGAGAGACTGATCTCGCAAAACCCTCATATAGCACAGAGCAACGGGGCATATCAGGAGGGTAGATGCTGATTACCCACATAAGATTACTACTACCACATCAGCTCTAGATTACTAAATATGGTTTTCTGTGGGTGAGCAGATGGTGACAACTGGATGGCATATGTTCTGTATCAGAAACTAGAGCTGATGTGGTCTATCCAATGCAATTTTATGAATCAGCACCCCAAATAAATCTAAATTTGACCAAAAACTGATTTGTAACCTTTTTGGTACTAATGTTGGAGAGTAGTCCCTGGTAAAAATTGGTCCCTGGTCAAGTGCTCGCTGGTCAAGTGGTCCCTGATAAAAAAAGGTTGGGAACCACCAGGACCGGACGAAGGTAAAAAATTATTAAGCCAACCTTTTTTATGGCGCCCCCTGGGTCTTCATTGTGGTGATGGCACGCACGCTGGAGCACGCATGTGCGCAAACAGCTAGTTTCGCGCATGCGCTATTGGGACCAAGCGCTTCTGGTGGAGGGAGTAGCGAAAAGAGGATGAAAAGGATGGGGGAACATTTTGCAGCCGGGGCAGAGCCTCCCGCCTCCGGCTGCAAAATGTTCTCTGGCTTGTCCTTTTCGGCCTCTTGGAAGTGCGTTTAGCAACTCCCTCCATCAGAAGCGCTCGGTCCGAATAGTGCATGCGTGAAAGTTTCCTGCATGCGCTATTAAAACAGAGCACTCCCAAGAGGATGAGAAGGACAAGCCAGGGAACATTTTGCAGCTGGAGCAGAGCGGCATGATGCGCCGAACCTGCCAGCCACGGCCGGATGCACCCTTGGCCATGTGGCGCCCTGAGGCAGCCGCTTACTTTGCCTCCACTAAGATCCACCCCTGGGAACCACTGTTCTAAAGTGACCTATTTCCCCCTTTCTGGATAGACTCTAGTAGGGACGTGAAAATCACAGGATCTCATTGCTCTGGAGAGAAAGGAGAAAGTGTGTGCATGTGCATGTGAGAGTCTACATCTTCATCTCGATTTTAAACCCTAAAATAGTACATCCATCACACACATGCCACTCTTCAACCAGACAGTTCCAAATCCATTGGTGATCCAGAATTAAGGGTTGCCATAACTCAGAAATGACTTGAAGGCACAAAAGGACAACAGCAACAAAGAAAATACTAAGGCAGCTAAAGCCTCCTAGGAATAAGAAATCTTGATCAGAGTTAGCTATGCTGAATACAAGGAGGACATTTGTAAGCATAGATTGTGCTTGTTAAAATAATCATATTTAAGAATGTTTCAGGGTCATCTACAGTGCAGAATTATGGGATAGACACCACTTTAAGTGTCATGGCTCGATGGTATGGAATAATGGGAATTGTAGTTTTATATGGTCTATGGCCTTCTCAGCCAAAGAGTGGTGGTGTCTCATCAAACCACAACTCCTGGATTCCACAGCACTGTTCAAGTTCAAGTGGTGTCAAACTGCATTAATTTGATAGTGTAGATCAGTGGTTCCCAAACTTTTTTGGCCTACTGCACCCTTTCCAGAAAAATAATTACTCAGCGCTCCCCTAGAAATTATTTTTTAATTTTTTAAATAGCAATTAGAAAGGTATAAAATATTGGAGGGGGTTGGGAAGAATTAACAGTGATTTATGGGTAATGTAGTTCAACTACATCCAGAGAGCACTGTGAACCCAAACAACTATGGATCTCGACCAAAATTGGCACAAATACTCAATATGCCCAAATTTGAACATTGGTGGAGTTTGGGGAAAATAAACCCTGACATTTGGGAATTGCAGTTGTGTGGAGTTATAGTTCACCAGCCATCAAAGAGCATTCTGAACTCCACCAACAATGGAATTGAACCAAACTTGGCACACAGGACTCCCACGATCAACAGAAAATATTGGAGGGGGTTGGGGGAAAAATTGTCCCTGGCATTGGGAATTGCAGTTGTGTTGACTTATAGTTCACCAGGCATCAAAGAGCATTCTGAGCTCCACCAATAATAGAATTGAATCAAACTTGGCATACAGGACTTCCATGATGAACAGAAAATACTGGAGGGGTTTGGGGAAAAAACCTGACCTTGACATTGGGAATTGCAGTTGTGTGGAGTTATAGTTCCCCAGGAATCAAAGAGCATTTTCTGCTCCACCAACAATGGATTTGAACCAAACTTGGCACACAGGACTCCCATGATCAACAGAAAATACTGGAGGGGTTTGGGGGAGGATGTTAAATAGATGATGGGATTTGCAGCACCTTCAATTGCATCTGTTTTGACATCAAAACCACTTGCCAAGAAAACTCTGTGATGGGTTGCCCTTAGGATTGCCATACACCAGAAAGAACTTGAAGGCACCGTGTCTCCTGTTTTACTGACAGGGTATAGAGCTATGTTTGGCATAATGTGTCCAACTAATTCCACAATTTATGTATTATGGCCTACCAAAAGCTGCAGATCATATCATTTATTATGCTGTACCTATTTAAGCAGAGGCTGGATGGCCATCTGTCAGGGGTGCTTTGAATGTGATTTTCCTGCTTCTTGGCAGGGGGTTGGACTGGACAGCCCATGAGATCTCTTCCAACTCTATGATTCTAGGATTTTAGGGCCCCACCATTATTACTGTCCAAGGCTTTATTATTTTATTTATTACTAGCTTGGGGACCCGGCAGTGCCCGGGTTATTTGAAAAAGGCATTGTTTGTTTTGGGGTGTTAGGCAATATCAGTTTGGTAATTTGTAGCCCTATTTCTTAGGAAAAAGGCCTGTTTTTCATGTTGTTTCTAATTAATTCTCCCATTAGAAAATGCATAAGGATGTGGGTGAACTGCAATTCCCAAAATTGTGGGCCAGTCACCCCGAACACCACCAGTATTGTGTAAGTCTGTATGCCAAGTTTGGTCCAGATTCAACATCGGCTAGGTGCAGTGCTCTCTTTATGCGAGTGAACTACAACTCCCATATGCCAAGGACAATCACACCCAAATCCTGCCGGTATGTACAGCTGACCATGTTGGGTCTGTGTGCCAAGTTTGGTCCAGTTCTGATGTTGGTTGGCATCAGTGCTTTCTGGATAAAGGTGAGTGGCAACTTGTATATGCCAAGGTCAATCACCCCCAAACCCCACTTTTATGCATGTTAGGTCTGTTTACCAAGTGTGGTCCGGATCCGTCATTGTCTGGGTGCAATTTCTCTGTTTGCTGTGTGCCATAGAAAAGAGTAAGAAAGGGTTAAGGGAGAGGCAGTGAGCAGGATCATGCAAATTCCACACCAATGGAGAGAGAAAGGAACACTGGGATGTGGTCCTCACTATAACCTGCAACGTCCCTTGAGGGAGTGCTTTTGGTGGCTCTTCAGCATTGTGGGTTATAGCTGTTTGTGGAGGCAGGAGCCTGTCTGTGTAAGTGGACACCCATGCCACATACACACATATGGATTTTCACTTTTATTATATGTATAGATAGAAGAAAGATTACAGAAATGCCTACTTATTTCAGTCTCTGTTGGGCAAAGCCGTGTTCAACTTTTCAGGAAACAAATTCCATATTTGACTTCACAAGGAACACATTCTGGACATGACCTTTCAGTGGAATGACCACCCAGACTTAACAAGTTAAGTCAGAAGCCCTTTTCATGGAGTTCACTAAAGTTTGTTCCCAAACAAAAGTGTAAAGACTCCTAAGTCCAGTTTAAGACTAAACTTGATTCAGTGACTCTCAAACCACTCTTCAGAGTGGCAGTGCCTACCTAATCTTGAATTACAAGATGGGAGGAAATTGGGTTCTGGGCCCAGCTTCCCCCTTCTCCTGCCCCGTATCTAACTTGAAGACTGGAAGATTGATGGAGCTTGTCTCTCTGTCTTTCTGTCCTTTCTTTCTCCCCCTTTCCCCCCTTTTAAAAGCTGTCGACACAGGCAAATTAAAACTGCTAATTACCTCCTGGTGGAGACTAACCAGATCCTTCCTTGATTGGATTTTGACTGCGGCAATGTGGCCGTGTCTGGGCAATATGGGGAGCTGCCGATGACGGCTTGCTTTTCACACTTTTGGAGGAGATTGCTTAAGCGGCTGAGGGGGGAAAGAAAGGGAGTGAGGCTGTTAGGAATTGTGGGAGTTGAAGTCCAAAACACCTGGTGGGCCCAAGTTTGCCCATGCCTGCTCTACATTGTCAAATTAATGCAGTTTGATGGTAGTTTGACTGCCATGACTAAATGTCTATAGCTTTCTCTGTCAAATAGTGGTGTCTTCATAAACTACAATTCCAATAGTATTCCGCCATAGCAGTTCAATATCACCTGTGAATCTCCAGGTTGTCCAGTGTGACTCTATGGTCAACTTCCTCCAGTCATAGTGGAAGACCTAGAGATTTCTAGTGAGAACACCTCTCTAGGGATTTGCAGGTGTGTCAATATGATTCCAGTGGAAGTTCATCATAGAGTCATTCCGGAAAGCATAAACATTCACGGAGACGTTTTCTCTTAGGTTAAAAAATAGCAATATGGCAATCTAACTTGCTACCATGTATTGTCGAAGGCTTTCATGGCCGGAATCACTGGGTTGTTATAGGTTTTTGGGGCTGTATGCCATGTTCTAGAAGCATTCTCTCCAGATGTTTCGCCTGCATCTGTGGCAGGCATCCTCAGAGGTTGTGAGGTCTGTTGGAAACTAGGAAAATTGGGTTTATTATATATATTTCTAGTTTCCAACAGACCTCACAATCTCTGAGGCTGACTGCCATTGGTGCAGGTGAAACCCAGTAACCTGCTACCTTTAGGTGTGGAGGAGGCTGCGGTCCCATTGCCAATGCTGAAGGGTGAATCAACTTCCAGACCATCTTGTTTTTCACCTTAAACCATACAGTTGCTTTGGGCTATCCATGGGAGATGAGAAACAGTGGGGTCAAAAATGTTACCAAAGCACCAGCTCAATCCCAAAAGAAAGGCCACGACAGAAAGCTGGCAGTGCAGTTTCTAATGGGCCTCTGAACATCCCAACTGGGATACTAAGATCAATGTGTACTCCTCTATGTGCCTTAAAACACCCAAATGTACTGTTTCTTACTAAAGTGGGTTTTTTTTCATCCTTCATCATTCAAAGCGTTCAGAGCAGCATTATATAAAGATTCACAAGTTGAATTTGATCCAAGACCAACCCTCTTTCATCTGAATAGTGCAAGTAGCACATAGCCTCAACTTATTCTCCATGGCAATTAAGTAACATGAAAACTGCCATTGCATTTGTCTTCTAGACATCTCAGTAAATATAGATTAAGAGCACCAGCCTACTCAGAAATAAGTCCATTAAGCATAATGGGCATTACTCTCAGATAAACTGATATCATACTCACTAAGCTGGGAGTGCCTCTCATCAAACTCAATGATACTTATTTTTAGGTAAACATGTGTAGGATTGTATTGGAAGAATAAATAATGTGCTGAAATGCAGCCTTTCTCTGATATGCTTCAGCACCTGAAATAGGAATACAGATATCACTGTGCTTTAAATATACCGTATATTTCCTCTAATTAGTCATAAAACTTTGAGCAAACCAATGCATTTGTTTGTTTGCTTGCTTGATTCTGTCTAGATTTTCTAATGTAGGTAGCAAGAGAATCATAACCAAGAAAATGTACATAGCTTGTTAGCATCTGACTCCTGATGAACTTCAGTTTTTCCATGACAAGCCTAAATAATAATAATAATAATAATAATAATAATTTCAGGTGTATGCCACTTTTCTCCCAAACTGGGATCCAAGGTGACTCACAAAAGGAATAAATGAAAAACAATAACAACAATCAAAATCATCATGCTAAAACACTTTAAAATTATCTAAAAGTCACACAAAAGGTTTAAAAAGTAAAACACAATCCCAGTAAGAAGCCTTCCTTTGAGCAATTACATATTAAATATCTAGAGATGTCTAGAAATATCTGGGATGGTCAGGGTTCTCCCCAGGGGCACAAGAATTACTGAGATTTGAGTCAGCTTTTTTTGTCAGACACGGGCCCTGAATTTCTTTGTAGTACAGTAGAGTCTCGCTTATCCGGCCTTTGCTTATCCGACATTCCATCTTATCCAACACCCCCCTTTCTTCCAGCATTTCCCACTCAATTAAAGGAACATTCTCCAACTCTCTCTCCTTTCCCAATAAGTGAAAAATGCAAGACAATGAGGAGGAGGAAGGAGGAAAGGGGGGGGGGGAGAGCCAGGACTGGAAGCAGAAGCATCCTCCCTCCTTTCCTATGTGATTTCCATGCTCCTCTTCCGCATCTGGGCACTTCCTGCTGGGCAGCTCTAGCCCTGAGGTTTTGCCTTGCCTTAACCATTTGAGTCCCTGTTGTTAGTATTCTAAGTGTCACCTTGGACAGGAAATAGTAGGAGACTCTGTATTATCCAACATTTCCACTTACCTGACGTTCTGCTGGCCCATTTATGTCAGATAATCGAAACTCTACTGTAAATGCAAGGGGTGAAATTACTTAAAACTACAGGAAAGGAGATTCCACCTGAACATTAGGAAGAACTTCCTAACTATGAGAGCTGTTCAGCAGTGGAACTCTCTGCCCCAGAGTGTGGTGGAGGCTTCTTCTTTGGAGGCTTTTAAACAGAGGCTGGATAGCTATCTGATGGCAATGCATTGAATGTGATTTTCCTGCTTCTTGGAAGGAGGTCGGACTAGATGGCCCATGAGGTCTCTTCCATTTCTTTGATTATCTGCTTCTATGATTCTAAATTCAGTGTAGTCTAGTGGTTTTCATGCTGAACCATGGCTTTGGAAATCAGCGTTTGAATCTCCACCCTGTCATGGAAACCCACTTTCTGACCTTGAACAAGCAACACTCTCTCAGATTCAGTGGAAGGCAAAGGCTAATATTTATTTATTTATTTATTTTGGCAGTTTACCCCGCTCTTCTCAACCCCCGGAGGGGGACTCAGAGCGGCTTCCAAAAGGCACAATTCGATGCCCTCATAACAACACAGTATAAAAACAGTATAAAAACCCTAAAACATTGACACTAAAATACCTTAAAATACAATTACATTCATACAACCTATGTATTCACCTATGTTAAAACAGTGTTCTGTCCATAAAAGCATTGAGCCCTATTCACCAGCTTTCCATTAAAAACTAGTCTCAAGTGCTGTCCTGTGCTACTATGCGAATGCCTGGTCCCACATCCAAGCCTTCACTTTTTTTCCTAAATGACAGGAGGGATGGAATTGATCGTATGTCACTAGGCAGCGCATTCCACAGACGAGGAGCCACCACCGAGAAGGCCCTCTCCCTCGTCCCCACCAGCCGCACCTGAGAAGCTGACGGGAGCAATAGCAGGGCCTCCCCGGATGATCTTAAAGTACGAGGTGGGACGTGGCGGCAGATGCGTTCGGACAAATCAGATGCTCATCTGCTAAGCTGCTCTGAGTAAATCTTGCCAAGAAATTCCCCTGATATGATTGCTCTAGGATTGCCATAAGTTGGAAAGGACTTAAAGGTACACAAGAACATCTAAATGCAAAGTAAAGGTGTCCTGGTTCAAAGAAAGAGTATGGAACTAAGGGCACTTCCAGACAGCACCAAATTGTGGGTCTTAGTTTGGGGCAATAAAAAAAGGTACATGAGAAGAGATCCACATACAAACATATTGGGAACGGGATTTCTGCCGCCATTGTCCACACTTGCTGCTTTGTCCTGGGATTTTGCAGTCCCCAAGATAGCTGCAGTGGGATGTCTTTTAAAACATAAGATGTAAATATGTGAATATGTGAATCATTATATAAGTTCCATTCTTGGGTTATAGAGGCTGTGTGGCCATCTGTGCAGACAAGTTTGGCCATGTACGTGTGTTTGGGAACTATGAGACGATGTTCCAGGGATATACATGTTGGTTCCTCATTGTTTTTATCATAAAAACATGGGAAAGTTGATTACACGGCAAAATCTTTGTGTGTCACAAACTTCATTAAGCATGTGAAGGACAAAGTTCTCTTGCCAGGATAAAGTTTTCTCCCTTTAGTCAACTGTTGCCTGATTTTAGGATCCAACCAATCAGGAATAGACATGTATAACCCATGGCAGTTCCACACAGCCATATAACCCAGAATATCAAGGCAGAAAATCTCACAATATCTTCTTTGAACTGGAATATTTGAGTCCATACTCAATATATCCATATATACAAGTTCAAAGCAGAAATTGTGGTATTTTATTCAGCTGTGTGGAAGGGGCTCCAGGAACAAATCAACATAAAAATCCCGTTTTCCGAGTGTCAGAACCTACAGACATTCGAAGATGTGCTGTTTTGGGCCAGAACTGGGATATTCCTACACGTGAAAATATTGTGGTTTTTTTTAAAAAGCTCCTGGGATAAAGGTTCTGTATGGACAGGCCCAAATGTTTGCATAATGTGTTTGACTATTCCCACAATTCATGGATTATGGCCTCAGAGAGAATGGTGGAGCATGTCTTATCTTGTACCAAATACACTTTGGCCCCACCATTTTTGCAGTCCAAAGCAGGAAACAGAAACACTGTACCCACTTGTTCCAGCCTCTGTTGGTCAAAGTAATGTTTAATTTTGCAAGGAACTAATTCTGCCGATTAGTCAAAGTGGAAAAGCTGACCCTTCAAAGGAATGAGCAGCCAGATCTAACAAGGCACATCAGAAGCACTTTTCTCTGAGTTCAGTAGAGCTTTTTCCCAAATAAATGTGCCCAGACCTGGAAGATTCATACTTTGAGAGCTCTACTGAAATAATATGAAATTTTCTTCTAAGTATTAAAATACAGATCGGAGTGTTTGTTTTTGTTAAACCTACATAAATGCCCTGTTTTGCCCCAGAAACAGCCTTACAGCAAGGGTTAAAGCAAGTAAAAAGCTTTGCTTCAGCAAAATGATAATACAAAATGATAACAATCAGCAGCAAAGGAACAAAAGGAAAATCCCAAAAGCAAAGAAAAAGTCTTACAGCAGACATGAAATCAGAGTGTTTGGCAAAAAAAGTATTTGCGGGGCACTTGCTGGAGCTGCAAACAAGGAAACTGGAGCACAGACGCACTGAGTAGAATGGTTGCTCCCAGCATTGCCCACTTGCTTTACTGCTGATTTATAGCCCTCAGCTCCCAGCACAGGTGGTCCTAGGGTGAGGTCTGATTGCTCAGCATCCTTGTAGCAATTCTAGCTGTCTTTTTCCTTTCGCTCTTCGGTGTTGCTTAAAGGTAGGAACTAGCAGTATGTTTTCCTCTCCCTCTCCCTCTTCCTCAACACCTGGCCCCAAATTCCAACTCCTACATCTTCAGCCTCCTGCTCTACCTCGTCCTCCTCAGAAGAGGAGTACAATGTTTTAATGTATATTTATAATTGCTTTAATTGGTGCTAGTTGTATTTTATGCTATGTTTTATTTTGTGTTGGCATTGGTAGCTGTCCTGAGTCCCTCTTTGGAGGTTGAGAAGGACGGGATATAAATGTTCCAAATAAATAATAAACAAATACACAAAAATACTGTTTGTTATAGTTAGTTGCTGTTTTATAGATTATTTGTTCTCTTTGGATTTTACTAGGTGTATAATACCAACAACCATGTTAGGGAGAAGAATGTGACATGAATGTGTAGATGCCTTACATATGGACCTGTTTGGCTTAGACTTGGATATCCTGGTTAACTGTTGCAGATAAAACTCCACACACTGAAAACAATTGTTTTGGAGGCTTTCTATCCTCCATTCACCAAATTATGCTATCCAGTTTGGGTTTTGATTGACTTTGACTACTAATCTAGCATCTCCAGCCCCGTTAATATAAAGACTGCCTGCTTTCTCTCTGCTTTCTGCCAACAAAAGAGTTACTGTCCTTTGTCCAGGATGAGAAGTTTCTAAGTTTATGGGTGGATTTTACATTTCCAATAATGGAGGATCAAATGTTTCTGTATCTTTTGCCCCTGATGCCTCTAGGGGTGATTCCAGGTGAAACCTCAAACCATCCCATCACCTGTCAGAGTTGAATGTCCTTTATTCCACAATAGAACATTATATCGACATCACAGACCAAGTCTAATTGTTAGTTCCATCCAGAGCAGAAACATTGTACTATTTGTTTCGACTCATGTTTGTGGTAAATACCTTATAGGACAGAGATGAGAAACTTCTTTCAACCTTGCTGTTGCATTTCTATGTATTTGACAGCTCTGGGCAAGGCTGTTGTCTAAAGTAAGTAGGGCCCATTCAGATTACTTAAGATCTCCTGGAACTTAAAGGCACCAAATTTGAACTTTGAAGCCAAACAGGGCCAGATTTGGTTGTGGGACCACCATCAACTGTATGCTATAGTTCAGAGTAAAATGATGGCAAGCCATCTCACACACACACACACACACACACACACACACACACACAGACACACACACACACACACACACACACACACTGAATAGGACCAACAATCCAATCTACAAAGCAGTTAACAAGAAGCCATTGCACATACTAGTCTTTTCTAATGCTCCATTTTTAGACCTTACATACAAGATGTCCTTCTCATATAGAGCTTGAAGGCAAGTAACTGGATTGTGGTTTAGTTTCAATGGGGCCAATGTGTTAGGGTTTTTTGTGTTGGAAGAATTGAAAGCAGTTTCCATGCTTCCAATGTGCTCCATATGTTGATCGAAGGCTATCAGTCCATGATCTAGACCAGGCCGGTTAGAAGTGCCCTTGGCCGGTTAGAAGTGCTGTCCAACTTCTAACCGGCCAAGGGCCGGACTTGAGGTCACTGATGACCTGGGGGGCCATTCGGCCCCGCCACCAGGCCCCGCCCCAGGCCCTCCCCCAGCCCCACCCCGCCCCGCCCCCAGCCCCCTCCTAAACTGTCATTCTCCCGCCTCCTCCTCTTTCTCCGGCGCCGCACCAGCGGCACCGGGAAGGAGGAGGAGGCCCACCTCCTCGCACCCTCCCGCCCTTCCCGGCGCAGCCGGTGTCCCGTGCGCTGCGGCGCCGGGGAAAAAGGAGGAGGAGGAGGGAGAGTTCTCCCTCCTCCTCCTCCTCCTCTTCCACCGGCGCTGCGGCGCAGGGGAAAGCAGCGATGCCGGGGACAGAGGAGGAGTAGGGAGAACGCCCCCCCCTCCTCCTCCTCTTTTCCCCTGCGCGCGCGCTGGCGCCCGGGATTCTGGGCGCCGGCGCGCGTGCGGGGAAAGAGGGCCGAAGGAGAAGGCAATCAGCTGACGGCCTTCTCCTTCATCCCTCTTTCCCCGCCCGCGCGCCGGCGCCCGGGATCCCAGGCGCCGGCGCGTGCGAGGGGAAAAAGAGGAGGAGGAGGGAGAGTTCTCCCTCCTCCTCCTCCTCCTCTTTCCCGGGCGTCGCTGCTTTCCCCTGCACCGCAGCGCCGGTGGAAGAGGAGGAGGAGGAGGGAGAGGAGCGGGGGAAAAGAGGAGGAGGAGGAGGGAGAACCCTAACCCTCCTCCTCCTCCTCTTTCCCCCCCGCCCCCGCCTTTGCCCGGATCCCGGGCGCCGGCTTGCGAAGGGGAAAGAGGGACGAAGGAGAAGGCTGTCAGCTGACGGCCTTCTCCTTCGTCCTCATCTTCCCCCGCCCGCGCCCTTGCCCCGATCCTGAGCGCCGGCGCGGGGAGGGGAAGGAGGAGGGGCGAAGGAGGAAGAAGGCAGCCAGCTGACTTCCTCCTCCTTCGCCCCTCCTCCTCCCCCGCGGACGCGCCGCGGCTCCAATCGCGAGCCGCGGTGCAGGGAGGGGAAGGAGAAAGGGCGAAGGAGGAGGAAGTCAGCTCATTTCCTCCTCCCTGCCCCGCCTCCCCCTCCCCCCCCGGCCGCCATTTTTTAAAAAAAATTAAATGGCGGCCGGGGGCATAGCGGGGGCCGTGTCGAACAGGCTGGGGGGCCGTGTACGGCCCCCGGACCGCCAGTTGGACAGCACTGATCTAGACTAGAGACCACGGTGAATCCATCTCATTGGGTAATCAAGAAGGCAAGTGTCATCAATGGTGCCATGGATTGGGTTGTTGTCACCCAAGAGTAATTGGGATCTTTGCCTCAATGAAGGTGCCAAGATCTTGATTTAGAGGCATTGGAACAGCCTAATAATGAATTATTTTCTATGGAACGTTCGGGGAATTCAGGTTGTCCGGGTTACTCTTTTGCAGAGACCTTGATTAACTCTGAGATATCCAATTCTGTGGATGGTAAATCTCTTTTTAAGCACACACAAAGCTAAGTTATAAGTTGCTCTGTCCTCCTTTATTTCCTTCCTTCTTCCACACTCCTAAATATACTAAATAGAGGAGTTGACTTCTAACAACAACAACAACAACAACGTGTTGTCAAAGGTTTACATGGTCAGAATCACTGGGTTGCTGTGAGTTTTCCGAGCTGTATGGCCATGTTCCAGAAGCATTCTCTCCTGATGTTTTGCCCACATCTATGGCAGGCATCCTCAGGGGTTGTGAGGTCTGTTGGAAACTAGACAAGTGGGGTTTATATATCTGTGGAATGTCCAGGGTGGGAGAAAAAACTCTTGTCTGCTTGAGGTAAGTGTGAATGTTGTAATTGGCCATCTTGATTAGCATTTAATATTTATTCATTTTATTTCTTTACGATATTTATATCCTATTTTTCTCAACCTCTAAGGAGGCTCAAAGCAGCTTACAGTTAGGCAATAATTCAACGCCTTAACAAAAATATGCAATTAAAATAAACATTTAAATTAAATTAAGATCAAAATGGAAATACATTAAAACATTTTAAAAACATTACATTGAATAGCCTTGCAGCTTCAAAGGCTGACTGCTTTCTGCCTGGGGCAATCCTTTGTTGGGAGATGCTAGCTGTCCCTGATTGTTTCCTGTCTGGAATTCACACCTGTCTCAAACAGACAATAGTTATTTCGCCCACCCTGGACAATCTGCAGATATATAAACCACACTTTCTTAGTTTCTAACAGAAACCTCACAACCTCTGAGGATGCCTGCCATAGATGTGCATGAAACGTCAGGAGAGAATGCTTCTGGAACATGGCCATACAGCCCGGAAAACTTACAGCAACTCAGACAAGAATTCTTTCTCCCACCCAGGACAGTCCACAGAAATATAAACTCCACTTGCCTAGTTTCCAACAGATCTCATGACCCCTGAGGATGCCTGCCATAGATGCAGGCGAAACGTCAGGAGATAATACTTTTGGAACATGGCCATACAGCCCGCAAAACTCAAAGCAACCCTGAAAAGGATTATTTCTCCCACCCAGGACATTCCGGCCCAGTTTATCTATCCAAATGCATCTCTCCCTACGAACCCACCAGGGACTTGAGCTCTTCAGTGGAGGCCCTGCTCTCGATCCCGCCGGCCTCACAAGCATGTCTGGTGGGGATGAGGGACAGGCCCTTCTCTGTGGTGGCCCCTCAACTGTGGAACTCCCTGCCCAGGGATATCAGATCGGCCCCCTCCCTCCTAACCTTTCGGGGAAAAAATGAAAACTTGGCTCTTCGAGCAAGCTTTTGGGGCTTCAGCTTAATCTGATAAACTTGAATTGGAAAACGACCCAGGAACGACTTAGACGACTGAATGTATAAGGACTGGATATGATGACATAGTATTTAATGTTTTTATTGTGCATTGTTTTGATGTTTTTAGATGTTTTGTAATTTGATGTTTTTATTCTATTGATATGTGTATTTATATATGGCATCGAATTGTGCCGATTGTTCACTGCACGGAGTCGCCTTTGGGCTGATATGGGCGGGGTAAAATGATGTAAATAAATAAATAATAAATACATAAAATGCACTTGCCTTGTTTCCAACAGACCTCACAACCCCTGAGGATGCCTGCCATAGATGTGGGCAAAACGTCAGGAGAGAATGCTTCTGGAACATAGTCATACAGCCCGGAAGACTCACAGCAACCTAACAACAACACTATCTGAACATGGAAATCAGATATGGATGGTCTGGTGCTTTGCTATGCCATGGAGGAAGGGGTCCACATTTTTGTTTCCAATTTGCAAGCCAGCTTTGCATACACATACACACACTTACATATACATAAACACAAACACATACACACAAACACAATTTTTGGACCACTTTCTTTCGAAACAAGAGGGTGGGGAGGAGGAGGAGAGGAGGGAGAAAGGAAGGAGCTCTATGTCATAAATGGGAACATTGTGCCTGAATGCAGCCCCCTCCCCGACACACACACACACACACACACTCTTTATTACAGAGGCGTTATTAGTTCTGACAGCATGCAGCTCAGGTTTGGGAGGGAAGGTTTTGTAATGGGATGACAGACAGGAAGGGCAGCAATCACACACTCTTCCCGGGCTCAAGCTCCCTCCCTCCAGCACACACACAGAGGCACACAATCTCTCCTCTTTCTTTTCCTCCACCAACCCTCCCCCCCCTTTTTTATCAGAATGTTCTGTTCGATGCCATTTATCCTTGATGATAGAAAATTGCTCTGTTGCCAGGACGCTGCCGCGGCTGCTGCTGAAATAGAGGGCAGGAGCTACATTTCCATTTTACAGCTTGAAAGCTATTCAAATGAATTCGTAGGGGGAAAAGGGGGTGTTCATGGAGGTGGTCGTGGAGGGGGACACGCGAGGACGGGCTGGCTGGCTGGCTTGGAAGACCAGAGAGAAACAAACCAGGAGAGGAGAAAGACCAGAGAGAAACCCGAGTCTTTCTTGTTCCTTTCTTTGGTCTCTTCTTTCACAAAACCATCAGCTTTATTATCCCTCCTTTCTCTGTTTCTCTTTCTGTGTGTAAAGGAGAATTGCAGGGAATATTGGGACATGGAGAATGAAAAAGATAGAAGCCTGTGCTACCTAGATCAGTGGTTCTCAACCTTCCTAATGCCACAATCCCTTAATATAGTTCCTCATGTAGTGACCCCCAACCATAACATTATTTTCGTTGCTACTTCAGAACTGTAATTTTGCTACTGTTGTGAATAGTAATGTCAATATTGTGTGCCAGTTGCGCCCATACCTTGGGAAGTCTGACTTGGCCACGGTAGTCCATGCTCTGGTTACATCCCGTATAGATTACTGCAACACTCTCTACGTGGGGCTGCCTTTGAAGACTGCTCGGAAGCTTCAATTGGTCCAACTGACAGCAGCCAGATTGATAACAGCAGCGACACTCAGGGAGCGTACAACTCCCCTGTTGTGCCGGCTCCACTGGCTGTTAGTTTGCTACTGGGCACAATTCAAAGTGCTGTTTTTGGCTTTTAAAGCTCTAAACGGTTCTGGTCCAACTTACCTGTCCGAACGCATCTCTCCCTATGAACCATCAATATGCTTAAGATCATCCGGAGAGGCCCTGCTTTCGGTCCCGCCTGCTTTGCAGGCGCGCCTGGCAGGGATGAGAGACAGGGCCTTCTCAGTGGTGGCTCCTCAGCTTTGGAACTCCGTTCCTAGTGACATCAGATTGGCCCCCTCCCTCCTGACATTTTGTAAGAAAGTCAAGACTTGGCTTTTCGAGCAAACATTCGCAGACGAACTTTAATCGAGATCAAGGATTACTATGACGACGAAACGGAAACTGATTTTAAGATTGTGGAGCTGAGATTTGTATTTTGTAGTTTTTAACTGTTAATTTTATATGTTTTTATATGACTGTTTTTATCTTGTGATGTATTATATATGGGCACTTGTTGCCACTTGTTCACCACCTCGAGTCGCCTTCGGGCTGAGAGAGGCGGTATAGAAGCATGGCAAATAAATAAAATAAATAAATATGCAGGGTGTATTTTCATTCACTAGACCAAATCTGGCTATCTATTTCTGGTTTTTTTTATTATTCTAAAGCCTTTGACTGTGTGGATCATAATAAATTATGGCCAGTTCTTGGTGATTTGGTATAGGGATGCCAAATCACCTTGTCTCTCTCCTGAGGAATCTGTATAACGACTAAGTAGCAACAGTAAGAACTGACCACGGAACAACAGAATGGTTCAAGATTGGGAAAGGAGTACGGCAGGATCGTATACTCTCACCCAACCTATTCAACTTGTATGCAAAACACATCATATGATGTGTGAGGTTTGACAAATGTATGGCTAGGGTTAAAATTGCTGGAAGAAACATTAACATTACCTTAGATATGCAGATGATACCACTTTGATGGCCGAGAGCAAGGAGGAGCTGAGGAGCCTTCTAACCAAGGTGAAAGAAGAAAGTACAAAAGCTGGGTTGCAGTTAAACATAAAAAACCCAAGATTCTGGCAACTGGACTGATTGACATTGGCAAAGAGAGGAAGAAAATGTGGAGGTAGTGACAGACTTCATATTTCTAGGTGCAAAGATTACTGCAGACGCAGACTGCAGCCAGGAAATCAGAAGACATTTCCTTCTTGGGAGGAGAGCAATGACCAATCTCGATAAGATAGTGAAGAGTAGAGACATCACACTGGCAACAAAGATCCGCATAGTCCAGCGCTGTCCAACTTCTTCCGACCCAAGGGCTGGAAGAAGTGTCACTGATCACCTGGGGGGCCGTAGGTGATCAGTGAGCGGGGGGCAGGGCCGCTCGTGGGGGCGGGGCAGGGCCGCTCGCTCATGTAGCCCCTCTTCCTTCTCCCCGGGCGCGCCGCTGCTCGGATCCCGAGCAGCGTCGCGAGCGGGGAGAAGGAGGAGGGGCTACGGAGGAAGAAGGCAGCCGGCTGCCTCCTTTCTCCGAAGCCTCCCCTCTTTCCCCCCGGGCGCGCCGCTGCTCGGATCCCGAGCGGTGGCGCGAGCGGGGAGAAGGAGGAGGGGCTACGGAGGAAGAAGGCAGCCGGCTCCCCCGCCCTTCCTAGCAGTAGGCGGCGGCAAGGGCGGCGCGTCACCCCAGGCTTCTGACGCGCCGCCCTTGGCGCCGCCTACTGCTCCTTTTCGGTGGCTAGGAAGGGGCGGGGGAGCCGACGAAAAGGAGCAGTAGGCAGTGCCAAGGGCAATGTGTCAGAGGCCAGGGGTGACGCGCCACCCTTGGCACCGCCTACTGCTCCTTTTCGGCAGCTAGGAAGGGCGGGGGCCGCGAAAGGAGCAGTAGGCAGCGCCTGGGGTGATGCGCCTCCCTTGGCGCTGCCTACTGCTCCTTTTCGGCAGCTAGGAAGGGTGGGGGAGCCGCCGAAAAGGAGCAGTACGCGGCGCCAAGGGAGGCGCGTCACCCCAGGCGCTGTCTACTGCTCCTTTTCGGCGGCTCCCCCTCCCTAGGAAGGGCGGCACGGAGAGAGGGAAGGAGGGGGTGGTGCAGGGAGGAGGAGCTGGCTCCCTTCCTTCTCCCTGCCCGCCTCCCCCCCCGGCCGCCATTTTTTTAAAATTTTTTTTAAATCTTTCGGGAGGGTAGCGGGGGCCATGTCCAACAGGCTGGGGGGCAGTGTACAGCCCATGGGCCACCTGTTGGACAGCCCTGGCATAGTCAAAGCAATGGTATTCCCCGTAGTAACCTACGGATGTGAGAGCTGGACCGTAAGGAAGGCTGAGTGAAGGAAAATAGATGCTTTTGAACTGTGGTGTTGGAAGAAAATTCTGAGAGTGCCTTGGACCACAAGAAGATCCAACCAATCCATACTTCAGGAAACAAAGCCCAACTGCTCACTCGGGGGAAGGATATTAGAGGCAAAGATGAATTACTTTGGCTACATAAAGAGAAGACAGGAAAGCTTAGAGAAGACAATGATGCTGGGGAAAATGGAAGGAAAAAGGAAGAGAGGCCGATCAAAGGCAAGATGGATGGATGGTATCCTTGAAGTGACTGGCTTGTCTCTGAAGGAGCTGGAGGTGGTGATGGCCATCAGGGAGCTTGGGTGTGGGCTGGTCCATGAGGTCATGAAGAGTTGGAAGTGACTAAACAAATAAACAACACCTGATACGCCCAAATTTGAATACTGGTGGGGTTGGGATTGATTTTGTCATTTGGGAGTTGTAGATGCTGGGATTTATTGTTCATCTCCAATCAAATAGTATTCTGACCTCCACCAACGATGGAATTGAACCAATTTTCGCACACAGAACTCCCATGACCACCAGAAAACACTAGAAAGGTCTGATGGGCATTGACCTTGAATTTTGGAGTTGTAGTTCACCTGCATCCAGAGAGCACTGTGGACTCAAACAATGACGGACCTGGACCAAACTTGGCACAAATACTCAATATGCTCAGATGTGAACACTGATGGAGTTTGGGGGAAGTAGACCTTGACATTTGGGAGTTGTAGTTGCTGGGATTTATAGTTACCTACAATCAAAGAGCACCCTGAACCCAGCCCATGATGGGTCTTTTCTCAAACGTAGCACACTACCTACATGGGCAAACTTGAATATTGATGCGGCTGTTTTGAATTATGGGAGTTGTAGGTCGCCAACACCAAAAAGGAAGAGAAGGACAGGCATAGAGATCTTCAGCCTTCTCTGCCAAAAGAGTTCCTAAGACCATCAGTAATTTGTGTTTTCTGATGATCTTTGGTGACTCCTCTGAAACCCCTCTCATTGCTCCCCAGGGGTCCCAACCCCCAGGTTGAGAAACACTGATCTAGATCAAGGCATAGCCCCCCCGGGGGGGGGGATTTCAAGATAGAGAGATAGATAGATAGGTGTGTGGCATCTAGATCAAGGAGTAAATCTAACAGGCGAGTGGATTTTCAGACAGAGATAAACCAGGCATGGGCAAACCTCGACCCTCCAGGTGTATTGGACTTCAACTCTCAGAATTCCTAACAGCCTCAGCCCCCTTCCTTTTCCCATTCAGCCACTTAAGCACCAAATGAGATCAATTCGCCTTGGCCTCTAGATTGTGGACAGAAAGTTTCTAATTTCTGTCCTATAATGTATTTACCACAAACATGAGTCGAAACAAACATTGCAGTGTTTCTGCTCTGGTTGGAACTAACAATTAGACTTAGTCAGTGATGTCAATATAATGTTCTGCTATGGAATAAAGGACATTCAACTCTGACAGGTGATGGGATAGTTTGAGGTTTCACCTGGAATCACCCCTAGAGGCATCAGGGGCAAAAGATACAGAAACATTTGATCCTCCATTATTGGAAATATAAAATCAACCCATAAACTTAGAAACTACTCATCCTGGGCAAAGGCATCCTGGGCTTAAGTGGCTGAGGGGGGAAAGGAAAGGGCCTGAGGCTATTAGAAATTGTGGGAAGGCCCAAGTTTGTCAAAGATAGATGGCTATAGAAAATATAAACAACCCTGCCAATTTTGATATAGATGTATAGAGACAACTAGTCCCATTGGGGTGAATTTGTTTAACTATTCCATTTCCGTATCTTTCTCCCTCACACAAATATATATTATTTGCTATTGTTGCATTATGTACCTTCAAGTTGAACCTTGGTCTCCCAGTGTCTAATCCTACACTGAAATCATTGGACTTCAGCAGCACAGGACCATTTTATTAATTATTTTTTATTTAAGTTTTATCCTGCCCTTCTCCCGGTACGGGATCCACTTTCCCACAGCTAAAAAAATAAATAAAAATTGGTAGTGTCCCAAACAGTGCAGTCTCACATGGTATGCTGTTGAATAATGTGAGCTCTCTCTTCTACCTAATGCAATGTGCACAGCCTGCAGGCTTGCATATATCCAGTCAACCATTTCCCAGTAGGGATTGGCTTCAAAGAACTTGCCCTTTCACCTTTTATAGGTGCTCTCAGCTTTTGATGTCTTTATTGCATGCAACCTAAGAATGCAGGAAGCATAGGGTGAGATCTGATGGTTCACTCCCACAAAAGTAGACCCATTCTCTCAATCGTTGAGTAGTGAGTCAACATATGGAGAAATCCCATTGGGTTAACTCTAGTTTAGATCACAAATAAGTTATTTCCTTTAATAGTTGAAACCCATCCCAGGAGATAATCCCATAACTGGAAAAAGATGGAATATGCATTAAATAAATACATGGCAGGATTTAGGCTGCTGTATGTAAGATGAAGAAGGGAATGTTGGCTGCAATTTCCCATAAAAGCAGCCACAAGCAAAATGAAACATCTACATTTTGTTCCTACTTTTGTGTGAATTGGTTCATGCAATCCTTTGAATGTATTCTCAAAGGCTTTAATGGCTGGAATCACTCAGTTGTTGTGAGTTTTCCAGGCTGTATGGCCATATTTCAGAAGCATTTTCTCCTGACATTTCACCTGCATCTATGGCAGGCATCCTCAGAGATTGTGAGGGCAGAGGATGCCTGCCATAGATACAGGTGAAACTTCAGGAGATAATGTTTCTGGAACATGGTCATACAGCCCGAAAAACTCACAACAACTCAATCCTTTGAATCTTTACAAGGAAAGAAACTGAGTTGACCTCGTTAGAATAAGAGTGCGTACAGTTTTAGTCTCACTGCTCAAGTCTATGCATACTTACTTAGAATTATGACTCTCTCCATTTACTCCTGCTCAGAGGTAGTTAGGATAAAGGCCAATCAAAGAAGTGGTTGGTGGCTTCCAAGTCTGTGGGATGGTGACACTGCTTAATGTTTTAATCCAAACATGAAAGGAACTAAATAATGCCAGGAACCCTACACTCAAAACAGGTTCAGCACTTTGGATAGCTCTCCCATAGTTTATAGATAGGATTCACCATTGAGTTGAGAACCAGCCATTCCCAAGCTGGATCCATTACTTGGGTTTGTAGCTTGGTGAAGCCCTGGAATGTTTCTGCAGGGAGGTTTAAATGCCTCTCATAAACTACAAATCCCAAGATTCCTTAGAATTGAACTATGGCAGTCAAAGGAGAATCATAGTGCTAAATTTATGTGGTGTGAAAAAAAATTAGAATTGCTCTGTGTCCTTAAATACAGTGGGTCGGAAGGCTGGCATGTGGACACCACAGGATATGAATGGTGATAGAGCTAGAATATTGCTCCCTGGTGGTCTCTTTCATGCATAGTGTTTGGATTTGGGTTTGGTTCCGGTGTCCAAATTATTAAGATATGTTAAAACTTGAAGTACATGGCAAAAGTCCTCTGTAGGCTTTCATAGAAGTTGCTCTTAGATGTTATTGACACACAATGGATTGAGCATTGGACTACAGTTCTGGAGACCAGGATTTGAATCCCTGATCATGCATGGAAATCCACTGGAGAACTTTGGGCAAGTAATGCTCTCTCTGTTTCAAAGAAAGGCAAGAGAAAAATCCCTCCTTACAAATTCTGCCCAAAATACTGTGTGATAGGTTCACCTTATGGTCACCATAACTGAGAAGTGACTGAAAAGACACATATCAACAACAGTAACAAACAAATACAAATACAGTTGAGGTCGTCCAGGAATAGTAAAGGCTGATAAGGAGCTGGCTACACTGAATATGCAGAGAGCACTTATAACTCTAGAATGTGCTTGTAAGAGTCTTCATATTTAAGAATCTTTCAGTGATAATGGATGGGAACACGTTAGCCTGCTTGCTGCAAGTACATGAAAATAGGTAAACTGAACAATCTCCAGTCAGTGTTGACCTTCTCCATCTCAAACTACAAAAACAGTTCTGAGGTTTCTGGTCATGAAGGCTATATAAAAGGCAAATGTTTCCCCTTGACATTAAGTCTAATCATATCTGACTTTGGGGGGTGGTGCTCATCTCCATTTCTAAGCTGAAGAGCCGGCGTTGTTTGATAGATGCCTCCAAGGTCTTGTGGCCAGCATGACTGCATGGAATGCTGTTACATTCCCGCCATAGTGGTACCTATTGATTTACTCACATTTGTATGGATTCGAACTGTTAGGCAAATATCTCCCTGATGGAAGTTGTAAATATAAAGCAAGGTTAGTAGCACAAGACTTTGCTCAGAAACAATTTGAGACTTATGACAACACATTTGCACCTACTGCCAAGGCGGAGTCTATGGGACTAATGATTGCATTGGCTGAACAACAAAATTATAAAATGGAACATTTTGATTTTGAAACTGCTTATCTCAATGCTGAGTTGCAAGAGGAAATTTGTATGAAGCAAGCACCGGGGTATTAGGTAGACAGAGGGAAAAAAATTACAGACTTAAAAAGGCATATGGATTGAAGCAATCTATTCACAGGTGGAATCAGTGTATCCATGAGGTGTTGTGTAAAATGAATTTTGTGCAAAGTGTTGCTGATGCATGTTTATATACCCAAGAGAAAGAATATCAAAATTAATTTTGTTAATTTATGTAGATGACTTGTGTTTATTTTCAAAGTCAGAACAGCAAATCCAGAAAGTGTTCCAGAAGTTAGAAAAATATTTAAAATTGAAGGATTTAAAATGTCTAAAGCAGGGGTGCTCAGAATGGTGATCGGGATCACCAGGGTGATCTTCAGACCTCATCCTGGTGATCTTCAGGCCCCTGACCAGATTTTTTGCTGTTGGTCCTCTTCACATGCCCCTGAACGCTGCAAAGAAGTCCTCTGTCGTTGCTCCTCCCCGCCTCCAAAAGCTCCAGAGTCCAAGAGGCAGAATGGGTGCCCTCTTTTGGATTCCTCCTCCTCCCTCCGTCCTTCTCCAGCCACTCAGAGTCGTAGGAGACCAAAGGGGGCGGGCCTGGATGACGCGATGCATGGCTGGCCCCGCGCGCATGCGCAGAAGCGGCCATTCTGCCCCTCGGACTTCTCGTGAGCTCTTGGAGGTGGCACGCATGCTGTCGGAGTGGAAATAGTAGCAACGATGGAGGAGGAGAAGAAGGACGCTTTGGGGTCATTTCCTTACCGCATCTCAAAGGTCGGTCTTTTTACTTTGGGGTGGGTGCTTGATTGTTCTGTGGCATGTCTCTTTGTTTATTTTTTATGTTTAAAAATGGCCTTTTATCTCCAAAGCCTCTCTGCTTGCTTTGTTCCTTGAGAAATATATGTTGGGGAATATGGAAATGTGGGAGAAATGGGGTGGTTGGATGTATTTTTGCATGCCCCTTTGTTTACCTTGCTGAGTATTAAATGGCCTTGCAGTTCAAAAGCCTCTCTTCTTACTTTCTGGCTGATAATATGTGTGGTAATACGGCAGTGTGGGAGAAATGGGGTGGCTGGATGTATTTTTATGCTCTGTTTTATATTGTTGTTATTAAATTGAAATGTTGATGTTTTATAACTTCATTTTATGTAAACTGCCCCGAGACTGCTGGAAGGAGCGGTACATAAAAATGAATAATAAATATCTGTATACCTTTATAAAACAGAATGTTTGTATGTGTGTATGTGTGTGTGTATGCGGAGGGCGGAAGGGCGGATATGTGGCAGCTATTTGCATAAAGTCCTTTGATTGGACAGCCTCGCCACTCCAAAATTCTAAGGCACCAGACAGAGGGCATTGATAGCCACTGATTAGCCAGCAACCCAGAGTCCAGGCCTCTACATTCAAACAACAGGATTTCTTCCCACTGAGGGGAAAAAAGCCAGCAACCCAGAATCCAGGCCTCTACATTCAAACAACAGGATTTCTTCCCACTGAGGGGAAAAAGCCAGCATCCCAGAATCCAGGCCTTTACATTCAAACAACAGGATTTCTTCCCACTGAGGGGAAAAAAGCCAGCAACCCAGAATCCAGGCCTCTACATTCAAACAACAGGATTTCTTCCCACTGAGGGGAAAAAAGCCAGCAACCCAGAATCCAGGCCTTTACATTCAAACAACAGGATTTCTTCCCACTGAGGGGGAAAAAGCCAGCAACCCAGAATCCATTCCATGCAGGCCTTTTCCATTTTTTTTTACTCCTTTCTGTTTTACACCGGTATACTTTCACAGGCCAGGGCGGATATGTGGCAGCCACTTTCACAGGCCAGGGCGGATATGTGGCAGCCACTTTCACAGGCCACAGCGACCAGCGCGGGTGATGGACCTGCACCAAACTTGGTACACATAACCCCCTATGACATGACCCACGTATTATGGGATTTGTAGTACTTTCCAAGACTTTGGTTCCCAGACCACTGAGGCCACCAAAAAGGACCAATACAGACCACACTCAGCACACACAGCCCCCATGACCCACTCTACGTCCTGGTGCAGTTCGGAGGAGGGTGGGCCATGGATGATGGGACTTGAAGTGCCTCTACTCACTTCCAAAGTCCGCTGCAACCCTCATCCAATCACTGATCGAGACCAAACTTGCCATACATAACCCCCATGACTGCCTTCACATCCTGGTGAGTTTTGGGGGAGGACTGACAATGGATGATGGGATTTGTAGTACTTTTACACCCCTCTGTTCCCACAGACCACTGTGGCCCCCAACAAACACTGAGAAAGTCCACACTTGGCACACAGAGCCCCAGTGACCCACTCTACATCCTACTGAAGTTTGGAGGCGGACAGAACATGGATGATGGGACTTGCAGTACCTTCCCTCACTTCCCAATCCTGCTACAAACCTAATCCAATGACTGATCAACACCAAATCTGGCACACAGAGCCCTCATGACCCACTCTACAGCCTGGTGCAGTTTACTGTGAGACGGACCACGGATGATGGGACTTGAAGTACCTTCACTCACTTCCGAAAAACAATGCATCCCTCATCCATTCACCAATACAGACCAAACTTAGCACACAGAGCCCCCATGACCCAATCTACATCCTACTACACTTTGGGGGACGGGACACACAGAGATGATGGGACTTGCACTACCTTCAGTAATTTCATGATACCACTGCAACTCCCAATAATGATGGATCAAGACTAAACTTGGCACACAGAGCCCCCATGACCCACTCTACATCCTGCTGCACTTCTCAAATGACCCGGGCAGGACCGGGTCCCCAAGCTAGTAAATAAATAAATAAGAAAATAGTTATACATTTTACATTTCTGGGTAGGTGATCTTTGGGACTTGGTTTTTTAATCAGTAGCTCCCATGCTGAAAAAGTGTGAGCACCCCTGGTCTAAAGAAATACCTGGGTATTAAAGTAATTAAATCTGAAGGAGAGTTATTTTTGAGTCAGCAACAAAAAATAAATGACAATAGTTTAAGTGGGATTACAAAATGTGAATGCAGTTCTGACTCCACTAACAGTAGATTTTCTCAAACAGGAAAATAGGGAGGACTTAGAATGCCCTGAACAACATCATTCAATTATAGGGAGTCTATTGTATATATCAAACTGGTCAAGACCCGACATATCATATGCAGTTGGACTTTTAAGTAGAAAAGTATCTAAACCTAGTGTAAATGACTGGCAAGCCTTAAAGAGGGTATTGAGGTATTTGAAAGGAACTATTAACTATTGTTTGTATTTTCCTAAGACAAGTCATGAAGAACTAGTAGTATTTGCAGAAAGTTCATTTACAGAAGAACAGGATAGAAAATCAGTGAGTGGCTATGTTATACAGTACAGAAAGGCTCCAATTTGTTGGAGATCACAAAAACAAACAACTGTAGCTGTTTCTACAGCAGAAACTGAATTTGCAGCACTTTCAGAAGCTGCAAATGAATTAATTTGGTTAAAACAGTTGCTTTCTGATTTAGGTTTAGCAAACAAAAGTCCAGTCACTGTATTTGAAGATTCACAAACCTGCATAGCTATGGCTGAAGGTGAAAGTTGGAAGAACAGAACTAAGTATATAGCTGTGAAATATCAGAACATCAAGCAATTAATTCAGCAAGAAACTATAAAGTTAGAATATTGCAGATCTGAAGAAAATATAGCTGATATATTAACAAACCCACTTTCAGCAGAAAAACATCAACATATCTAAGTTAGGCTTAAAAGATGTAAAGTAAAATGTAACTGTTTATTTGTGTTCAAATGATTGTATGTAAATCTGTATGCGGGTGTTATGTTTTGCTGTATAATTGTTTGGTTGGGGCTTGTTAGTTACTTAAGAAAAGGAAGGGGTGTTAAGAGTTCATTTCTGAAGTAACAAGTAGTAAGTGATGTAAGGATCAATGCAGCAGGGAATGAGCCAAACCACCTGGCCAACATTGTGTAGCTAGTTACAACCAGGGTGGAGCAGCTGCAGGGGGAATAAAGGAACCTAAGTACAACTCCTTTGCATGGGTTTTTGGAGTAGGCTGTTGGAGGTGGTTGCTGGATTGTTGGAAAGGTGTGCTTGGTGGAGTTGGCTGGAAGGAGTTTGGAGTTCCACAAGGCTTGTGTCTAAAAGAGAACATTTGGACTCTGTATGTATATATGTTCTTTTATAAACTCTGCAAAAGACAATGACTGTGTTTGTTTCTTGGTCAAAGGCAAAAAGCTTCCGCATTGGTGAGTGTCTGCATTCATCTTCATCGTGGCAGAAGCTGGGGCTAACAGTAGGAGCTCACCCCACTCCCTGGATTCAAACTGCCGACCTTTTGGTCAGCAAGTTCTGCAGCTCAGTGGTTTAACCCTTTGCACCACTGAAGGCTATATATTACCTCCAATATCGGAAGTAGCACACTTGTGAGTGCCAATAGCTTATGAGTTCTCTATAGATATCTGGCCATTGTGGGCTCCAACATATACAGTATCTTCCCATGTTCTTAGGAAGGATAAGAGGACAAGTCACAGGTCATATTTTTTTAAAAGCAGGCAGTACAGCTCCGCTTTATTGCAGCTGCTTGGGAGGCTGAAATCTAGCCAATTTTGTTTTGCTCAGCAGAAGCCAGCAGCTGCGCGAGGTCTCCTGTTGAGCAGACTTTTCAAGCAGCTGTGAATGGATCCCTTGCCAAGAGTGGGCAAAGGAAAGAAAGAATTGGCATTACCATCTAGATACCTAGGGGTTTATTTGACTGCTTTGGGCTGAGCTATTCAATGGGCTGGCTTGGCAGCAAAAATTACTAGGAAGCGTTAAGTCTAAGCAAATGGAGTTTTTCTCCTAGAGGGCACAGAGGCAAGATCAGTGACATTAACATTGTTCTGGCATCTGTGTGCACCCCATAACCAACTATAAAATACTCCTGATATGTCTTCTAGGGACTCAAAACAATGCATATGGCTCTTCTCCTTTCAACTTTCTTTGAACGAGAGAACCCTATCAGATAGGTCATACTGAGAGAGATTGACTGCCTCAAAGTTGCCCAGTAAGTTTCATGGCTGAGTGAGTTTTCATTCACTGAACCAAATTTGGCACAAATACCTGATACACCCAAATTTGAATACTAGTGGGGTTGGTGTGTGTGTGATTGTTTTTGTCATTTGGCAGTTGTAGTTGCTGGGATTTATAGTTAACATACAACCAAAGAGCATTCTGAACTCCATCAATGATGGAATTGAACCGAACTTGGCACACAGAACTCCCATGACTAACAGAAAATACTGGAAGGGTTTGGTGGGCATTGACTTTGAGTTTTGGAATTGTAGTTCACCTACCTCTAGAGAGCACTGTGGACACAAACAGTGTTATATATGGACCAAATTTGGTACAAATACTCAATATGCCCAAATGTGAACACTGGTAGAGTTTGGGGAAAATAGACCTTGACATTTGGAAGTTATAGTTGCTGGGATTTATAGTTCACCTACAATCAAAGAGCATTCTAAACTCCATCAGTGATGGAATTGAACCGATCTAAGCACACAGAACTCCTATGGCCAACAGAAAACACTGGAAGGGTTTAGTGGCCACTGACGTTGAGTTTTGGAGTATTAGTTCACCCAAATTCAGAAAGCAGGAGGAGGGAGGATTTGCCTTCTGTTTCCAAAAAGGAAGAGAAGGACAGGCGGAGAGATCTTTAGCCTTCTCTACCAAAGGGGTTCCTAAGACCATCAGAAATATGTGTTTTCTGATGGTCTTTGGTGACACCTCTGAAACCCTCCTTGCAACCCCCCAGGGGTCCCGACCCCCAGGTTGAGAAACATTGGTCTAAGAGTAAGGCAGAAACCATTCTGATGTCCCAGCTACCAGAAATCAAAATGGAAAGACCTTCAAACTTTTTAGACATCTTGGACCTATATGTCTCCTGTGCAGATTTTCCATTTCTTATAGTGGAATTTGAGCTGGACAACTTAAGAGCGGGGTATAAATATATTAAAATATAGTAAATAAGGGGCCTGTTATATCAGAACAGTCTCTCGCCTTCATGCTGTTTTCCTTCGAAGGTCTATCAGATGCCTCATCATGGAAGCTCACAAGTAGAGCATGAAGACAGTTGGCCTGTCTGGTCATCCTGCTGCTCCAGCAATGTATGGTTTATTGTCTTTTAAGCTAGGATTTCAATTAACTTGGACAACACACATTGGCATAAAATGTTGCTGTGCACAGCTCTTCTTATTGAGTAAATCCATCCCATTCCCTGTTTTTTCTTCCTTCCTTACAGACATTTAGTCAGCATTCCGCGGCTACTGAGCATGCCCAGTCCTCATTTGAGGGCCAGCCCTCCTATTAAACAACATGGTACAATTTAATGAAGCATGGCATTTCGGGTGTCAGGAAAGAGCAACTATTTTTTAAAGTTTGAATTTGATAAAATATTAATAAAAGTGTCCGATAAGGGTACTTAATAGATTTCTGCCTTCTATGCTTTGGATATTGGCAGCTTAATGAAGATGGAAAGGTGTGCTCCTCTGCTCAAGGGTGCATGTACACTGTAGAATTAATGCATTTTGAGACCACAATAATTGCTATGGTTCAATGTTATGGAATCCTGGAATTTGTAGTTTGGTGAGGCATCACCACTCTTGGGCAGAGAAGGCCAATCTTTTAAAACAGCTCATATGATTCAACACCACTGAGCAATGGTGGTTAAACTGATACTGAACTGCATTAATTCTACAGTGTAGATGCACTCTCTTTTAGCAAGAGGCCTTGAGCTTGCCTTGGTCCGAATACTTAATGTCAGATTTTAAAGAAGTAATAGAAGTAAAATGAATACGATCACCTAGTGGTTGGAAGACATGTTTAAGTACATGTAAATATAAGGACTCCACATTATATCAAGAAGGTTGTTTGATTTGTCTAAAACACACCAACATATTCATGTTTAAACTCCAGTAGAAATTATTCAGCTGATGGGACAAAACGCTTTTGACATGTTCTCATTAAATGCACCCTGGGTTACATTCTCTTCCCGCTGCAAATCTGCTCCTCATTTCCATTACATCTCTAGAGGTTTGTGATGTGCCAGGAAAACACACACACAAAAGGAGGAAAATCACGCTAATCTTTCTTTGATCTGTAAAGGGGGATCACAGCAGTAATCAGGTCATCACACAGTGGGGAAAAAAGCTTTTTGCGAGATATAACCCTTAGTTTCAGGGGCTTCTATTGCCAGGTGGCTGCGAAAGAATGGTTGGTATAAAGGAATAACTGGTCATTTCAGATGGGAGATTAAAACAACTTCAGTCAACACATAGGCTATTACCCTATAGATTAAGAGTGTTGCAATTGCTCCTTGCTCCCACGCAACATGGGATGTGTTTACCAGCCTCTGTGTGTATGCGTGTACACACAAATGCTACATTAGCTTGCATTTAATTTGTGAGTGGGGAGTACTTTTGACTCCCTCTGTATGCTAAATTTTATTGTATAGAGAGATACAGATATTTGAGACTCTCACTCAGGGCATATGTACATTTTTGAGGTACTTTTACAATATGCAAAAGGCAACATATATTACAATATAGTCTGAGCAACCCTTATTTGAAATTCCAAAATACTCCAAATGTGTGATTAAAGTAGTGACAGATTTGGTTTTTGATAGTTTGGTGTACATAAGCTTTGTCTCATGCACACAATTGTTAAAATTATGATAAAATATTATAAGGCATATATAATCGCTTTGAGCCTTCGGGGAGTGGCGGTATATATGTTTGAAGCATAAATAAATAAATAAATAAATAAATAAATAAATGAATCATACATGATTTCAGTCCCATCTCAAAGATATTTCATTTATACCTGTATCATAAGGAGCCCCGGATGGCGCAATAGGTTAAACCTTTGTGCCAGCAGGACTGAAGATTGACAGATCGGCGGTTCGAATCCGGGGAAAGCGTGTATGAGTTCCCATCTGTCAGCTCCAGCTGCCCATGCGGGGACATGAGAGAAGCCTCCCACAAGGATGGTAAAACATCAAAACATCCAGGTGTCCGTTGGGCAGCATCCTTGCAGATGGCCAATTTTCTCACACCAGAAGCAACTTGCAGTTTCTCAAGTCGCTCCTGATACGAAAAAACAAAAAAAAAACAAAAAAATGATCCTATACCATATATACCTGCATGCAAATATAGGAATTCCAAAGTCTGAAAAAATGAATTCCAAAATATTTCTGGTTCCAAGCATTTGGAGGGTTACTCACCCCACCCCATTCCCTCTACATAACTTCAGTTTCTGTTCTGCCATCTATAGATGCCTCTGCATAATGTTTGTGTGTTCTCCCATTATTTTCTACCTGTGCCTCATAACACTTTCTATTTTCAGCACTTGAAAGGTCTTTTTGTGATTTCATTTTTTCTTTCTCCATAATGTGTGTGTCTCTGTGTCCCACATGACCCTGTTCCCCCCCTCCCCTGTATTACATCACAATTGTTGTTCTTTTCCCATCTTCATTTCAGTTATTTGCCACCTTTTTTTCTTTCCGTATCATGGGCCTAAATGCCATAAAGGCACTAGATGCCATCTGATCTTGGAAGCAAAACAGGGTCAGCTCTAGTTAGTACTTGGATGGAGGACTGTCAACAAATGCCAGGTACTACAGGCTATATTTCAGAGGAAATATTCCTTGTTGAAGAAAACCTAATGAAATTCATAGAACTGCCATAAGTTGAGAGGCAATGGGAAGGCACATACACAACACATACATAGGTCTTTCTGCCTTCTGATCCCATGCTCTCTGCTTGGTGTTCTTCATGAACATCATTTAATCACGTGGGATAGACCAAAATAAGGCAATATATGATATGATCTCTATAAATATAAAATAATTCCATTATTGAAATTAAGCAGTAACAGGGCCTTTATATTTTTTTCCTAGATTAGCATCAGCCACAAGAGGGCAAATTATTGAGACAAAAACTAAATTCAGGTGATAATAATAATAATAATAATATATTTTCATTTTCAAAAACAATATAGGCATGCCTCCCAGATTTCTGTCAAAATCAGGTGCACCATTTAAATTTCAGTTCTGCAGCAATGGAAGCGCCTAGCAAAGGCCACTATAGCATGGTCTAATGCAGGCTGGTTAAAGACTGCTCTGCCAAACAAAAACTATCTCTTCATATGACAGATTATGGATGTCACAGAAGGACAGCACAATGTTAATTATTCATGTGAAATTTTATAAGTCCTCGGATAAAATAGCTCAGCTGGTTTTGATCCTATGTTATATGACTCACATTTCACAGATGAAAACTGGGAGATGTGAGGTGGGAAGCAACATTCGGTTGAGGACAAGATGGCAAAATGTATTAATGAGGACGAACATGGAGTGCTGAAAAAGCAATAATATTATTGGGCTATTTGCACATATATGTACATACATGTGGGCATGTGATCTTTGCCATCCTTCCCCCGCTCCTTCAACACAATGAGTAGGCCTTTTCACTCATATAAATATTCCAAGCTATTCTCCTAGTGGTTGGGCCGTGGTGATGCAACAGGTTAAACCATTGAGCTGCTGAACTTGCTGACCTGAAAATTGGCAGTTTGAATCTGCCAGATAGGGTGAGCTCCTGCTGTTAGCTCCAGTCAACCTAGCCATTTGGAAACATGCAAATGTGAGTATATCAATAAGTACCACCTCAGCGGGAAAGTAAAAGGCTCTCCATGCAGACATGCCAGCCACACAACCTAGGAGGTGTCTATGTACAATGCAGGCTCCTCGGCTTGGAAATGAAGATGAGCACCACTCCTAGAGCCGGAGATGAAAGGTGAATCCTTTGCCTCTGTGTATTTGTGTTTCATTGATTCAAGGCATTGCGGGTTTGCCTGTGTCTGTATATATATGCTGGAATCCACCCTGAGTCCCCTTGGGGAGTTAGAGTGGAATAATAATAATAACAATAACCATTATAGCACCCACTTTAAAAAAGGAGACCCAAAGAACACCAGAAACTCTAGGCTAACTAGCTTAATTGATATTCCAGCAAAAATCCTTACCAAAAAGTACAGGACTAAGAAGAGTTCCCAAGGGAAGATGGGACGGAATATAAATAAAGTTGACTTGACAAAACTCATATGATTTTGTAAGAACATGCAGGCTTCAGAAAGGTGTGTAACTGGCAACAGCTCTCATTTGGATATTTGCTTCCACTGGTTTCCATCTTCTCTGTATGTATTTCCAAACTAATAAGCCAAAGGAAAAAATATATGAAAAAAACCTACATATCAGCTAAAGCAGAGGTGGGTGGAGTCTAAGAAATCTCTGGTTTTAGGATGGAGAAACTTGGACAAGGACTCCATAAGCGTGTTTTACTTGGAAATACATTTCAGTTATGGGCATCTGTTTCCAGTCAATGACATAACCTAAAACATACTTTGGTGAGTTCTGCAGTAGTAGAGTTTACTTCTCAGAGTTCCTTATGGGTTTGCACAAGCTTTTAACCCACTGATGAGCATTGTGCCTTATAGCCTATGAGTCTTATAACACTTTTTTCCAAGTTGCGGTACCAATTTACTGGAGCCCCCAAAGCATCTAGATTTTGATCAACATTAAATTTCATATGTAGAGGTGTTTTTCACCCCACATCAATCAGCTCCCAATTGTGGATTAGCAGCTCATATCTATTCCCTGGAATTAATATCAGAATTGACTTCCAGTTGTAATTTTTGCTCAGTTTTCAGCTGTGAAATGCTGTGACAATGTGTGTAAAATTCACCCTCCTATACCGATTCCCATGTTAGTAGGATAGATGATCCACACTAGTGTTTAGTCTGAACTTTAAAGAAGCTCTCTAATGTGTTTAACCTATTCAGAAAGCTGGTAGTCCCAATATCAGGGCACTGATGAATCTCTTTTGGATTTTAGTCACTTTATAGAAGCTTCACAAAGTAAAGAAGTCTTTCCGAAAAGAGGCAGGCAATTGGAAAGGCTTCTTTAGCGTTTAGGATTAAACTCACAGCCACCAGCTTTCTGCATAGATTTAGGGCTTTGGGATTTGGACTGTGGAGCACCTGGATTTGTAGTCCAATTGTAGACTCATATAATACCACTCAATGCAGTATTATATGGTGTACACCAGGCATGGGCAAATTTTGGTCCTCCAGGTGTTTTGGACTTTGATTCTCACAATTCCTAACATCCTATCGCAGTGTTTCTCAACCTTCCTAGTTCCATGATGCCTTAATGCAGTTCTTCATGTTGTGGTGACCCCAAACCATAACATCATTTTCATTACTACTTCATAACTGTAATTTTGCAACTGTTGTGAATCGTATTGTAAATATCTGATATGCAGGATGTATTTTCATTCACTGGACAAAATTTGGCACAAATACCTGATACACCTGAATCTGAATACTGGTAGGGTTGGATGGGATTGCTTTTGTCATTTGAGAATTGTAGTTACTGGGATTTATAGTTCACCTACAATCAAAGATTTTGAACTCCACCAACGATGGAATTGAACTAAACTTGGCACACAGAACTCCCATGACCAACAGAAAATACTGGAAGCGTCTCATATGCATTGACCTTGAGTTTGGAGTTGTAGTTCACCTATACCTGTGGACTACAGGTGGATCCGGACCAAACTTGGCACAAATACTCAATATGCCCAAATGTGAACATTGGTGGAGTTTGGAGAAAATAGACCGTGACATTTGGGAGTTGTAGTTACTGGGATTTACAGTTCACCTACAATCAAAGGGCACTCTGAACCCCACTAATGATAGAATTGGGCCAAACTTCCCATACATAACCCCCATGACCAACGGAAAATACTGTGTTTTCTGATGGTCTTTGGCAACCTCTCTGACACCATCTCGTGATCCCCTCAGGAGTCCTGACCCCCAGGTTGAGAAACACTGCCTACTGGCTGTTAGGAATTGGAGTTGGAGTCCAAAACACCTGGAGAGCCAAAGTTTGCCCATGCCTGGTCTACAGTGACCACATAATGCCATTTCGGTTTGCACTATATGGGAATGTAGTGATCTCTCAAAGATACTACTCTACGGTGAACTCGCCACGGGTCAGCGTAAGAAAGGCGCCCCCAAAAAGAGATATAAGGACTCCCTGAAACAACATCTCAGGCTCGGCCAGATTGATCACCAAAAATGGTCCACCCTGGCCTCACATCAGGAGGCATGGAGATGCACTATCCACAATGCTGCAGCCTCTTTCGAGAAGACATGCCGAACAGATCTCGAAGAGAAACAACAACGCAGAAAGAACTGCAACTTGGAAACAACATCACCCAAGGAGACTTTCTGCTGTGCTTTCTGCAACCGAACTTGTCTATTTCAGATTGGCCTTTTTAGTCATCAATGCACTTGTAAAAAGCATGAGATGAGTCCTTCCTAAAGAATCTTCATTCGTGAAGTAATGCCGAGAGAGAGAGACAGAGAGACAGAGAGACAGAGAGACAGAGAGACAGAGATGGGAATGTAGATGGGGCCTCAGGAGAAATTGGGTAGCATCTCCTACAGTGACTGCATCTCTGTATAGGATGTTAAATCCTGAGAAAGACTTGTCCACCTTTCCCTTTTCTCTTGAGATTTGATTCAAGCTACAAAACCTGTTCTTCTCTTTGTTCCATCCCAAGTATTTGGAGAGTGCGATCTAAGCACAACTTGCATTGGGAAGAGAAGAGAGGCCTTTCTCTCCTAACTAAAGTTTACACAGCTTGTAGAAAGTAATTTCCCTTCACATTGAGATCCCATTGCACCACTATTTCATTTTTATATTTCTCCCTCTAGCCCTTGCCCTCTTTTCAAAGCAACAGAGCTGTGGTATAGTTATAAAAAATATATCGCTGAGCTTCAACATTCCAGGAAGAAAAGGAAACATATTGATTGTAATGTGCCTGTAGGGAAAGACAGGAGCTGATTGGCTTCTGAAACTGGTGACCTGCAACAAGTAAACCTTTTCTATTTGATCCAAATTAGGGGATCTCTTTGGACTATAGCCGCATTAGACAAACTAGAGAGAGCCTGAAGATCTGTGAAATAGTGGGAGGCTACAGCAGAGTATGCTTACGTGTCAGTATAGTGTTTGGCACATGACACAATCACAGTTTGCTTTTAGGACTTTCTGAATATTTTTCAAGCTGTGGATGGTTGAATCCATCGATGCAGAACCTGTGGATATGGAGGGCCAACTGTCATCTTAGATGGTCTCCCCTCCCCAAATGGCAGGTTTTATACAAGAATAGCATTTCTGCAAACACCTTCATTGTCAAAAGTCATAATCATAGTTATTGTTAATGCATTAGGAAAATCTCATCCTACACGGGGCACCATGTGGGAAAAATCAGAATGTGACACTTCAAAATAATAATGATCATTTAGCTTGCTGCTCTACATCTTTGTGACAAGCCTGACTCGGGAAAGGAAATACAACATGTTAAGAGGCATGGACAGGTTTCAGATGTCGCGTCAAGATGCCCATCCCTTTGCATTTCCAAGGAAATATCCGATCACATGAATCTGCGGCTGCATGTTGGATGGAGATGAAACGCCCGCTGAATATATGGATGGAAAAGGCAAAAAGGAAAGCAAAATTCAGTTTTAATGACAACAAAAAAAATCACAGCAGCCAAGAAATAAGATTGAAAATTCAAATTGAATTACATTATAAATACACAGTTCTAGGCTGAAAATACTGTGCAACACTGTAGCTTTCTGGATTATGAACTGGATTATTTCTTTAATGCATCTCTTGCAATGGGTCATTTTGTCATTTTCTGTGTTTTGTACAACTGAAGCCCCCAATTGCTCAGTGGGTTAAACCGCTGAGCTGCTGAACTTGCTGACCAAAAGGTCAGTAGTTCGACTCTGAGTGAGCTTCCTTTTGTTAGCCTCAGCTTCTGCCAACCTAACAATTTGAAAACATCCAAATGTAAGTAGATCACTAGGTACTGCTCAGGTGGGAAGGTAATAGTACTCCATGCAGTCATGCTGGTCACATGACCTTGGAGTTGTCTATGTACAATGCTGGCTCTTCGGCTTAGAAATGGAGATGAGCACCCCCCCCCTAGAGTCGGACACAACTAGACTTAATCTCAAGGGAAACCTTTGCCTTTTACTTTACTACAACTGTATGCAGAGTCATTGTGACATGGTGTTTTGAGCATTGCGCTTTATATTAATGGTATTGTGTAGTAGTTTGAGCATTAGACTATGAGTCTAGAAACCAGAGCCATGAAACCCACAAGGTAACTCTGGACAAGTCACGCTCTCAGACTTAGGGCCTTCCATACAGCCATATAACACAGAATATCAAGTCAGAAAATCCCACAATATCTGCTTTGACCACACTGCCATATAATCCAGTTTAAATCAGATAATCTGGGATTTTATTCAGCTGTGTGGAAGGGGCCTCAGAAACCCTGTGATAGGTTAGGACACCATACATCTGAAAAAAATTAGAAGTCACACAACAACAACAACAACAACAACAACAGGGACAGTTAGCCAATTTCATTCACTTCCAGATTTCAGCCTTTCAAAGTATGCACCCATAATATAATAATGGGATCATAAAACTAAAAGTATTTATAGCAGAATTTAGGAAAGTTACTCTTTAGAGGCCAAGATACTATACAGTTTTAATGTAGCATTGCACATCCTAGTTACAGTTGCACTGGATTTCACATTTACACAAGTAATTGTACAACAAGCACTAAAAACTTGAGTTCATTTGTTGTGTAATGGTGAGTAGTTTCCCCCCAAACCACAAGCAAGACAAAAAAGCTGCATACATGCTTTCAGAATAATGGGCGGGAAGAAGGATAATGTTTTTGCAAACTCTGAGAATGCAGAACTCTTTATGCAGCAAGCAAGTAATGTTCTCCAATGGGATTACAGCCAGCAAATACAGCTCCCAGAAGCTCCCCTATCCAATGAGCCATTCTGGCTAGGTGAATCTGGGAGTTGTAGTCTAATAAAACAGAGAAAGAACAGCATGTGTAGAAGGGCCCTGAGTCCACACTGCAAGATAATCTGGGATAATCAGATAATCTGAGATCAGATGCTGGGATATAGAGCAGGGTAGAATTTATTATTATTATTTATTTATTTACAGCATTTCTATTCTGCCCTTCTCACCCCCAAAGGGGACTCAGGGCGGATCACAGAACACATACACAGCAAAAAGTCAATGCTGTTAAGACGTACAGGACAGACAGAGGCATTTTTCCAACGTCTGCACCTTGTAGGTCATGCTCGATTCTGGCCACAGGGGGTGCTGTCACTCCATTCTGTATGACGATGACCCTTTGATCACAGACTTTCCTCCTATTCTTTGATTGCTGGCTTTAAGAAAATGGTTCTATAAAATACCTCCCCGCTTAAGCGGTGCCTAATTTCTCTACTCACAGCTCACAGCTGTTTTCGAACTGCTTAAGTGAACAGTAAGCTAGTCTAAAAATTGGGTGCTCACCCCAACCTAGGCTCGAATTGCAAATCGTTCTGTTGGGAAAGATCTATTATTGGTGGTCATTAACCACTGTGCTAAAGCCCGGCCCCACAAACCCATGTCTTCCTGGTATCCATTACCGCATTTCTAGGTTTCATTGGCTATGGCAGAAGAAGGCACAAACCCTTTTATTCCATTCAATACTATTTGATTTCCATGCTGATGAAATCAGGTTTCAGACGCTAAGGAGAGCATTTGAATTTGTAAGAGCTGCAGCAGATAGAAAGGGCATACATGTCTACTCTACTGTAGAAGTAATCACAGATATCTAAACACCATGAGCATATAGACCTGTGGTGGTGGTTGTGTGATTTCAAGTCATTTTCCAACCTATAGTAACCCTAAGGGAACTCCCTTCCACACAGCCATATAACCGAGAATATCAAGGCAGAACATTCCACAATATCTACTTTGAACTGAGTTATCTGAGTCCACACTGCCATATATTCCAGTTCAAAGCAGAAAATGTGAGATTTTATTCAGCTGTGTGGAAAGGGCCCTAGTAGGTTTAATGCTCAAGCAGGGATTTGAACCCTGGTCTCCAGAGTTGTAGTCCAATGCTCAAACCAAACACCATATTGCCTCTAATAGGTGGAAATAAAATATTGGTGGCAGAGGAGGAAGCAGAAGAGGGGAAAAAAGAGGAAGTACTGGCATATATTACATTGGCTGAGGCTAGAGTCACTAAATTACTATTGATTCACTAGACTTAGATGTTGTAGGAGGAGGAGAAGAAAAATCACCAGTATCTCAAGCCTCATTTTAAATAATGTGATGAAATTACCTTTTAAAAAAGTTTCTGAGAAACCTGATCATTTCAAACATCCCCCTTCCTCACGTAGGTGAGGATGTATTGAGAAAATAATAATCATCCTCCTTAAAAGCAGATTTATAGCAAGTTAATTCTGTAAAACCAATTGTGTAGGCTTAACTACTGTGTGGGGGAAAAAGTTTATGTACCTACTCACTTTCAGCAAGTCATATGTTTTGACAAGTTAGGTTAATATCTTATCATTAATCATTTCTAAGATTAAATTATCCTTTTAAAAACTGGCTACAAAAACTGGCAGAGTGGGGAATTTACTAAATGGTAATTTAACATCAATGCATCTTTGCTGATCAGCTACAATCAGCCTGGTTCCGTGTCAGAAAGAGGACAATGAGGAAATGGTGAAGTGAGATATCTAGAGAACTCTGATTTACAGAAATGTACATTGGTTTCTGAGCGTAAATACTCTAAAGACATCAGATTATGTCTGATCTTAAAAGCAAAGCAAAGGAGGGATTATGGAAAAGCCTATTAAATGTCAAATTACATTATGATTTTACAAATTAAGCAACAAAACATCATGTTTTACAACAAATCGATAGAAAACACTAGGGGTGGCTGATCCATCAAAAATTTGTTTCTAAACTCGCTTGAGGGGTGGGGGATTGTCATCGGAGGTTCAATATAGAAATTGTTCCAAAAGATTTCCATAAAATTTCATTATGGAAACGTAATTATTAATGAAAATTCGTTATTATGTCCTGTTAGTTCTCAGCAGGGAAGGAGGTGAGGATGTCCTCCGCACCATCCTTCCCTGCTGTGCTGAGAACTAATGCGTGTCAAGCCTTTACACGGTTTAGGTCTTGCATAAATAATCACATCAGAACCATATATCAAAACATTCTATTAGAATATCTAGACATATGTGGAGTGCCTCTGTGGTCCCCTGTGTTGGTCATCTCAATATAATAGACATAAATCCACTGATATAAGTTACAATATGAATCACAGTACAATACAAATAACAATCGTTCAGCACAAGCAGTCCTTCCGTGAGTCCAAAAGTGTGCCCCTGCACACAAAAGGCACACACTGGTAGTCCAGAAGTAGGTCAATAGTGCATATATGAAGTATTGGATGAACGCATCCACATTGTACTCATGGAAATCCCAAGACAAGCCATGGACGGGAACCCGAAAACCAGGAACCACCGTGGAACTACATTATCCCAAAGCGATAGCGTTAGCGTTCCAAATCTCGTGGTTATATCCAGCCAATAGCAGAGCAGCTCCTGGGATGCAGGCACGTCACACGTGTAATCTTTGAAGGATCTTTATAATCATCCCACGATTACACATGTGGCGTGCCTGCATCCCAGGAGCTGCTCTGCTATTGGCTGGATATAACCATGAGATTTAGAACACTAACGCTATTGCTTTGGGATAATGTAGTTCCGCGGTGGTTCCTGCTTTTCAGGTTCCCATCCGTGGCTTGTCTTGGGATTTCCGTGAGTACAATTTGGATGCGTTCATCCAATACTTCATATATGAACTATTGAACTTCTTCTGGATTACCAGTGTGTGCCTTTTGTGTGCTGCTGCCCTCCAGTCTCCTCTCGCAAGTTGAGAACTGAGAAGGGGAAAAAACCACCTAATAAGGTGACCTTTACAAAAAATGGTGATTCCGGGTTCCGTTTTGGGTCAAAATAATTTCAAATACGAAATATTAATGGGTTTCAAAGTACTTAAATGGGAGATATCCACCCCTAGAAAACACAATTCAATACATGGTAATGTTATGAAGTAATTAGTGTATTAATACATTTAGCACCAAAATATCGCAAAGTATTGAAACAGCTGTGGATCTGGGCAGGAGGCAGACTGCATTGGATAATACAAAAAGTTGGATGAGCAAAGATTGGATAAGCGAGACTCTATTACTATTTTTGAGAGTTCATATGGCAAGGTTATGGTGTGGTTTATAAGTAACTGCAACAAGAAATATGACTTACTTAGGTTCAATTCTCATATGCAGACAACATTCAGCAACATTCGTGTCCTTCCTTTAGACTTAGGCAAAAGCAAACTGCTGCAGACTCATGCAAAAGCAAATGTTCCTCATTAGAAAAGCTAGCCATCTTGACCACTGTGATTTTGCTTGGCTTCATGTGTTCTGGTTTTCATGTGTTCTGGTTTCCATGTGTAAATTTTTCCAACACAGTTAATGATTTTATTGACACCACTCTTGTTAGCATCAATATCTTTATTCAATTTTGAGCAATATTGATATTGCTATACAATTTGAACAGACAATAGTATTCCCCTATATGATTTATATCACTATATACATCAATTTAGGAGTCCCCGGTGGCACAGCAGGTTAAACTGCTGAGCTGCTGAACTTGTGGACCGAAAGGTTGATGGTTTGAATCCAGAAAGCGGGATGAGCTCCTGCTATTAGCCCCAGCTTCTGGCCACCTAGCAGTTTGAAAATATGGAAATGTGAGTAGATCAATAGGTACTGCTCTGGCAGAAAGGTAACAGTGCTCCATGCAGTCATGCCGGCCACATGACCTTGGAGGTGTCTACAGACAATGCTGGCTCTTCGGCTTAGAAATGGAGATGAGCACCACCCTAGAGTCGGACATGACTAGACTTAATGTCAAGGAGAAACCTTTATCTTTTTCATACATCAATTTAAACTAATTTTCCCCACCCTCACAGAAAAACAATAATCAAAATGATAAAATTAAAATATTTTTTGAAAGCATATGGCAATGGGGCACCGGACCCTAGAACAATGGAGGGAGGCATCCCCGGCAAAGTCTAGGAAAGTTCCTTTTGTGTGTGTGTGTGTGGGGGGGGGCTAAAGACCCCAGACTCTGCTGACTCATGGGCATGTTGGCTAGGGGAGTCTGAGAATTTCCAAAAGCACTTTTCCTAGCTCTGGGTTTGACAGACACAAAAACTTGCTGAATAAATAACTTCATAGAGTTTGGTTATTTTTTCTCTCTTCCCTGTGTAGCTATCACATGATAGCCTGACTGTCTGAGAACCGTCCATCACTTGTCAGCTCTTCTCACTTGCTCAGTGTCAGAGACATCAGTTTTGAGATCTGAGGACATGAGACGCCTTGTGAGTGAAAGACTTTGCCTGGTGAATCTGATCTGACTTTCAGCTGTTTCAAAGAGATCACGCAGCTGATAGCTGCTCCTCATTTGGGTGCACAACTCAGGAAGAGGTGAGAATGAATACATTATTTCATCAAAGCACAGTGTTTTTCAAAGAGGTACAATTCTTCTAGGCAAGAGAGAGAGAATCCATCTACAAAGTGTTTTTGTCAGCTAATGCTTGCCTTTCTTCTGTGACATTGTTCTTATTGGCATCTTCACCAATCAGTGTTGACATCAACAAGGTAGAGCCTTCATTTTTATGGGAAGTGGTGATTCTCCTACAACCTGCACCAAATACTCAATTGTGAGGCTGCTTTTGCAAAACCTGAGAAACTTTACTGTGTCTGTGGGCCCTTTCACACAGACCTATATCCCAGAATATCAAGGCTGGAAATACCACATTATCCAGTGCAAAGCAGATAGTGTGGGATTTTCTACCTTGATATTCTGGGATATAGGGCTGTGTGGAAGGGTCCTTCATCTGTGGTCCAGTATTAGGCTCCCAGTGCATCTGATCTGATAGCCAGTATAGTGTAGAAATTTGAACATTAGACTACAATTTTGGGAATCAAGGTTCAAATCCACACTTGGTTGACACCCACCGGGGGCCCTTTCACACAGCCCTATATCCCAGAATATCAAAGCAGAAAATCCCATGATGTCTGCTTTGAACTGGGTTATCTGACACTCACTGGAACACCTCAGCAAGCAAGAGTCCAAAACTGGCAGGCTAAAACCCAGCACCACAATCAATGGCGGATACCAAATGAAAGACTCCCTCTTGGGCACACAGAAGACTGGGCAAGGCACTGAACAGACTGCGCTCTGGCACTATGAGATGCAGAGCCAACCTTAAGAAACAGGGCTACAAAGTGGAATCCACAACGTGCAATTGTGGAGAGGAGTAAACCACAGACCACCTACTGCAATGCAACCTGAGCATGCACAATGGAGGATCTTCTTATAGCAACACCAGAGGCACTCCAAGTGGCCAACTACTGGTAAAAAGGACATTTAACAGAATACCAAGTTTGCAAACTTTGTGTTTTTTTTGTTTATTTAATGCAGTACAACTATTTGGTTTGCTCCTGACATGATAAATAAATAAATCTGAGTCCACACTCACATAATGTCCCCGTTGGGGAGATGGTGGCGGGGTACAAATAAAGATGATGATGATGATGATGATGATGATTATTCTACCCTGATATTCTGGGATATAGGGCTGTGTGGAAGGGCCCTGGGTGATCTTCTACAGTACATCAAACACTCTCAGCCTCTGAGGAAGGCAATGGAAAATATCTCAACAACTCTTGCCAGGAAAATCCTATGATCGTATCCCTCGCGCAAGGAAAGCCTATGAAATTAATGGAGTCACCACAGTCGACAGGCAACTTGAAGATACATAATACATGTCATAGGGTTGCTATAAAATGAAAACTACTTGAAGGCACACAACAAAATCAACAACAGCCCTACCCAATTAGCATTGCATTCTGATCATAATCCAGACATTGTTTTCACACAACCAGGTGAAATGACTGCCATAGACTACTTCTGTAATTTTTCAGCAGCAGTATTATGTAACCGCATTCAGTGGTCTAATTCAGGTCAAGGACGTAGCTCTGTGATAGAGCACTTGCTTTGGCACACCTTCCAACATTTTACAGAGAAAAACCAGGAAATGTGTGACCAAGAACACCAGAGTGTGGGATGACAGAGGATTCATTGGGACTGTCCCTTCCAAACTGGGACAGTTGGGTGTATGTTTTGCATGTAGAGGTTTCCAGGTTCAATTTCCAATATTTCCATGTAAGAGTGGGAAACATGCCTGAAGAACCAGTTGATGAAGACCAAGGCTTGGATATATGTTCCTCCTCCAGGTATTGATGCATTATAATTCTCACCATCCCTTGCCATGTGGGCTAAGTCTATTGGGAGTCACAGGGCCTCCAGGTGCTGTTTGGTCCTCCAGACATTGTGTGACTATGGGGCCTTCCACACAGTCATATATCCCAGAACATCAAGGCAGAAAAACCCATATTATCTGAGTATGGATTCAGATAACCCAGTTCAAAGCAGATATTGTAGGATTTTCTGCCTTGATATTCTGGGATATATGACTGTGTGGAAGGGCCCACAGTCACACAATGTCTGGAGGACCAAACAGCACGTGGAGGCCCCCATGAAACACATCACTGAGCTTGATGGACCAACATAGTGTTCAGCATTCTTGTTATTCCTCCTACTTTATCTGGAGAGGAAAAAAGATTTGCATAAACTAAAGCAGGAATAGACTATGGGTCACTATGGGTCACATATACGCACAAGGCTACCTTTGCTGGCCTTAGTCCAGTTTCAAATGACTGACCCTAATTTTACTGATCTCTCTGTGTGTCTTCAAATCTTAAAAACTAAAAACAGAAGGGGATTGAAAGCCATTTCCGGTTTAGAAATTGTGGTGCCTTTCATTTCAGTTCATGTCAAGTTCTGTTATTGGGGGAAAGGTTGGATATAACTCAATAATTAATTAAACAAAATGTAATTTTGGGGGTCACAGTGGTGTAATGGGTTAAACCATTGAGCTGCTGAACTTCCTGACCAGAAGGCTGGTGGTTCGAATTCGTGGGATGGGGTGAACTCCTGCTGTTAGCCCTAGCTCCTGCCAACCTAACAATTTGAAAGCATGCAAATGTGAGTAGATCACTGAGTATTACATTGCTGTAACAAGAATGACTGTTCTTGCGAAGTCCTCTTATAGTGCTGAGGCATATTAAATATGGTTTTCTATGGGCAAGCAGATGGCAACTGTTGGATGGCATATGTTCTGTATCAGAAACTAGAGCTGATGTGGTCTATCCAATGTAATTTTCTGAATCAGCACCCCAAATAACCAAACCAAATCTAAAGTTGACCAAAACCTGATTTGTAACCCTTTCGATACTAATGTTGGAGAGTGGTGCCTGGTCAGAGTGGTCCCTGGTCAAAAAAAAGATTGGGAACCACTGGTGTATGTGCTGGAATCCACCCTGATTCCCCTTGGGGAGATAGGGCAGAATACAGATATATTATTATTATTATTATTCTACTGACACAAAAACACAGTATGTCACAGCAAACAAGATCTATATGCTGGATTTTGTATCAAAAAATCACAAGTCAAACACTTCCCAAGCGTCTAGGACTGTGTGATGTATTTCCGAATGATGTGCACAGATCCAAGTAAGGTGGCCTTTTGCAGTTGACAGATCGTGATTTTTGTCAATTATTATTATTATTATTAAATATAATAAATTGTAACCTTTTTCTTTGCATGTTTGTTTTACAGCTTCTCTGAGGGAAGAAACATTTGGTTTTGGACAAACAAAATCTTTTTTTTTCAACCATTCCTCCCTAATCTTCATATCATCTGGATCTGCAGTACCTCAATATAAGAGAGTAAATTACTCATATATTTTCAGGTCTCCTAAGTAATGAGAAGGACATTGGGCAGCATTTCTTCCAATGAAGTTGCATTTATATATTTATTTCTGTTCGCTTAATGTAAACCTATAGAGCTGTATTGATTTCAAAATAGCCACGTTGTGCTTTGTGCAAGTCACCTGGAATGACATGGACAATGCAATGCGAAATTGCCAATATGTTGTAAGGTTTGATTCAAACACAATGAAAGCTACCCTCTAAAAAGCATTTATTGGGTCAGAGATTGCATACATCTAGTATCATTGTATTTAAAGGCTCATAAATGTGCAGTATTGAGGCATAGAAGCGGTTTTCCAGGTCAATGAGACAAGTCACATATGGAGAGAGAGAGAGAGAGAGAGAGAGAGAGAGAGAGAGAGAGAGAGAGAGAGGAGTTGCTACAAATTATTAATGCATGTTATACATGCCAACTTGTCCAGTTTCTTGATCGACAGGAAATTGTCCAGTTTCCTGGTCTGCAGCAGAGGTAGGCATTTCTGCATGGCTCGTCACACTTTCTTTTAGCATCATCTGCACATCATAGGGCTATTGTGGGAATAAAATGGATAGAAGAGACAGATATACCACTTCAAGCTTACTGAAGGACACATGAGAGACATAATCGTAGCACTTTCATGCCATTTTAATGGTAACAGCTGAATCCCAGCATTTGTAGTTTGGTGAGGGTCAAGAGCTCTCTGGCCAATTTGGTAGGGCTGAGAGAAGGCAAACCATCCAAGTGTGCTCTGCAGGGAAGCAATGTATCATAGTCATTTGAGTGTTGGAATGTATTCTGGGATCAAGGTTTGGCCCTGCTTATAGTATCTATGTGACCTTAGACAAGTCACATTCTCCAAGCCTTTAATGGAGATCATGGAAAACCTCCTCTGAATAACTCGTGCCAACAAAATGCTATGATAGTCTTGCCACAAGTCAGAGTGTAACTGAAGGCACATAACAACTACAACCATCTTCTGCACGTTACATTGAGAATGAAAGCAGTAGCACGATGTATAGGTATTTTAAAGGTCATGAGATGTAAAATTCTGGGTTTGATTTTGGCTCCTCAGGTGAGCCTATTGGTCACTCGGTTTACCTGGGAATCATCATGGGAGAGATAAGCCTGACCTAGCATTCTTACAGCTGGACGGGTACTTTGTGTGAAACTGAATGTATATGTTTTGTCTTTTTGCCATCCCAAGATAAAGTCACAAGGGAAGATAAGTCAACTGTGAGCAACAAATCCAATACAAAGTTGCATAAGAATCCAATACAAAGTTGCATACAATGTTGCATACATGAAACATTGACCAAATTGTACAGAAATGCTAATTCACGTAGTATTTGATTCTTATATGATTCCATATAGATCAGTGGTTCTCAACCTGTTGGTCCCCAGGTGTTTTGGCCTACAACTCCCAGAAATCCCAGCCAGTTTACCAGCTGTTCGGATTTTTGGGAGTTGAAGGTCAAAACATCTGGGACCCACGGGTTGAGAACCACTGATATAGATTGGTGGTGGTGGTGGTGGTGGTGGTGGGGTTAAGTATTCCTTCTACCAGAAGCAATCACATGGCAGTCCCAACTTCAGAAGGTGGTGATGTTTCGAACTTGTGACTAACCAAAACCACAGCTATTAAACCCATGAAAATGCCACTCTGACTCAGGACTAACCACTTAATCCGTACACGCGTTATACACATAGCCTAAAGGTAATATTTTAAATAATTTTGTGCACTAAATGAACTTTGTGCACATTGAACCATCAGATAACAAAGGTGTCACTATCACATCCACTCACATGGACAACTTTGGATTTTGGAATATTTTGGAATTCTGGATAAGGCATACTTGACCTATATATTGATTCCAATATGCTACATTATGAGCTAATAGAGCTTATTCTTCTGGAGTACCTCATATCTTTGTAATACATTAGGGTTTCATCATTGACCTCCACTTATTAAACTATGCATAATTTATCATAAATAAATATCACTCACTAAGGTCATAGCAGTGTTTGTTTGTTTGCTTATTTGAAAGTAAACATGCTACCCACTGACAGCTGCTTTGAATGTGGCAACAAATGGATGATAGAAATCGTAATGAGCAGCATCTGCTTTAGTTAATGTAATAGCAAACAGTTATGTGCACATCTATAATTTCTTAGGAAGCATAAAGCCCACACAGAGCAGAGAGAAATACAATCCAGACACGATATGGTGCAAATGAAGCACAGATTTCAATGCTCAACTTAGCCTCCCAGTTGTTTCCTGTGCCTAAAACCACTGTGGTGTATCTGGATCAGAATGCTTCTATTTCAAGCTACTGTAAAGCCCAATTAATTCCATATTTAATTATATGTATTCAGAACATCCGAGTAAGAATTAAAATCTTTTTTATGTTTTGGAAAATGTATTTAATATAGCTACGATCAACTTTATAGGATTCTTTGCCTTGAGAAGTCTGTTTTTTTTAAATTGTTTTTATTGAGATTTTTCCATTTTTAAAATACAGTTTAGACAGGACAGTGCAAGGGGGGGAAAGAAGAGCAGGAAGGGGGACATTTAGAAAAAGGGAATTAGGGCCGGGGTGTGAGGAAGAGAATAGATTCTGGAAAAGGAAAAGTTGGGATGGAAAAGAAAACTTGAAAGACAGAAATAGCCTTCCAGTCCGGAGCGCGAGGGTTGAGTTTTCCCCTTGGAATTGCCTTCTGTGTCGTGAATCTGCCTGCCGGTTTCCCGACTGTGCTTCTTGAGCCTTATTTATTACGTAGGTCCATGTAGTGTCTTAGTGGCGTCCAGTCAACTCTGTTTTTCATACTCTGATCGTTGACCCTCCTATTCATCTCATCCAGCTCCATCAACTCGTACAGTTTATTAAGCCATTCTTCTGCGTGGGGTACCTCTTGCTTTTTCCAGCTTCTTGCCAACACTATCCTTGCCGCCGCTGCAATGAAATATAATAATTTGTCTGTTTCTCGATCAATTTTTTCATCCGCTAAATTGAGTAAATAATATGCTGGGTTAAGGTCGAAGTTTTTCTTGCTGATCTTTTGTGTATGTGTGTGTATTTGTTTCCAAAACTTGTAAATTATTGGGCAGGACCACCAGCAATGGGTGTACGTCCCTATATGTTCTCTACACTTCCAACATTTGTTATCCGTGTGTTTGTAAAATTTTGCCAGTCTTTGGGGGGTTAAGTACCATCTAAAGTACATCTTGTACCAATTCTCCGCTAAATTAGTTGATCCTAGGTACTTTATTGTTTTCTTCCATGTGGACTCCCAGTCTTGCAGAAGTATTGAATGTCCCAAATCTTGGGCCCATTCTACCATAACTTGTTTTACTTGCTCTGTTTCTACCTCCCACTCCAACAATTTATTGTATAAGATTCTGATTCTTTTCTTCTCGTGCTTTCGCAGAGACTCCCAGATTGCTTCTTCTTCAGCAAAGCCTTTCTTTAAATCTTGCTTGAAATATTCTTTTATTTGAGCGTAGTGGAACCACGAGATTTCTGTACCCGAGTTTCTTAAGTCCTCTAGCGATTTTAGTGCCCACGAGCCATTCCTCTTTTCTAAAAGCCTTTTGTATGTGAGCCATTCCCCCATCGGGTTTTCCTTCCTGTGTTGGGCCTCTGATGGGGACACCCTTGAGAAGTCTGTTGAGCCCTCTTTGACTACATTGTGGTCCTTAGTGAAGAACTTATTGAGGTGGGTGCTTACTCTAAGACTTTAGTCAGCTGCATTTCATTATATTGGCATCGCCTTTATGGAATTTTATTATACTTCATGCCTGCTTTTCATTTTTGTTAGCTGCAAGGAAGTTTTTCAGTGAGAATATAAAATATTAGAGTGTCAATGGGCCAGTTTTGCTTTATTACGTTCGAAGTTGAATTGCCTAAAAATATTATGTAACAGACAGGCATGTAGCCAGGGGGGCTAAGGGGGCTTCAGCCCCCCCCCGAAATTCTCAGGTTGGTCCGTGAAAAGGCCTTACTGGTACATTATTTAAACTGTTATATTTATTCATATCATGATCTGATCACCATGCTCATTATATCCCACATTAATGGGGTTATTGGGATAACAATACAAAAGGTTTGCTAGGGTAGACCCTCTTCCACCCAGTCTCAGCCCCGAACCAAACTCAGCCCCCGAATCACAAGCCTGGCTACGGCCCTGGGAACAGACAATCGGCTTTGACCTCACACTAGGAACCTCTCACTCCCATTGGACCTGCTTCTCTTACAACAAATACAGTCTGGGCCAATATAGGCTAGTCAACTCATTGCTAAGGAGAATCTGAGACATTTTAGCATCTGAATTGAAGGTGCAATAATATATAGTAAAGGTAAAGGTTTCCCCTCGACAATGCATCTAGTCATATCTGACTCTGTGGACGGTGCACATCTCCATTTCTAAGCCGAAGAGCCGACATTGTCTGTAGATGCCTTCAAGGTCACGTGGCCAGTATGATTGCATGGAGCACTGTTACCTTTCCATCAAAGCTGTACCTATTGATCGACTCACATTTGCTTGTTTTCAAACTGCTAGGTTGGTAAAAGCTGGGGCTAACAGCAGGAGCGCACCCCACTCTGCGGATCCAAACCATCGACCTTCAGATCAGCAGGTTCTGCAGCTTAGGGGTTTAACCCGTTGCACCACCATGGCCCCTGCAATTTTTAAAATATATATACACATACAGATATGCACGCGCACACACACACGCACACACACACCCCTGCATGTTTCACTTCCAAAACATGTAGTTTTTTTTAAAGGAATACAAATTGCTTGAATACACTTTGTTGCTTCTTGTATCCTGACAGTGCCTGATTCTCTGGGATGATCAGTCTGTTTTTATATACACAATTCTATTTCACAGAAAGAAACCCACAAGTAGCATTCTAAACACAATTTGAGATTTAGAGAAATTTCCTTATAGATGTACCCCTTCCATGTAGAATTCCTAGAATGCAGATTTGATCACATATTTGTGATTTGCTAACACAAGATTCCTGTTTTCTTGATTTTGCCATGTTTACCTTAATCAAACAAATAGAAATGTCCAGAACAATGGAAGACCTTTTCTCCCCTTTGTCTGCTAGACTAAGAACATGTGGCAAACAAAACAAAAATATAACCTTCAAAGTCAAAGTGAAACAGGTGGCTACAAAAATACTTTTCTGGAAGAAAGTATCAGAACGCTGAATTTAGAAAGTATTTTGTATTGAATAATTACTCCGAAGGAGTTTCAGGCAAATTAAATATATCAACCCAAGTCGGGTGCCAAAACTTAACAAAAATTCAATCCCACAATTGAAGTAGCTCACATAGGAATCAATGTCAAATAAGTAAGTTCACCAATTAATAGGTGGGATGAGAGGACGGAGTAACGCCGCAGTAGAAATGGTGTTGCACCCCAATTCAGCGTTCTGATACTTTCTTCCTGGTTCTGCAGTGACCACGCCCGTTGTGTTATATTGTACCAAAAAATACTTTTCTGCCTGGTAACTCAGATGTGAAATTTCCTCTTGAGGAAAAACCACCAGTGTATGTCTCTACTGACTTTTAAAGTCCCAGTCCAAGTCTGTCCTGTTCAACCGAGAGTTGCTCTTGTCATTAGGTAGATGCTCTATTTTAGGATTCAGTTACACTGTAGATTTTATTTGACACCACTTTAACTGTAATGGCTCAGTACTATGGAATCATGAAAACTGCAGTTTGGTGAGGCACCATCACTCTTTGACAGAAAAGGCTAAAGTTGTGCATAAATGAAGGAGCCTTAGGTGGTAGATACTACTGGACAATATTTGAGGATGGAGCAAAGTGCCTTCAAGCACTCAAATTTCTGTATCTCCATTGGTGCTTGCCATGGCATGTGATATTGTATCTCTGGATCTCTTTAGGATGGGAGGTGTTACAATCTTTTCTCCTCCGTGGTCTTTTAAAAGGCAAAGAGGATGTTCAGAATCTTTCTTTCTTTCTTCTCTCCTGAAAATGGCCTGACTTGAAAAAGTACTACCCCCGTGGTTTTTGACTAGTGCTCAGGGCAATTTTGCTTAGCCTAGCGGAATGTCCTGGAAAACTAATGGCAATAACTGAGCCTCCAAGACTGGAACATGTCGAGCAGAGACAGAAAGCCTATGAACAACCCGTGGCCGGACGCCAGAGTAAACAAGTGCGGTTCATCGGGTTGTGGTTAGAAATGTCTCTCTTTCAGTATGCTGTGCAAATCCTCTGCCAACATTTGCCATAAAGTTATTGCACAAAGCTGTTTTTCCTCTCAGTAAGACAAACCCAATGAAAGGCTGCTCCTTGTCCAGCCCCTTGCTGACAGTAGGCCTCCGGAGCGCCTGTCATGCCAGGAGAAACCTGTGAGCTGTGGTCACCCTTTCAAGGCTGGGTTTTTCATTAGGCAAGCTGGGTTTCTCTCCTGAAGGAGAGAGTGGGAAAGAGGAGGAAGGGAGGGAGAAGGAAAACAGAGATAGAGAGAAGGAACAAGTCAAAAAGGAGAGCAAAAGACTTCACCTTTCCAGGGTGCGATGACAAATCCCACCACCAATTTTGTCTCCATTTTCCAAAACAAACTGGTTGACTCAGGGCCGTTCCACACAGCCATATAGCCAAGGCAGAAAATCCCACAATATCTGCTTTGGAACTGCCATATAATTCAGTTCAAAGTGGATTTTATACAGCTGTGGGGAAGGAGCCTTAGGCCCCATCTACACTGCCATATTAAATTCGGATTATCTGCTTTGAACTGGATTATATGGCAATATAAACTAATATAATCCATGTCTGACCTATAGCAACCCTAAGGCAACTCCCCAGGCCCTTCCACACAGCCATATAACCCCAGAAAATCTCACAATATCTGCTTTGAACTGGGTTATCTGAGTCCACACTGCCATATATTCCAGTTTAAAGCAGAAAATGTGGGGTTTTGTTCAGCTGTGGGGAAGGGGCCTCAGATTTCAGAAGAACAATGGAAGTTGGTTTATATTATCAGAACACTGGTTTATCTAACTCAATATTGCATTGTACAATCCACTTATTCATGATATTGATATTTAGAGTTTTACTTGCCCCCACTCCAAATTATACGGTATTTCCTCAGAAGTATGATTATAGAATTCTTCCAGACCTTACATACATACACTGGAGGAACTAGAGAGTGTTTGTGGACCTCTTTAGTTCCTCAAATACGATTCTATGGTATACTTCTAGCCCAAGTACAGTCAAAATATAGGGTTCACTATTACCCAGGATTTCAGGTATCCACTAAAGTTCTTGGAATGTATTCCCTGTGGATAGAAGGGTCGTATTACATATACTACCCTAGTGTATATACCCGGCATGGTCCATGCATCATTGGGACTGCTGCCTGCCTACTTTCTCCCTTTTCCATCTCTGAGAGGGCCTACCGCATATTGTCTCCTTGGCAATATTCTGGCAATGGTGGACAGACTCTCTTTGTGACTTCTCTTCCTCCCTCCCTCTCTTTCATATAGGTGTCACCTTTCTTTTCCAGTGACATCAGAGAGGGTGACTTGACCTAGCAACAGCCAATCTAGTGACATCAGAGAGGGCCACTTGACCTAACAACTGCTTCTGCGGTACAAACAGACAATCCAACATACATTCCTATCTATCTATCTATCTTTCGAGAGATTGGTGGTAATTCTCAGAATTTGTTATAGGAATATTTCCAAAATTTTGGAAAAGTGATTCTTAAGCAACATTTTATAACTCATCCTGTCTGAAGATGCCAGGGATTGAATCTAGTACATCCAGCAGGCAGGATACAAGGTCGGGTCAATAAGTCTGTAACTTTTTGAATTTCCCACCTCTTAACTGAAAGTGCAACACTGCTCCTGTCAACAGGCATCTGTCAGTTGACTTCTGTCAAAATTTGAACAAGCTGTGTCATTTAGTTTGTGTTTGACAGCAATTGATAGCAGACTACTGCGTGATTTCTGCATTATTTTTTGCAGAAAAAAACCATCACTCAAACCAAGGCTAAGCTTGATAAATACTATGGGGACTCTACACCATCAATTTCAATGGTAAAAAGTGGTTTACTGAATTTTGTTGTGGCCGTACAAGCACGGAAGATGCCGAACGTTCTGGACGCCCAGTTGAGGCCTCTACACCCGAAACAAATTCATGATATGGTATTGGCCAATCTTAGATTGAAAGTGCGAGAGATTGTGGAAACCATAGGCATCTCACATGGCTCAGTGGTTTCAATTTTAAATGATCACTTGGGTATGAGAAAGCTTTCCACAAAATGGGTGCTGTGTTTGCTCACAATCGACCACAAACGCAATCGGGTGACAATTTCGCAGGAGTGTTTGGCATTGTTCAACTGCAATATGGATGAGTTTTCGCACCGTTTCATAACCATGGATGAAACGTTGATCCACCACAACACACCAGAGATCAAATAGCAGTCAAAATAGTGGGTTTCTCGAGGTGAATCAGTGCCAAAGAAGGCCAAGGTGGGTTTGTCAGCCAATAAAGTCATGATGACCGTATTTTGGGGATGCACATGATGTAATCTACATTGACTACCTTCAAAAGGATAAAACAATCAATGGGAAATATTATGCCAATTTATTGGGTCGATTTAATGAGGATTTGAAAAAAAAACTGACCGCATTTTGCCCAAGAAAAAAGTTCTTTTGCATCAGGACAATGCAAGGGTGCACACATGGGCAGTTGCTATGGCAACAATCCATGAATTGGGATACGAATTGCTCCCTCATACGCCCTATTTTTCGGATTTAGCCCTGAGTGACTATTTCTTGTTTCCAAACCTGAAGAAATGGCTCGGCAGAAAGAGATTTGACTCTAACAATGAAATCATCTCACAAACAAATACTTATTTTGATGACCTCAACAAATCTTATTTTTTGAAAGGGATAAAAAAAATTGGAGAAACGTTGGACAAAGTATATAGAGCTCAAAGGAGACTCCATTGAAAAATAAAATGATTTTTTTATCCAAAAACCTGTGTTTCATTCAAAAAGTCACAGACTTATTGACCCACCCTCGTACGTACCTTAGCATTAAGTCATGGCCCTTCCCACTTTGCCATGAGATGCAGAGAGGCTCTCCTTCTAGAAAGGAGTATTACAGGCATCATCACCAGCACTGCGCATCGAGGCTATTCTCGTAGTTGTCAGACAGTCATCAGTGATGAAAGTGGACAGACATAAATCACCACCACTTAAAAAAGCCATAGGCCTACAATGACTTGACCACAGACCTGCTGAGAGAAGGGATTAAATGTGTCGGTTACAACAGGCACGGGCAGATGCCAGGCTTGTGAAATCTGTTTTAATTTTCCTTCAAACCTGGAACTTCGTCCACTAGTGCCAGATGAGAAAATGAGAGGTGGGTCTAAGTGCAAAGGAAGGATGGGAGAGGTAAATGAATTGGCTTTTATTAGATTATTAAATTCTCTATATCCTGCCCTATATTATAAAACCTCAGGGCAAAGTACAGACATCAGAAAAAGCCATGTACCTTTTAAAGTTAGAGGACAAATTCATTTTTGAATGGTTTAAAACAAGTAAAAGTGAGGTAGATTGAAGTAAAACATCACAACCTAGGGTGCATCTACACCGTAAGTTCCTGGTGGCGCAGTGGGTTAAACCCTTGTGTTGGCAGGACTGCTGACCGACAGAGAGCGAGTTAAACTCCCTCTGTCAGCTGTAGCTCTCCATGTGAGGATATGAGAGAAGCCTCCCTCAAGGATGGTAAAACATCAAGCATCTGGGCATCCCCTGGGCAACATTCTTGCAGACAGCCAATTCTCTCACACCAGAAGTGACTTGCAGTTTCTCAAGTCGCTCCTGACCAAAAAAACCACACTTCACTATAGAATTACCTGCCACAACTGTGGTATCTTGAAAGCTGTAGTTTGGCAAAAAACCAGCACTCGGCATTTGAATATTACTGCTATTTGAACCCTCTTTTGGACTTTGGACTTTATGACTTTTTGTCTTCTTACCTTGTTTGAAAAGAGACTTTAGTGTGCATGCTTACCTGAAATATTGGGATCTTAGAACTGTAATGTTTGAGAGCAGTTGCTCCTTTTCACTTTACTTTATGTGACTGTATTGCAACTATTATGTTTGAGAGCGGTTGCTCCTTCTCACTTTACTTTGTGTGACTGTACTAAACTACGTACTGAATATTTATATATCTTATGCCAGGGGTGCTCACACTTTTTCAGCTTGTGAGCTACTCTTAAAGCAACCAAGTCCAAAAGATCTACCTGCCCCTGCCGCCACGCGCTCTTGCTACCTCATGTGCTCCTGCTGCTGTTTTCCGCCCGCACAGCGCTTCTTCCGCCTGCGGGGCATTGCAGGAAGGGGAAAGCATGAGGTGGGGCATCCGGAGGGAGCGCTCTGCCCTGCCTGTCTCACCGGCAACGGAGGCTGCACAGCTGCTTCTTGATGAGAGAGAGGCAGGGCGCTCCCTCCAGAGGCTCTGCCTAATGCTTCCTTCTTCCTGCAATGCCCCGCAGGCGAAAGAAGCACCGCAAGAGCGGAAGCCAGCAGCAGGAGCGCGCGTGCACGCAGGGTGTGCGTGCGCATTGCAGGAGCGCCCCATCCGGCTGGTGAGGCCCGAAGATCACCTGGAAGAGGGCCGAAGATCTACTAGTAGCTCCTGAGCTACCTAATGAGCACCCCTGCCTTATGCTCTTTAAGTATTATATTTTCCTTACATAGACAATTTGTGTGTTTTTTTTAAAGAAATATATATTTATTGGGGTTTTTCCATAAACAAACAAACAGTGAAAGTGGGGGAACAGTCTCAGGAACAGGGCAGTAGGAAAAATACAGGAGAGGCTAAGTATGGTGTTGGGAGAGGGGGGGGGGTAGAGGGAGTGGGAAGGGGGGTGGTGGTGCTGGGGAGGGGGTTGGTGGCAAGGGATGGGGGTAGAAAGGGGTAAGGGTGGTGGGCGGTGAAGGAGGCTGCTTGGTCCGGGTTCTGGGAAGGCTAGTGATGGGCAATGGTGATGGGAAGAGATAAAGACTGGAGTAGCTTGTTTCCTTCTAGGGTCCTTGTTCATGAGTGCTCCTTCGTGTTCTCTTGCAGTCTCCCTCCTTGTTGAGCTGGTCATTTCATTTTTACAGGTCTTCTTTCTAGGCTCCTTTTTCCTTCTTTTTTCCAAGACGTGTCTTCCTAACCCTCTGTATCTGAGAGCAATCTCTTGTTTTTAGCTTTTGCCCTTTTGAAAAACTTTTCTTTTTCCCTGCAGCCCCCAAAATCTTTCCAGCGTTTGATGCCCATTGTCCGTTCCCTGTCTTCCAGCGTAGCCGGACCCGTGCCCCTTCACGTCCTCCAACCTCCATTCTAGCCGTTCTCCCTAGGCGATCCGAGGCCTTCCGCGTCCATCCCCGGGATGCCACCCCTCGCAGGCCTGAAATACGCCTCAAGAGAGTGAGGGCAGCTTTTCTTCAGGTTATTCTTCCTTTCTTGCTGGATTGCTCCCGCCCAGCCTCTCTTCCTAGTGGGCTGCGTCCCATTCTTTTTGCCGTCCTTCTTGGCTGCATCCCGGCTGGGGTTTTTGGGTGCTGCAGTGACCTCTTGGTTCTTCCCCTCTTCTCTTTCTTGGAGAGCAGAGGTGTTAGGGCTCTTCGCGATCATTCCTGCAGCATCCAGCAGGTCTGCCACCCTACTTCTGGGGTGTGGTCCTCTTTCCTCTGATCCTGCCCATGGCTTTACATTCTCCTTCCCTCTTTCCTCTCCACCTGCACATTCTGTTGCGCTCTCTCCCTTGACCAGGGGGGCGACCTCTCCATCCTCATAGAAGATCGGCAACCCTGGCCCTGTGGGGAGCGCCTCTTCATTTGGTTCTGATCTTTCCTGTAGAGGATGCCCACGGTTCGTGCCCATTTGGTCTTCCTGCCGGGACAGCATGGCATCCATCCTCCGCAGGAAGCCGTCTTGGGCCTTCCCTATCTTTCGCAGCTCTGCGAGGACATCCCCCAGCGTTATTTCCTCCTCTTCTGATCTCTCTTCCTGTCTCATCCTCCGCTCTTTTACTCTTGAGGTGTACATTTTTATTTATTTGTTGTTTGTTTACTTGTACAGTTATTCACTTATTTAGAATGCCTTTCCTCCCTGTTGCGTATTAGAGAGAGGGCTTTGGGTTGCTCCACCTCCTGTCTATTCCCCCTTTAGCCCCGCCCCCTGCCTCCCTGTCAAAAGTGCTCCACTTCTCTTGCTCAAGATGGCGTTCCCGCCACCAGTCCTTGTCTTCTTCCCCCTTCCCGGGTCTAGAGGAGCTCGGTCGCCATCTTGGTTCTCATCCTGACTGTTTTTCTTCCCTGTCCTGGGGTGGTTGGAGGTTCCCAATATGCTCTTCCCTGCGGGGGTGGTGGAGGAGAGGGGTTCCCTCTTACTTTCTGAGCCCGCTCCCAGGTGCGATGTGTCCCTTGTAACCTAGCCAGGAGCCCAGTCCGGTACGTGCCCGTCTCCCTCTTGGCGCGAATGGCGCCTCCTGGTTGCGAGAGGGGGGGGGGTGCTGCTGATCCCCGTACTCACTCTTGCTGAGCTTCTCCTCCTGCCCTGCCGTCCGGTCCAAGGGGGGGGGGGGGGAGGAGGGGGGGTAGGTCGGGCTGGGCTGGCAGTAAGTGCGGGTTGCCGCCCGCTCCCCGCTCCTTGGCCCACTAGCCGCTGTGGCAGTGATCCGGGCTCGCTCGATCTCCCCCTCTTGAGGAGGGGGGGATCTTTGGAGCCAGCGGAGCCTGCCTGCCGGCTCCGCTCTCCCTTCGGACGCTTCTGCGTCCACGGGAGGGGGCGCAGATCGCCCTCCAACCAAGAGAGCGGGTGGCACTCCAGGGAGCCCTAGAGTGTCCGCCCTGCCGCCATCTTCGCCCGACCGGGTCCTCCCAATTTGTGTGTATTTTGACATCCTACAAGTATTCTGGAGCAGTGTACAGAGAAAGCTGAACACCCAGTGAAAGTTTCATAATTACATAGCATTGAGCCTTGGCAGTTTAAGTGGTGTCAAACTGCATTAATTCTGTAGCGTAGATGCAGCCTTAGTTGGGCCTTGATCTCTGTTCCCCAAAGAACCGAGGAGGTTGCTTTGTTGCTCTCAATTAATTGAGAGCCAGAAATTCTTGCGTTTCCTCTGTGAATCATTTCACGATTTACAAGTAGAACATAGAACCTCATCCATTTCTGTGTGATGTAGGACAGTGAAATATGTGCTAATGATTCATAATTTGCATAGTATTGTCATCTCTTTCGGCCATAGCAGTGGCAGCCAATGCTCCCATGTGAGCACGGCAGGGAATCTATTTCAGGTTTTACTTCAGGAGCAATCAGTGGTGCTGAACTGTATTGCTAACCATCTTCAGGACCTTGGACAGCTCCTTTAAAACTAGTTGAAATCTGGAATGGAGTCACTGCTGTACCAATGCAGAAGTCACTGGGTATTGTATAAAGCATGGTCAAACAAACTTCAGGCTTATCATACCTCTTTCATTTTCCTGTTTTTAATATAAGTAGAATCTCAATATCTACTCAGTGCAAATGATATACAGTCAGCTCCCAGTATCCACAGATTCTGCATCTATGGATTCAAACAACCACATTACTACACCATTGTACATAATGGGACTTGAGATCCAGGGATTTGATCAGGGAGGGGTAGTTGTGTCTTATAGCCAAATAGCAGTGGATACCAAGGGATTGCTATACACGTAAAATAAAAGAAAATTATATTTCTGATTGAGGGCAAAGGTAGGCAACAATGGCTCAAGTGGAAGCAGGGACATTTCTTGCTTCTCATCTGGTCCACACCAGTTCATTTCCAGTCAAAAAATTGGTTAAAATATGACTTGAAAATCTACTCCTATTTTTTCACTTCTGGGATTTGGGGGTCAGTTTTCAGACTTTTGTATGGTTTTTTTTTCATATACAGGCAGTCCCCAAGTTACAAACAAGATAGTTAATGCAGGTTTGTTCTTAAGATGGGGGAATGTCTTTTTTGGGGGATAATCATATTTTCAGTCACTGACTCCATTTATTTAGATATAAAGTCTCATTCATGCTTACTAATGTCAAAGGGCACATCTGCACTGTAGAATTAATGCAGTTTGACATCACTTCACTGTCATGATTCAATAGTATGGGATCATGGGAGTTTTACAAAGTCTTTCACCTTCCCTGCCAAAGAGTGATGATGCCTCACCAAACTATGAATCCTGGGATTTAGTTGATTCACAGTGATAACAAATTGCATCAATGTACAATGCAGATGCACTCAAAGACAGTAAATTTCTAATATTCACACTCCCCCTCCAGAGGCTGAGGAAATGAGGCATACAGTTATATTAGATAGAAAACATGGGATCATCTTCTCACCTCTTTTCCATTTATAGCACCAAGTCTCCGAGTCCCAGGCTTGCTAACAACAGCCAAATGTACCTGATTCATGCTTATTCTCTCATCTTAATAAACATGGATTATTTTGTGCTCGCTGTGCTGTGCCCAGCAGATAACATAATAATAACGTCGGCCGAGCTTTTTGCAAGGAACCCTGCAATAACAGCACCTTCTCCTCTCTTCCGAGTTAAAAAGAGAGAGCAAGCTGACATGCATTCCAAATGCACCATACCAACGTAATGACAGCAAATTACATGGAAAAGTAAAAGGTTCTGTGGCATATGTGTCATTTCAATCCATTCTTACAAGGAAACATTTGGGCTGCATCGTTTATGTCTTTCGTATGTCTCCCTTCGAAATGACCAGTTTGCTATTGCTGGTCAGCAGGAGAACTTTTAATGAATGGCCACAAAGAGCAGGTACTAGATACCATTACATTCCCTTCGCCTTATGCGCATATTTTTAAATGTGTTATTCTCAAATACTCCTTAATTAAGGATGGAACAAAGTAATCTCTTTTTGTGCTGAAAGGGTATCTGAAGCATATAAACAGATATACAGAAAGGCCAGTCTCAGGCTGGATCTGCATTGCCCTATATCTCAGGATGTGATCCCAGATTATCTACTTTGAACTGGATTATATGAGTCTACACTGCCAGATAATCTGGGATAATCTGAGATCGGAACCTGGGATATAGGGCCTCAGTGTGAACTTTTAGTTTTGGTTCTGCTTTTTCTCATTTCTCATTTATAGAGATCTTGTAGCTCTAGAGTAGCATAAATATATTAGTATTAGAATTTATACCCCACTTGTTCTCTGCCAAAAGAGACTCAAAACAGCTAATATTAAAAACCATAATAATACATTTAAAACCATATCTCCTCCACTCTCAATAGTAAACTGCAAACATGCCCAGGTCAAAGTTTATAAGTAGACAGAATTACTGCATCTCCAGAGAGGTACTTGTGGGATTGTCTCCACACAAAGTCTTCAGCCCTCTCTGTCGAAGGCCCCTTCTACATAGCTGTATAGAATCGAGATTATCTGCTTTGAATTGGATTGTATGGCAGTGTAGACTCAGATAATCCAGTTCATTAATTATATTATTATTATACCCCGCTTTAATTTGGGTTTACTTGAGGCATCGTTTGGATGCCTCAGATATACTCATGATCCATCACAGGTTTTTGGGTATGTGTGGAAGTGCCCTGGGACTCATTATCATTTTCCTGCAGTAAAGATGGCGACAAATGTCAACTATTAGATTTCTGACTTAGATGAGCATCATTAAAAGTAGAAGCGTTGATATATAATGATATTTTAAAATAGTGGAAAGTAAAAAGTAAAAATCAATAGGCAATGAGTAGGAGGCTTGCAGAGTCATTCTTGTTGTTATATGTCTGTCTAGTAATATGGGTTGTATAGTAGACTTGTACAATCCGGGTAAACCTTGACTTGCAATCTTTCCAAGGCAAGGAGGCAAGTTGACTGCAGGCAGGTGCATGCGCTTTCTGGGCCTGCACTCCACACACACACTCTTTCCAAGGCAAAGAGGTTGCTTACAAGAAACAAATGAGGAGTCGGGATAGGCCTCCGCTTGCTTTTATGTTTAGCTGAATTTCATACTGGGAGGAGGCTTCCCGTTCCATCTTCCTGAAGGTTAAAAGAACGGATGTAACGAAGGAAAACAGATCCATGCACAGATCTACTGTATAGATTAGGTTATTTGAAATAGAGCTCTGTTAGTTGTAGTCTGGTTTTATATATCACTAGCTGTACCCGGCACGCGTTGCTGTGCCCTATTTTGGAGATGCGAGGAAGTCTGAGTATGTAAGGGTTGGAGTTGTTGTTAGTTATGGTGTTGTTAGGGTCATGGCTGTGTTGTTGTGGGTTGTTTTGGTGGGTGGGATGTTGGAGTCCTGTGGAGTTGTTGGTGTGTGGTGTTGCTGGCGTTCTGCATAGCTTGTGGATATACAATGTTTTTTGTCTTTCCATCTGCTGTGTTGATGTAGAGGTTGATGCGTGTGTGGGTGGGGTACTTTGGAAGTGAGTGGAGGTACTTGAAATCCCATTATCCATGGTGTGTCCTCCTCTAAGCTGCAGTCGGATGGAGTGTGGGTCATGGGGTGCATTGTTTGCCAAGTTTGGTCTTTATCGGTCTTGGTTCTTGGACACAGTGGTCTGTGGGGAATGATGGGTTTTGAAGTACTACAAATCCCATTATCCATGGAGGTACTTCAAGTCCCATAATCCATGGTCCACCCTCCTCCAAACTGTAGTAGAATGTAGCGTGGGTCATAGGGGCTCTGTGTGCCAAGGTAGGTTACTGTAAATTCAGGCCATACACAATGTCCCATGAGCTGAGGCCTAGTCAGGAACAGCAAGTTAATGAAGCCTTACTGTCAATTCAAGCCATACACAATGTCCAATGAGCTGAGGGCTAGTCGGGAGAATCAAGTTAATGAAGCCTTACTGTCAATTCAGAGCGTAAACAGCATTCCATTAAGGGAGACCTAGTCAGGGAAATTAAGTTAATGAAGCCTTACTGTCAATTTTAGGCGTGGTCTGTGATTTGTAGGGTGTAAATTTTCTGTGGGAAGTGAATTGGGTGTTTGTGTTTGTGCCTCAGCCCTTTGCCTTATCCTCCTCTGACAGTTTATTATGGGTTGGAATGTTCATGTTGGCTGGCCAGTACAGGAGTTATGCAAATCCGCCCTTATTGGCAGCCAATCATGTTGCCAGAATGTAGAGGCTGGGAGAGTCGTTGGCAGCCCGGAGGATGCTGGTAAATGTAGTTTTATTTTAACTCGTTGTTTTGGGGGCCTTTGAGGTTTGGGGGGGGAAAGTTTCTTTGCTACAAACGTACCTTGTCTGAGGCCTATTTCTGTTGGCAAGTTTGGTGTCTCTGCGTTGTAAGGTTTCTCTGTTTGGGACGGTCTTTCCATGACGACTCTTCCTTTATATATATAGATTAATAATAATAATAACTTTATTTTTGTTTCCCCGCCACCATCTCTCCAAGGGGACTTGGGGCAGCTTACAAAGGGAACAAACCTGAAAATTACAAATAAAAATAGAACACATTAAAATCAATCAAATAAAAATAATAAAAACACAACACAATCATAAACAATATCATAAAGCAATGTGGCTAAGATAAAAGTCATAGCTGGATTCAGGCTCAATGAGTGCAATAATTCCTAAAAGGAGCCAATGAAAAGTGTGGAGATCAAATGTATGAGGACTAGGGCAAAACCTTAGCAAAATGACAAGGAATCAATAGGAGGGCCGGAAACTGCCTAATCAAAGGCACAATGGAACATAACAGGTTTTTAATTCCTTCTGGAAGGAGGACAAGGTGGGAGCCTGTCTGATCTCCTTAGGGAGGGAGTTCCAAAGCCAGGGGGCCACCACCGAGAAGGCCCTCTTCCTCGTCCCCATGCTTGAGACGGTGGTGGAAATGAGAGCAGAGCCTCCCCGAAAGATCTCAGGGTACATCCTGGTTCATAAGGGAAGATGGGATTGAGAAGATAGGCAGGTTCTATTTAGGACTGTTTAGGACTTTGTAGGTAATCACTTGCACCTTGAAACCAAAATTTGGTTTTGTTTTGTTTCGAGGAGGTTGTATGCGGAATGTTGTTCTTCCTTTTTGGCATTCTTTTTCCCTATATGTGTTTTAGTTCATATATTTGTACTTCTGTTCTCTTAAATAAAAATGAATGTAAAAAGAAAAGAAAAGAAGAATCCATCCATGGAAAGAGGTGGAGAAAAGAGAAAGAAGAAACAGAAAGCAGACAATCCATGAAGTTTTCCCTTCTTCCAATATTTAGGTCTATAGTAGAATATGGTGTGCCCCCCTCCATAAGCCAGAAATGGACGTTTGCTAAAAGGAGGATGAAAGAGGGCTTCACCGCCCTTCCTTGCCTTCTCTTTATGTCCTTAGGAAGATTGCTTTTTAAAATGACAGGCCTCTTTATTATGGTTATTATTAATATTGCTTATTTTCCTGACCAATTTGAAAGAAGGACGCCGAGTAGCCTCAAAAACCAAGTTCCTTTTGAATATGCCAAATTGTGGGCTGTCAAGTTCGGCCGCGGAGCCATCAATGAGAACGAGAGAGATTATTTTGTCCTGGTTTCTTGATAGGATTGACTGCTTTCTTCTCTCTGTGTCCATCCCCTTGGTGCTTTTTTTTGTGTGCATGTGGTTTGCAATTCAGGTCTATTTATTTATTTATTTATTTTTCATTTCTTTTTCTTTTATCCACCCACTTAATCCTCTCTCTCCTGGCCTGCTACCTCCTTTCTCGTTTTTATAAAAAAGCTGCAACAGAAGTTCTAGCTGGGGAGCGAGTGTGAATTGCATGTGTTCCTTCTGTTCCGATACACAAAGGAATCAAAGGGTATCTGGACAGTGTCAGGGCGTTGTAGCCCATATCGCAAAGTGACTTTGTTATAATAAAATAAGGGAGTTTAATCTCACGTCCTCCTCCTCCTCCTCCTCACCCCTTCCCTATGTGACCTTGTGAAATTTCCACATTAAAAGGCAATCGCATATTTCAAACCAGGAATGATTGTATTTGGCACGTTGGCTGAAACTCCCCTGTGTGCAGGTCAGCGCTTGTTTTCACTAAAACAAAATCAACTTTCAAAATAAATCATCTGCAACAACATCATATTCCCTAAATCTTATAATCCTATTAACAGGGGCCTGGATGTTTTTTCTTGGTGCCTTTACCCCCCCCCCCCTTTCTTTTGCTTCTTCATTGCCATTGGGCTGACAAAATTGGCCTGAGTTCAGTAATGAAGAAAGAGAAAGTCAGTTTGAAAGAGTAGCCAAAACATGCAGTCAAAGCCTTTGCTTTCTTCCCAGCCAGGGCTTGCGGTTAAAGAGCTCTTAATGACTATTGTAAGCCCTTAAATATAATCATGTGTATTTCACCTCCATCTAATGTGCCGTCTGTGTAACATGTTTATGTGCTCAGACAGCAGCTTGAGAGACTCAACAAATAAGTCTGTGAGAAGAACCGAAGGGCAACCGGGTCGCCGCGCCACGGCTATTCTCCTCAATGAGGCCTCTGTCGGCAATATAGAAGGGTGCCAATGTGCTCCGTGAAACGGTGCCCAGGCTTAACCTCAGCAAAGTCTCCTTGCCAGAAGTGGAAATGATGTGGTAATATCAAAAAGTAAATGGACTTACATATAATTCTAGATTTCTCTACATGTATTTTGTTTGGACACACGACAGGAAGACTAAATCTTGCAAGTCTTTTTTCTGGCTGGCTTCATCAAACCCTTAGGCATTTGAGTACTCCTACTGGGAATCCGCACATAAATAAGAACTACCAAGGGCTCATATAGGAACCGACTTTCTGCGCTTTATGGAGACAAAATGCTTGCTGAACCCAACAAGAGAGATAGAAATGAACGCCTAGAGAGTAAGGAATGTATTAAGCCACTTCTGTATCATAATGCCACTGGATAAAGCTTTGGAGAAGGGATCTGAGAAACTTCTCTATTGAACTTCCATTCATGCAGTGCTAGCGCTCTCTCTCTCTCTGGCTGAGTCTACACTGCCATATAATCCAGTTCAAAACAGATAATCTGGATTTTATATGGCAGGGTAGATCCAGATTTCCCCCCTCCCACCCTCTCTCTTTATATATGATTATCTGCTTTGAACCAAATTATATGAGTCTACACTGCCATATAATTCAGTTCAAAGTACATCAGTGGTTCCCAACCTTTTTTTTGACCAGGGACCTTCTTGACCAGGGACCACTCTCCAACATTAATACCAAAAGAGTTATAAATAAGTTTTTAGTCCACTTTAGATTTGGTTTGGTTATTTGAGGTGCTGATTCAGAAAATTGCATTGGATAGACCACATCAGTTCTAGTTTCTGATATAGGATATATGCCACCCAGTATTCACCATCTGATCACCCACAGAAAATCCCACTATAAGGGGTTTCGCGAAACCATTCGCTCTAGTTGCAATAGTATAGTAACAGTGAGGACGCGGACCATGTTTTAGTTCTTGTGGACCACTGGTGGTCCATGGATCACAGGTTGGGAACCACTGAAGTAGATAATCTGAATTTTATATGGTAGTGTAGATGGGGCCTCAGGTAGAAGCAAGCTACTGCAGCCTTTCCTAGCTTCTGTATTCTTCACTCATTCATAACATTTCCCATTTTGACCACATTCTGATATTTCTAGGCTTCATGTGTCCTGATTTCCATCTGTGAAAATTGAAGGGTATGCATTCAAGCCATACACTGCTGCTTATCTTGATGTCCATGTGACAGTATATGGATTAAGCAACAGAGAAGACCTTGGGTTGCCAGCAAAAATAGTCCACTTCTGTTCAGGCCACATGCTGCTTGGCATTGATCTGTAACTATTCAGAAAAGATATGGAGTGTATTATTTTCCCTAAAACAGTGATTCTCAACATGTGGGTCCTCAGATGTTTTGAACTTCAGCTCCCAGAAATACTAACAGCTGTTAAACTGGCTGAAATTTCTGGAAGTTGTAGGCCAAAATACATGGGAACCCACAGGTTGAGAACCATTGCCCCAAAGTCTTGTTAGTGAATTGAGATTTTGCATTCAAAGATCTGAAGGCTCTTCCAGACAGGCCCAAAATGTGGGATCTGTCATGGGTTTACTTGAGGCTTCCAAATTACACCTCAGGTAAACCCAAATTAATCTGGAGTCAATAAAACCCCTGTAAAGATCTGACCTTAATATAAGGTCCATTTCAAAGCATATAATATGGATTTATATGGCCGTGTAGATGGGGACTTAGGCTGGATCCACACTGCCATATAATCCAGGTTAAAGCAGATAAAGTGGGACCAGAAACTGGATTTTAGGGCAGTGTAGATCCAGTCTTAAGAGCTGAACCAAAGCTTCCTATGAGATACATCTAGTATCTACACTGTAGTATTAAATCTTTAACTGCCATGGTTCAATGCTATGGAATCATGAAGTTGTAGTTTAGCTTTCTCTGCTGAAAACTGCTGGCCTCTCATTAAACTACAACTCCCATGATTCTATATGATTGAGCCACTAAAGTAGTGTCAAACTGAATTAATTATGCAGTGTAGATGCACCCACCCACAACAAAGACACATGCTGCAATGTTGAAGAGGCCATATGCAAAGGACTGCCTATGGACCCTTCCCCACAGCCCTATATCCGAGCATATCAAGGCAGAAAATCCCACAATATCTGCTTTGAACTGGGTTATCTGAGTCCACACTCAGATAATGTGGGATTTTCTGCCTTGATATTCTGGGATATAGAAGGGTCCCGAGTAACAATATCTACACTCTAATGTGGTTGCATAGTTCCCAATGTGTGTATGCAGAAGATGATGTCATGGTCACAATTATTTCCATGGACACCGAACCCATAAAATACTAGGCTTTATCACAAAATCATCACATTGATTGTAGTAAGATTGACCAATACTGTATTCTTTTGAAATTGTTTGAACAAGGCAAAGGAATAGATCTTAATTTCAATCAAGGGGATACATACATTCAGCATTTCTTGACTGAAAGAGTAAATGCCCGTAGAATAAATGTAACACTTGGAATTAGGACATCCAGTTGTGGATTCTGAATTTCTTCTCCCAAACTTGGGGAATTTGATCAACAGAGTGGAGACTACAGGATCTGCTCTGTATGTCCCCCACAAACCACACTCTTGGGTCAAATGAGGCAGTGGCTTTGAAAAGTTTTACAGGGAGCTGCTGCATGCCTTTTTGATGAGCAAAAGTTTGCCTTTTTAAAGGGCATTGAAGGCCCAAAATAAATAGCAAAATGCTGAAGAAAGCCGCTTTCCCTTTTTTGACTTTTGGGTAAAATGCATTAAATTTTTTGAGGGTGTCTAAATCCGATACAGGGACATGAAGTCTATGATTTGAGAAACAAGAACTGGATTTTTTTAAAAAAATGTGTTAAAACAAACAGTTAATATGAGTGGCAGTGGGATGTTTGCATTTTAAAAGATGATGTAATGATGCCGCTCTTCCCAGCAGAAGAAATCCCTAGTGGGTGATCTTGAGCAATTTTGCAGGCATAGGGATGGATATAATTTTACTAGTGAGGCCCACAGTGGAAAAGCACTCACCACATATTCGGCAGAGAAAAAACCTTATGGACTGAGGTCAGAGGAAATTAGCCCTTCTTATGTTCATCAGAAGTAGGGTTTGCACTCAGCTGATGTCATTCAATCATTCTGCCATCTCCTACCTTGGCAGAGTACAGTTTTGAACCACCTTGATGGGTTAATTGATTTGTGTCAGGTTAATGTCCCTCACCTTCTTGTGGTGGCTTCCAAAATAAAGCTTTCCATAAAAGGTTATGTTCAGATGCAATTCCTCACTGGTTGATCAGAGCTATGATCCATCATCATTTTGAGGGGTATATATTCCCTCATCCCTGTTACAAAATGTGAATAAATAGATAAAGAAAACTCATTATATAAAAGTCAACGTATGTATGTATGTATGTATGTATGTATGTATGTATGTTGGTTTGTTAGTTTGTACCACAAAGGCTCCTACATGGCTTGATGGTTCTGGACCAAACTTGGCACACGTACTCTTCACTATCCAACTTAAAATAATTGAGGGGTTTGAACTAATAAACACCTTTTCAGGCCCAGAGCAGAGGGAAAGAAAAGGAAAAAGCAGATTGGCTAGGTGAAGAATTGGCTGTTGTTAGCTGAAGTGCTCTTGTTGAACAGTCAGCCAAGGTGTGTGGGAGAAATAAAATAAAGCTTACTATCTTTCCAAAATGTTGATCTAACTGTTTGTTATGTGACCCACTTTGGATCTTACAAGGTTGCTGTTAGAAACAGTGTAACATGCTATAGTAGGTGCCATGGACTGCTAATGCATTCTTAGGCAGATATGGAGCTCAAAAGGTGAGTTCAATATTTTTCACCTAAAAAATTAAAGTGCATATACTGTACCCTGGAATCATGAGAGGTGTAGTTTTGTTATATGATTTCAGTTACTGTTAGGACCGTGGGTTTGGAGCCTGTGCCCCCATAGGTTTGAATGAGAAACAGACAGGATGAAGGCAACGATCAGAGGCGTTATTCTCCTTTGGCCAAAAATGATGTCAGCAGTCTTGGTGCTCCAAAGACTGAAATAAGTGCAATTGTGAACATACAGATTTATTTATAGCACTTTGACAGTTATTCAAAACAAAGGCACTCTGTCTTGCTGGGTTGTGATTAGTCCAAAATATTGCCGGCCAGGATCCATTCCCTGATAGGTCTAGGTCCAGGAGCTCCATTCATTAGTCACCACTGGGCTTCGGTTGTGGTGGGAAATTTAATAAACTGTAATTGGTTTATTTGAAGGCTTGTGTTTGTTTATTGATCTGCTCAGGAGAAGGGTGTGAGTGGAAAGAATCTGGCTGGGCAAAAGACAATGGGTTGAAACGGTTCTGTTCCTGCCAGGGCAGTGGATGCCAGCCAGGTAGACAAAAGGGTGTACATGGTGTTGGCACAGTACAATTGTGGCTCCAGGGAGGAGGTTTGATCCAGTGATTGGGATGAGGAAATGTTCCCAAGAATAAAATGCCAGGGAAACCCCTGCGGCTCTTCCTAGGCCTGTCATGTGTCCTGTGTTTTTCTCGGAGCATTGTGAAAAGGTTATGGTAACTGAATGTTTGGACACTCCTTCAAGTGTGGAGTGTGTGTAGTGCTTATGCAATATCAAGATGAATTTATTGCTTATGCAATATCAAGATGAATTTATCTCTGGCTGCCTGTTGGTTCTTATGGAGCTGCATATTCTGGGGTTCACCTTTTGTGGTTTTCAATAACAGTTTGATCCATCTTTAGCCTTCTGTGCCAAAGAGTGCTGGTGCCTACTGCCTTTCCCTTTACCAACCCTAGAGATCACTTTGATCTGAAGATAAAAATCTGTTGGAAGTTCCCAATCCCAAGACCTACCGTCTGATTGCCACTAGGCGCAGAGCCTTTTCGATCGTGGCCCCCACGCTATGGAATGCATTGTCTGCTGAAGTCCGAGCTCTGCGGGAATTGCCTGCCTTCTGAAGGGCATGCAAAACATATTTGTTTCAGAAGGCCTTCGAATTATAACTTGGTCTTAGTTTGATTTTAAACTTGGTTTTAAACTGTTATCTGTTATTGTACTGTTTCTCTGTAAACCGCTCCGAGCCCTTGGTGAGTGGCGGTATATAAGTTCGAACAATAAAATAAGTAAATAAATTACAAATCCCAGAATTTCATAGCATTCAGCCACAGCACTTTAAGTGGCATCAAACTGCTTCAGTTCTACAGATGCACCCTTGGAATGGACTGCTTTTCCAATGGAGGTGCTTTCAAACAAGGCTTATTTACTGTAAAATGGGACATGGCATCACTCTAATGCTACAACTTTCTAACTCCTCCACATCCTGAGCAATAAGGACATGGCACTTGTGTGAAATCAGGCTTGGAGCAGAGAACCATAAATGGATTTCTTTTAGCTACACATGCAGCTGAACTTTCTGAATCAAATAAGTTGTGCAGCCAGAGGGAAACACATCAGCAACCAGCTGCCTTCATGGGTGGTTGCCAATAAGAAGCAAATCTATGTACCCATGAGCAAATGTAAGTGATAGTTTTTGCCTACGTTTTATGGCTTGATTCGCCTGGATGGCTTATCAGGAGAGATGGATTTTGTTCTGCAGATGCTTTGGTTTGCTTCACCATCACTAAGGTTATGTAGAAGGAAGAAATGGGAATGAAGTTTGGAAAAGCCAAAGGCCACTTTGCAGTGGACAGATTTGGCAATGTGATCATTCCCAGGGGAATGTATTATTTGTTCTTAGGTTTTTAAAATATATGTATGCTAAACCAATGAACAAACAGGAAATATGAGATTTTTCATGCCAAAACCAAGGATCTTTTTTGGCATTTGGCTTATAGACACAAAAATACATACTAATCTGGATACTTCATGTTAGCGTGATTACTCTACATATTTCATTTTAGGATTAACATCATGGGGGAATGTTACACGTTTTGGATTAATATCCATTCCTTATTTTCTCCTCTTTTTCAGTCTTTGGTTTCTTCCTCCTCCACCACCTCCTTTTAATCTATGCATTAAAAAAACCCCAATGAGTCAAAGGTTTCAGTGAAATACATTATTTATGACATGGAAGAGGCAAACTGAAATAGACTTAAAATTGTTTTTTTTTAAGAATCAACACTCCCCCATTCCAAAATGAGTGTGGCCAGATTTTCCCTGGCATAATGTTCACAAATGATTGTCTTCTTGCAGGAATTATGAGATAGATCTGACCTTTTTGTACAACTGGGTGTGCCTGTGAAAAAAGAAAACTTGTACTGACTTACAAATGTTGTTTTTCTTCTTCTTAGGACAGAAATCTCACCTATTCCTATTGGCTCAAACATGATATTTTTAGTTTTGAAATCTACACATACATTGACATACACTCTATATCAATGTGGAATGGTCGTCGTTTTAAGGCAAAATGGGCCACTCACAGAAAAGCACACATTTCTGCTCTGTTATAGGAGACTATAAGTAATCATTATTTTAATGAATTGCCCTGCTCCGTACATTTTTTTATTTTGTTAATTTTTTCAGTACTCTTTTTTTTAAGTTGCTCTCCCAATGGATATTCATTGTGTAGAATTTTATTCATTTTTGGCTGTATAATCATAACTTCCAAAATCTTCTGATTTTCCAGGAACACTACATATTAATTCTATGCCATTTCACTTTTCAGATTATTTTAAAATCTCCCTATTTTTACTTGGGTAACTCAATGTGGAGAGAGCAGAGGAGGAAGCAAAAGCAAACTGCTTCAGCCTGCTTCGGTTTCTATTAGTTTGTGTTCTTCATGAATAATTTCTTCCCTCTTAACCACATTCTGAAACATGCAGAATAATCACAGGATGCCTCAAACCCACACCTGTTGATAGACTCTATAAGCTAGTTGACATTGCCCCCCATGTGTGATGGAAAGTTGCTGCTAACTGTGAGAGAAATAAGGTTGAACACTGTGAAAGCCATCCACTACATGACTATCAGCCTCTTCCCAGTAGACTCAAATCAAGGAAAAACTTCATGAGCTAAGAATGGATGTTTCCTTAAGTTTGGTTTCACTTCTAGCTTCTGCTCTAATCTGGCTGCTGGCCTGGCCCGAAGTAATTTTCAGTTGTAGGCAAGCAGTATTTGCCCCCCCCCAACCCCATTAATAATAACTGAGGCTGCGAGATCATGAGAGTTGTAGTTTGGTGGAGGCTAAATATTGTATAAAACTACAACTCCCAAGCTCCCATAACAGTTGACATGGCCTCAAACTGGGCTGATTCCACAGGGTAGATGTACTTTATGTCTAACGGAGCCCAGGCTACGAAGGCTTCATCCTTTTTCTTGCAAAGATGAGCGAAAGGCAGCGCCTCGTTCCCCGCAGGTAGGCCAAATGGCCCTCCCCAGCTGGCTCTGCTCACCCGGCCGAAGCTCGCAAAGGCAGGCATGGGCAAGGGCGGGGCACCCTATGGCCAGCACCAGGAGCAGCAGCACAGCCATCGCATGGATCTGGTGACGGCCTCGTTGTTTTCAGCGCCTTTCCCGCCTCTCTGTCACCTTGAGAAGAACCTGCCTACGTGCTCAAATGCGCATGCACGGAGGCAGTGTTTCCAGCAGGTGTGGAGGTGGAGTTTCCAGCATGCGTGGAGGCTTCACCTCCATGCATGCTGGAAACTCCGCCTCTGCTCCAGCTGGTAACGCCACCTCCGCGCCTGCTGGAAATACAGCAGACGTGGAGGCGGAGTTTTCAGTCGGTGGCGGTGAGCCCCTGTGGATCTGGCGCTCTCAGCCTCTCTACATCATCGGCTGAACTGCATTCAGGCCCCACATCTCTAAAATCAGGCCCAGGAAACAGACCATAATCCCAATTCCCTTCAGGAACATCTTCATGGACAGCATCTCAATTCCCATTAAAGGAATCAACTTGAACATGAACAACACTGTCATTCCCAACATCCAAAGCAACCTGATCATTAGACACAACATTGCCATTCCCATCATCCAAAGCAACCTGATCATTAGACACAATCACAGGCTGAACAAGCTAACATACAACATATAAAAGCAAACCGAAGGCCAGAATTCCAAAATTTCAGTATGAGACTTCAGTCAAGATATTTCTGACAACTGAGATTTGATTTGATTTATTTTTGACAACTGAGATTTGATTTTTTTTAAAAAACCATAAATCATAATTCAGTACTATATACTGTGAAGTAGCTCCCATCAGGTTCAATGGGATTTACACACCGGTAAGTCAGTACAGGATTGAAGCCCAAATAATAGCCATTTGCTTTTTCTTGCCATTCTTTGCATCACTGATGCCAAATTTATTATACCGTAGCTGCCAAAGGCAAGAAATGATTACAAGGTCAAGCAATAGCTTAGTAACTCTCACAAAAGAACATCCATTCCCAGTTCACCCAAACAAACCACCTGTCTCTTCTAGTCATCCCATCAGACTTTGGCACAAAAGCTCACCTCTCTTTCCAGCGCTCTAAAGTGGTTTAGACTTTTCCCCCCAATAAACACGTCGCGTAGCACCACCGACAGCGATTCAATCTAGACAAAATTGTAGTCAAAACCTGAACTGATTACATTATTGTAAATGGGAAAGAGTTTAAACTTTGAATGAGAGTATATAAAGGAAGCAGCAGCAAACCTCCCTCCTTCTTTATAACAATCCCTCTGAGAATTTCCTCTTAGTCTCTTTTGACTTTTCCAAGAGATGTTATTTTCCCTTCCAGTACCAATTTTGGCAGTGATGGCCTAAAAGGTTCTAGTGCCCCAGGTGAGACTAGATTATAGGACTCCATATGGGGTCAAAAATAGGAGAGTCCTTGCAAGCATTCACCAAGAAATACAAGCCGTAGGATTTTAATCCTCCTCAAAAGAATGGTAGTTAGCCCAAGCCATGCCAATTCCATCCTAGTGTCTCAGGCAATGAAAATATTGCTCAGTTCCTGGGCTGCCAGCACAGTTAGAAGCACAGAATGGCTTGATGGAAAGTCCCCTTTTTGTCTTTTTTCCCTTTGTCAGCTGAAAAAGATTAGCATGCAGCTATGAATCCCATGTGTTTTTCAGGAGCCTGTTGCAAGAGATTTAAATGCATAAGTATTGTTCGGAATGCCTTTCCTTTGACAATAAATTATTACTCTAAATACACACTGTAAAGTCAGGCAAGGTTGATTCTACTAATAGGCAGAGTGAAGTTTGTTGCTGCGTTGTGCGCCTTTAAGACATTTCCAGCATATGCTTACTCTAAGGCAAGACTATAATGAAGGTTTCTATTGCAGAGTGTGTGATTTGCCCAAGGTTGATCTTTGAGTTTCAATGGCTGAGTGGGGAACCAAACCCTGGTCTCCCATGTTGTAGTCCAGCGTTCAAGCCACTACACCACACTCTGGCTCTCAGAGTGAGGTACATACCTCAATTCACTGATTTTGGGTATCACAAAACCAATTTTGGAAAAGGGTTTTTGGTCTAGAACTCTTAGAATGATTCTGTTGCTTGTGGTCCTATTTGCAAAGTAACTTCTCCAAGCCCTGCACAAAGGAGTAGTTATTTAACAAATTTAAGAAATTGTTAAGTATTTAATTTCTTATCACTGTATGTTAATATCCATGAGAAGAACTTTTGGGATCATCTGTCTCAGGTGCTGAAGTACCTTACTTTTGGGCACTGCTTGCCTTATATTGTAGGTCAGGGGTGCTCACACTTTTTCAGCATGCGAGCTACAGTTAAAGCAACCAAGTCCAAAAGATCTACCTGCCCCCACCGTCACGTGCTCCCGCCACCGCGCGTGCTCCTGCTGCTGTTTTATGCCCGCACAGCACTTCTTCTGCCTGCGGGGCATTGCAGGAAGGATAAAGCACGAGGCGGGGCATCCAGAGGGAGCGCTCCGCCCTGCCTATCTGGCTGGCAGCGGAGGCTGCAGATCTGCTTCTGGACGAGAGAGAGGCAGGGCGCTCTCTCCAGAGGCCCGGCCTTGTGCTTCCTTCTTCCTGCAATGCCCCGCAGGCGAAAGAAGCACAGCGAGAGTGGAAGCCAGCAGCAGGAGCATGCGTGCGCGCAGGGTGTGCGCGCATGGCAGGAGTGCCCCATCCGGCTGGTGAGGCCCGAAGATCACCTGGAAGAAGGCTCCCGAGCTACCTAATGAGCACCCCTGTTGTAGGTAGTATGAGGGCCCTGCCATCATTTTACCCAACACTACCTGTTTGGACAAGTCATATGCCCATCCACTTCTGTGAACAGAGCTTGCACTGCTGTTCTGTTGTTCTGGCTGCTGCTACAAACACAACACACTGCTCACCATACACCCTAACTGAATAACTACATCTCCCTTTAACCCATGCCATGGTAGTCCATGCTCTTGTTACATCCTGTATAGATTACTGCAATGTGCTCTACATGGGGTTGCCTTTGAAGACTGTTTGGAAGCTCCAACTGTCCAGCGAGCAGCAGCCAGGTTGCTCACTGGAGCGGTGCTCAGGGAGCACACAACTCCCCTGTTGCGTCAACTCCACTGGCTGTCAGTTTGGTACCGAGCACAATTCAAAGTGCTGGCTTTGGCCTATAAAGCCTTAAACAGTTCTGGCCCAGGCTTCTTGTCTGAACATGTCATCTCCTATGAACCAGCGTGGAGACTAAGATCATCTGGGGAACAGGCTTTTGGAAACTAGGGCAATGCAGTATTCTGAATTGAAAACTTTGTGCAACTTGACCTTGGAATGGACTCAGACCATGAACTTTGGATGGGATGTTTTTAATTTTAAATACGTTTAAACTTTGTCTAATATTTTGCAATTTTAATTTTTAGGTAATTGTTGAAGCACAATGTATGTGCCACTGTAAGCCACCTTGAGCCCCCTTGTTGGGGTAGAGAAGGCCCCCCTGTTGGGGTATAAGTATGGCAAATAAATACATAAATAAATAAACCCTGGCATCAACAAGCAGTAATTTACAAGATAATATAAGAAGCTTTGAAAGACATGGAGCCCCTTGGGGTTCTAGACCAACCAGCCAGAAGTAACCTGCAATAATCCCAGGACCAACACATACTTTTCAAGGTAGTGCTCTGATCTTGAGATTCTTCTCATCTTTTTTCAGTTCTGTTCTGGGAACCTTAGGAAGGAGGTTTTTATGTGAAGCCAATACATATAAGCAAGTCTTGACATATTGTTCCCCATCATATTTAAGAGACTAGGAAGACTACTTGGGCCCTATATAGACCCTATCTATTGAAGCTGGCTGTTGGATTGTCTTTGACAGAAACTGTTTTCTATTGCATTGAAGCCTTGCTTAAGCAGCAAAAGCTGGCATTCAGAATTGTTATGGACCAGAGTTACAGATATGTAACTGGTCTGTATTCAGCAAGTATGCATTTTTATTGCCAACCATAACCACAGTCCAACTTAAGAATGAGTCGAAAGATGAGGTCAAAGAGGTCCATTCCACCTGTGATCAGGACACAAGGGGGACATTTCCACCTCTCTCCTGCCAATGAGTGAGTGTGCTACAATTGGAACCAGGATCCCCACTGGAAGTTCCTGGTTTGCTTGTTAGCAGGAGAAGGTGGAAAAGATGTCCTCCTTGCACCTCGATTACCAGCTGAGTTGACCTCTTCTTTATCCAACGACTGGCTCTTAAGGCAGGCAAGGAGTCAAATAAGTAGCCAATCACTAAGTAGCCAATCTATGAGGGTTGAATAAAAAGTAATGCCTCCACCTTCGTAACTCCTGAATGGCAGTACTAGTATGCGGCAGGTACTGGTTTGTTCAATAGACTCTCCTCTACCGTTCCATTTTGGTGGGAAGCCTTAGCATTGAACAGTTGTGTTGTTAAAGTGTGAAGCATGGAACCCTGCGCAGACAGTCAGTCAATGCGACTTAAGCAACGTGCAGTCATTGAATTCTTGACAGCAGAAAGTGTCACCCCAAAGGAGATTCATCCGAGAATGCAATCTGTTTATGGTGACTGTGCTGATGTGAGTACTGTGTGTTGTTGGGCGAGTAAGTTTAAAGATGTTAAGGTGGGAACATCTGACTTGTGTGACAAAGTGCTGGACGTCCTGTGACAACAACCATCGAGTTTCAGAAGCAAAAGGGCCTAGGATGCTGAATGCCTGAAATGAAAGCGCACAGACTTCTTCCGTGATGGCTTCAGAAAACTTGTTCATCTCCTATGAACCAGCGAGGAGACTGGCAGAAATGTATCCAATTGTCTGGTGATTGTGTAGAAAACTCCCTGTAAATAGTGGTAGTTAAAACAAGCACATTCTAAGGATTATTTCTGCATTTGATTTATTAAAATATTCCCAATCCAAACCCAAGTAACAAAGGCTGTGCTTTCTGACTGGGCATTCCTTTTCATTCAACCCTTGTATGGAATCTAGTGATCTTTTTTTTGGTAGTATTTAGTTTCTTGTTTCTGACCCCTGTTGTGTTTTTTCCTCTTGGTTTATCTTCTGCCCTAATTTCCTTCTCGTCCCTGTTACTTCATTTCTTCTTTGTTTCAGTCACTCTTCTGTTTTGTCTGTAGCTCCTGACACATCACAGACCGATGCTTATAGACCACCCCTGGGATAGGAGGACAACAAAAGGGAGAGATAGCATCGGCGAACCTTTTCAAATTGTCACTGTAGAGCAAAGAAGGCTGTCTTATCTGTTCTCTTCAAGAAATCTGCACAAAGGGTGTTGAGGGGAGTGGGATATTATACACATAGAAAAATCAAGAACTTCATAAGTATCAGTCCATTTCATCCATACTGACTGAAAATCAAGCAATGGATATGTAGTATATATGGTTTGGATTTTTAAAACATCATTTCACCATCTATGGCATCTACAGGATGTGATGAGACTATGCCAGTGTTTCTCAACCCAGGGGTCAGGACCCCTGGGGGGTCGTGAGGGGGGTTTCAGAGGGGTGTTTCTGATGGTCGCCAAAGACCATCAGAAAACACATATTTCTTAAGGTCTTAGGAACTCTTTTGGCAGAGAAGGCTGAAGATCTCCCTGCCTGTCCTTCTCTTCCTTTTTGGTGTTGGTGAACTACAATTCCCAGAATACAAAAGCAACCCCCCAACCCACCAGTATTTAATGATGGTCATGTAGGTAGTGTGCCAAGTTTGGTGCAGATTCATTGTGGGCTGGGTTCAGAGTGTTCTATAATTGTAGGTGAACAATAAACCCCAGCAATTACAACTCCCAAATGTGAATGTCTATTTTCCCCAAACTCACATCTGAGCATATAGAGTATTTGTGTCAAGTTAGGTCCAGATTCATTAATACCGTTGCGGCATTAGGAAGGTTGAGAACCACTGGACTATACAAACCTGAGACTTGATTACAGGAATGTTGACCTGGATCGTCTCATAGAGAGATGCTTTCAAAGTCTATGAGGATTAAAGAAATGTTGCCATAATCTGAGGGTGGGCTGGGAATATGAAAGATTATAAATTTATCCTCATCACCCATGCGTCCTTGCAGGCTGCAACCAGCTTGTGGGGGGAAATGAAGCAAGGATCAGTAACAATAGCTATTTGTGATTTTTAAAAAACTCTTTCCTATAAAACTTTATACGTAATATCATGAACAATGTCTCCTTTGACAGACTGCGGTGTTACTTTGATACCTCCTCTTTTCTCTCCCCTACCTCCTCCGCAGCATATTTTCACCTTGTAAACAGGGTTAATGTATGTTTGTAATTATACCTCCTTAAGGGTGTTTCCTCTAAGAACATGATTGAAGCATGTTCTTTTCCCTCAGGGAATTGGAACAGGATGGATAGAGCTATTCTGGACACAGTCGTTAGAAGAAGAAAAAACACTGCTAGCTTGGCAAATCAAGGACTATGGTGATAAGGAAATGTCAAGAGATACTTTGGACCTCGTTGAACTTGAGTGAACTATATTGAAATCTATGGGACTTAAAAAAGTTATGCACTAGTGCCAGATTCTCATTATGCTCCCTCCATTTTAAGAAAAGAAAAGAAAAGGAGACAATTGGAAAACATGGCTTTTTTTCTTAACAGGGTCATTTGCCAAATAGCAGCTCTTTTAAACATAGGCAGAAATATGACATGATGGCAACAGTCTTGGACAGCAATGGCTCCCAAAGTGTCCCATTTAAGGTGGTATCATGTGACAAACAGGGATGTGTCATTGCCCTTATTTTCCATCTTCAGTGCTATGATACTTCAACTTGTTGATAGGAAGCTTCCCACCGGAGTGGAAATTATCTATTGGCAAGGTATTTAACCTCAGCAAACTGAAAGCCAAAACCAAAGTCTGAAAGCCAAAATCAAACATCTGTTATAGAAATCCAATATGCTGATGATAATGTAGTGTGTGCACATTCAGAAGACCTACAAGCTACTCTAAACACCTTTGCAGAAGCATACAAGAAGCTCAGCCTCTCATTGAACATCAAGAAAACCAAAATGCTCTTCCAGCAGTCGCCAGCCAATCCCTCTGCAATGCCAGAAATACAGCTTAATGGTGTAACATTAGAAAATGTTGACCATTTCCGCTACCTTGACAGCCACCTCTCCACAAAAGTCAACATTGACACTGAAATACAACACCGCCTGAGCTCTGTGAATGCATTTTTCCAAATGAAGCAGAGAGTGTTTGAGGACTGGGACGTCTGTAGGAAGACCAAGGTGCTTGTTTATAAAGCTATTGTCCTCCCAACCCTGTTTATGCCTGCAAAACGTGAACTGTCTACATACATCACACTCAACAACTAGGATGATTCCATCAGCGTTGTCTCAAAAAAAATCCTGCAAATCTCTTGGGAATACAGGCAGACAAATGTCAGTGTGCTGGAAGAAGCAAAGACCACCAGCACTGAAACAATGCTTCTGCGCCATCAACTCTGCTGGACTGGCTACGTTGTCTGAATGCCTGATCACCATCTCCCAAAGCAATTACTCTACTCCAAACTCAAGAACGGGAAACGTAATGTTGGTGGACAGGAAAAGAGATTTAAAGATGGGCTCAAAGCCAACCTTTAAAACTGTGGCATAGACACCAAGAACTGGGGAGCCCTGGCCCTTGAGCGGTCTAACTGGAGGTCAGCTGTGACCAGCAGCGCTGCAGAATTCCAAGAGGTAGGAATGGAGGGTGAAAGGAAGAATTGTGCTAAGAGGAAGGTGCATCTAGCCAAGCCTGACTGGGATCGCCTTTCACCTGGAAACTGATGTCCTGCAAGGGATCACCTAAGTAACAAAGTAAGCAAGGCAGAAATAACTGCATGAGATACAATACTGTTGAATGGTTAGGATTTTAAGTAATGGGAAAATAATGAAAAATTATTGAAAGTTAGTAAAGAAAAGTAATGGAAAATTAACAAGTACTTTTTTTTAAAAAATAGCCATAGTAATGAGCAATAGCAGTTAATTACTTTTAAGACTTAATCATAAATAACAGGAACACATTACTTTTGAAGAAGAACTGTCCAAGCTTTGGTGATAACTATCCACCATTTCACAGCAAACCAGTCAAAGTAGTTTTGCTTTTGAAAAAAATCCAGGTGGTTAAACTGAATGTTTGAAATTGGAATTTAACAACTGGAGTGCCACGGTCTAGGAGAGCCAAAACCTCGCTTCAAACATTTGTGGGAACTGAATAAAAATATCCAAGGGGTTTTCATAAATTACTCCTTTGGGGCACAGTGTTGCACACAGCCGTCTTTCTGGAGACATTGTGGTGCGGCTGCATTCTGAGAAATAGACAAGACTACACAGGTAGGTGGGGCTTTCACAGACTTTGCAGTTAAGGAGTTGGTTGTCTGCACTGTGGGAAACAAAAAAAGGAAAGGAAAATGGGAATCCTTTGCAAAGTAGTTACTTATTATTTGGAAGAACGGAAAGGTGCTGGAAAGATAGTGTGACACAGTAGTTAAAAATAGACTCTTCATTGTATGTTAGACTACAAAATCTGCATGATTGAGGATTCTAGGAGGGGCAGTCCATAAATAAAACACTCCCAGTTTTGCATCAAAAGGTACATGCTTTATGTTTCAAAAACAACAGACTTTAAAAAATGTCAAAATGACAACATAACAACAACAAATTGTATTTTATACAATCATCCAGTCCAACTCCCTGCCAAGAAGCAGGAAAAGCCCATTCAAAGCACCCCCAACAGATGGCCATCCAGCCTCTGTTGAAAAGCCGCCATAGAAGGAGCCGCCACCACACTTCAGGGTAGAGAGTTCCACTGCCGAACAGCTCTCACAGTCAAAAAGTTCTTCCTAATGTTCAGGCGGAATCTCCCTTCCTGTAGTTTGAAGCCATTGTTCCAAGTCCTAGTCTCCAGGGCAGCAGAAAACAAGCTTGTTTCCTCCTCCTTATGACTTCTCCTCACATATTTATACATGGCTATCATGTCTGTGTCTTCTCTTCTGCAGGCTAAACATGCCCAGCTCTTTAAGCCACTCCTCATAGGGCTTGTTCTCCAGATCCTTGCTCATTTTAGTTGCCCCCCCCCCAAGACACATTACAGCTTGTCAATATCTCTCTTCAATTGTGGTGCCCAGAATTGGACACAGTATTCCAGTTGTGGTCCAACTAAGGCGGAATAGAGGGGTAGCATGACTTCCCTGTATCTAGACACTACTATTATGCAGGCTTCTTCTCATGGCTTAAGGCAGGTACTGTTGTAGATGGGTCTTCGAGTACTGCTGAAAGCATGGAGGTTGAGGCTAGAAGGGCAAAACGGACTACTCAGGAGCAGGAGTCTGATGGGGAACAGCAAAGGAAACTGATCCGGCAGATACTTAGTGATCCTACTGATGTGGATTCCTTTGAGGGTTTCTCTGGGAATGATGGGTCTGGTGATGAAGAGTCAATTATGGGAAGTGAGGATGAGAGTTCAGAGAGTGTAGGTAGTGATATGGATTGGACCAGAGTATGTGATGTTTGTGCTGAACCAACTAGTAGTGATACATTTGTGGGTTTTGCTGGGGATCGGACTTGGAGTATGGGTGATCAGGCTACATCATGGGGAAATCTAAGTCCTGGCAGAATGAGGTCTGCATGGGTGGAGAGACACAGTTCTACACGTGAAGCTGTAAGTGCAGCTGACAAGACTAATGACGGGGTGTTGACTCATTCCAGCTCTGATGAGGATTTGTGAATAAAGAAGGGGTTTGGATTTGGGGTTCCTTGCAGTTGGCAAGGTGTTTTTGGGTGCCGTGTCCTGCCATTCGTGTTGTGTTTCCTGGTTCTGGTATTCCTGTGGACGGCCTTTCGGATGTAAGTTGGATTAGGCACTGCCTCCGTGGAATTTGGGATGGGTTCTGCATAGTATAGTATGGGATGGGTTCTGCATCATGTTTCCCTTTTTGGCTACACTTTGTATTGCTTCCTGTGTGCTAGTTGCTGCTGGCTGCTTCGGATTGCTGTATTGCTGTTGCTGTCTTCTCCTTCGTTTGACCTGGATTGCTGTATCATAGCTGACGTCTTTTCCCTCGCTGAGACCCGGATTGCTGTATCGTTGCTGCTTTTCTCTCTCTGACGACGACGTGGTTTGGCTTGTGTTTGCTGCTTCTCTGTTCCTGACCATTGGCCTGCATTGACAATTCTTCGCTCTAGGGTTTGTCTACACCACCAAAATAATCATATGACAATTCAGACTATTCAGCACCAGGACTATCCTGAATCCATCCCATTAGCACCACATCTACCATATATTCATGTATAAGTCTAGAAAATTTAGTCAAAAATCAATTTTAAAAAACCTGGATCAACCTATCTACAGGTCAATGGGAGAACTGTATCTGAACTCTTATCAAAAACAGAAGCACCCTCTTTTTTTGAGTAAACTGGAAAAGACAAGCACTTTGTCTACCCCAGAAGAAACTAAAAGAAGCACCAAATCTCTTTACTTTCTGTATTCAGGCATTCAGAAAGGTCACAAGTTCTGGTCTTTTTCAATACTTGGATGGGGAAATGGTGGTGGCAACTAGAGGCAGCCAGTGCTCTGAAGCTTTCCCCTCTGTCTGGAAACTTTAAAATCCATAATTTTGGCCCTCAAATCTGCCCCTGACTTATACATGTAGTTGACTTACACATAAGAATACACAGTACCTGTAATACACCATACTGAAATTGTATTGCTGTACTGCTCAAATTTGAATCAGCACCACTTTTATTTCTCTTTCTCTTTCAAAATGATTTGTCTACTGCCAGTTTCCCAGCTCTTCAGAAGAACTCTGCTATGCAAGTCTCTTCCTTTGACTTCAGAATGGCTGGATCTACACTGTCATATAATACAGTTTTTGAATCCAGATTATCATATTTGAAGTGGATTATATGAGTCTACACTGTCAAAAGGCGTTCGACAGGGTAAATTGGTATTTTTTGTTCATGGTTCTCAAAGAATTAGATATGGGAGATCAATTCAAAAATATAATATCAGCAATATATGGCAAACAATCCACCAGGATCATAGTAAATTATAAAAAAAACAGACAATATTACAGTTCAGAAAGGAGTTAGACAAGGCTGCCCAATGTCCCCCTTATTATTCATTTTGATTTTGGAATTACTTTTAGAAGAAATTAGATCAGATAAGGAAATAAAAGGACTACAGATAAAAAAAGAAAAACTCAAAATTCTAGCATTTGCGGACGATTTAGTCCAAATATTAGAAGAACCTCAAACTTCGATAATACACTGGCTGAAAATCATAGAAAAATTCGGCAACTGTTCAGGCTTTAAAATCAAAAAAGAAAAAACTCAAATGTTAGTCAAAAATTTAAACGAAAAAGAAAAACAAGACCTGCAAAAAATTTCAGGCATTAAAATTTCTAACAAAGTAAAATACATGGGAGTCCATTTAACTCAAAAAAACCTCGCAGTTATATAAAAATAACTATATACCCAAATGGACGGAAATAAATAAAATCTTAAAAAATTGGGAAAAGTTAAATTTATCCTTTTTGGGGAGAATCTCTGCCATCAAGATGACCATACTTCCGAAAATAAATTTTCTATTTAACACCCTACCAATAATTTAAAAAGATAAGCAATTGGATATTTGGAATAAAACACTATCAAAATTTATATGGTCAGGGAAAAAGCCTAGAGTTAGGTTAAAATATATACAGGAACGCAAAGAAAATGGAGGGCTAGGAGTCCCTAACATGAAACTATATTATGAAGCAAATAGTCTCTTATGGTTAAAGGAATAGTGTTGTCTTAATGACAATAGATCGCTAAACTTAGGATTTAATTTAAAATTTGGAATACACGCCTATCTTTGTTATAATAAGGTTAAAGTAGATTCAAACTTTAAGGACCATTACATCAGAAGCACCCTCATAAGGGTCTGGGAAAAATATCACAAGAAATCAAATGAAAAAATCCCACTCTGGCTATCCCCACTCGAAGCTTTTTGTATCAGACAAATGGACGATGTACAGTGGCTTTCATACAAAGAACTGCTTAGCTGGGAAGGGATAGATTATATCATGAAATCTAGGCAGCAACTTATGGAAGAAAACATAAATTCAAGTTGGTTTCCCTACCTACAAATAAATAACATATATAAAGAAGATTAAAAAAAGGATTTGACCAACAGTATAATGACTTGGAGGACAAAAAACAAAAGCTGACGGGCAAAATATATAAAATACTCCAAAAATGGGAGAAAGGACATGAACAACCTAAGGATCATATTATAAAATGGTCTAGAAATATAGGCTACAAGATAAAACCCGATACCTGGAAGGCGATCTGGAAGAATAATATCAACATATCATAAAGTCAAAGTTATAGAGAAAATTGGGTAAAAATATTATTTAGATGGCCCCTGGCCCCTGAGAAGATTGCCAGAATATACAAAACGGCCTCCCCCAATTGTTGGCATTGCAAGGGTACAAAAGGGAACATATTTTCATATGTGGTGGCTTTGCAAGAGAGCAAAGAAATTCTGGTCAATGATCCATGGGGAAATTATAAAAGTTATAGGCAAAGATATAACTAAAAAACCAGAATCCTTTCTTTTAGGAATAGTTGGCCCAACCCTAGACAATGTGGGGAAAAAAATTATTTTAACTACAACTGCCGCAAAAATGATTTTCGCGAAATATTGGAAATATGTTTAAAAAAAACCAAAAAAGAAGAATGGATATTAAAAATAGTTGATACTATACAAATGGAAAGATTGACAGACAGACTTAGAGAAAATACAAAAAAAGAAAATAAACAAACAAAAAGTTATGATTTGTTTATACAATACTGTAAAAATGAATATGAAATAGAGTTAGACTTGAAAGACTAGAGCTCTACGTAAACAGACAAAAGATTATACAGAATTTAACAAACTATGTATACTTTATATCAAATAAGTTCAAGTATTTCCCCCCCCCGCTTTCTTTTACCTCAGGAATCTTGGAGCCTACAAATGAAGAAATGGAAATGTAGATAATTGTTAAAAACAATATCTATGCCTTTGCTATGACCCATTCTTTTTCTACTTTCCCTTCCTCTTTTCTTTATACTTTTCACAGCTTTTCCCACCCCCAGTCTATTCCCAAATCCCTTTCTTAACCCCTCCCTACCCCTACCTACAATTTCATTTTCTTTTATGCTGAAAACATTTGTGACAAGATGTTTTTATTTCTTTGTGATGATGGATTACTCTTCCGTCTATATACCTACTGTAACTTGTTTTTATTGAAAATTAATAAAGACTATTTTTTAAAAAAGAAACTGGATTATATGGCAGTGTAGATGGGGCCAATGAGACGCTCAACCATGCATTCAATGATGAGCAGGTATCCCGATCAATCCCTTTTCATCTTATGATGAAATTCAGAGCATTTTAAAAAAAATTGACCAAAGGGAAAAATGTAGTTAAAATATGCAAACATTTTGTTACATTAGGTTTAAGCTCATAACAGGACATTACATCTATTGGGAATTTCAGCGAGCATCCATCCATCCATTTCCCCCTCCTTTTATCGATATCCCTACTTTCTACCGGACTGGAATTCAAAACAAAAGACAGAAAATGACAATACGAACATATAAAGTTAAAACATTGAGATTAAAATGAAAGAGATCAAAACAGTGTCAAACAAGCACCATCGATAGGTTTCTCTTGTTAAATATCAATCCTTAATTACTTTCTGGCACAGAGAGCTCTTAACCTGCCCTTGAAAAGACATCAGAGAAAGAACCACCCTGGCTTCTCTAGGGAGGGAGTTCCCAAAATTAGGGATACAATTTGTGATTGTATCACTGGACAATCAGCTTTTTGGGATAAATGTTTGAAGAAAAGCCAAGGACACGCCTTGGACAAGCTGTGACTCCATCTTATTGCCTTAAGCAATATAGTGACCTTTTTCAGAATAGTACAGATTTAGAGAGTGCTCCAAAATGAGAAAGTATATATTTGCCATTTCCCTTAGATATAAAATTAATTTATGTTTACAATTGCAATGCTGCGAAATTGATAATTTGAGTAGGAATGCAGTACAGTACAATCCCTGTATCCACAGGTCAATAATCTGTGGTTTCATTAACCACCTCACACAAAGAGCAGCCCGGCTGCTCGCAGGAATTCCTGTGAGCTTCCATATTACACCGATCTTGCGGGAAGTGCACTTGCTTCCAGTTAAGTACCGGAGCACTTTCAAAGTGCTAGTCTTGACTTTCAAGGCCTTGTATGGTCTGGGGCCAGTGTACCTGAGGGAGTGCCTTATCCCATATTGTCCCACGAGATCACTGCGTTCTGAAGAGCAGAACCTCCTAGTCGTGCCCAGTGTGAAATCGTACCATCTGACCGCAACTCGGAGAAGGGCGTTCTCCATTATTGTTCCAGTTCTTTGAAATGTGTTACCCCCTGAGACTCGAGCTTTACGAAATTTGCTAGCTTTTTGTAAAGCCTGTAAGACCGCTCTGTTCAAGCAGGCTTTCGAGTCCTAATACACAAATTGTATTTTATTGTAATTGTTTTTATCACTTTTATTGTATTGCATTGTTCTGAGTGTAAACCGCCCCGAGCCATTGGGAGTGGCGGTTGATAAATCTAATAAATAAATAAAGAGCTATATATATGCTGTTGACCTTGGCCTAGCAATACAAGCAAAATACTTTGAAACAGTTGAAAATCAACTTACTAATACCCTGAAAGATCTCTCCAGCTACTACAAAGATAACTACCTGAAGTCTAACCCTGCCAAGACACAAGTGTGTGATTTCCACCTACGTCATCATGAAGACAACAGGAAACTGAAGGCTACTTGGGAAGGCCAAGAGCTCAAACACTGTTCCCACCCTAAATATCTCAGTGTCACCTTAGATCGAACATTAACATTAAGGAAACACTGTGCGACTGTTGAGCAGAACAAACAACTTCACATCTGTATGCTTGCCCACAATGCCCTGCCTCAGGAACAAAGGAAGAACTGTTTAAAGCTATAGACCAGGGGTGCTCATTAGGTAGACCGTGATCTACTGGTAGATTGCATAGGGTGACCTGGTAGATCGCAGGCAGGGCGGGAGGAAGGCTCAGTCCCACCCCACAGGCTCCCAACGCCGCGCAGGTACAGAAGGAGGTTGGACTGGATGACCCTTGGAGGTCTCTTCTAGGAACCCATTGTTGTTGTTGTTGTTGTTATTATCAGAGGCTGAATGGCCATCTGTGAGGAATGCTTTGATTGTGTTTTTCCCTTCTGGCAGAAGGAGGTTGGACTGGATGGCCCTTGGAGGTCTCCTTCTACTCTAGGAACCTATTGTTGTTGTTGTTACTATTATTAGTAGTAGTAGTAGCAGCGGAGGCTGAATGAATATTATAATCATTATTATTATGAATAAATTCAGTGGCTTATTATACGCACATTTAGTTGAATTCAGTCTTAAAATATATTATATGGCTCTCACTAAAATAAATTTTCAAATATTTTGCTATTATGGCTCTCTGAGTAGTGGGTAGGTAGATCATTTTGACTTGGTTGTTTTATAAGTAGCTCGCATGCTGAAAAAGTGTGAGCACCCCTGCTATAGACAATGTGGTCGCTGTTGCCCATTTTTCATCTAAAATTATTTAGCCCCCGGTGGCACAGTGGGTTAGACTGCTAATTTGCTAAACTTGTTGACCAAAAGGTTGCAGGTTTGAATCTGGGAGTGGTGTGAGCTCCTACTGTCAACCCCAGCTTCTGCCAACCTAGCAGTTCGAAAACATGCAAATGTGAGTAGATCAATGGGTACTGGTCTGGTGGGAAGGTAACAGCACTCCATGCAGCCATGCCGGCCACATGACCTTGAAGGTGTCTATGGACAACGCCGGCTCTTCAGCTTAGAAATGGAGGTGAGCACCAACTCCCAGAGTCGGACACAACTGGACTTGATGTCAGGGGAAAACCTTTACCTACCTGACCCTATACTTACTATTTGTACAATTCTTTTGACACAGAATAAACAAACCCACATACTGTGATTACACTGCATAGAACCGTGGCAGTAAACTGTATTGATTTCACGCTGTATATATACAGCCCAGGTGACCTGTGTTCCTATTGAATTATTTGTATTCTTCTGTTTATTACTATTATGTTTATTTATACCCCACTTTTTCTCTCCATAAGGAGCCTCAAAACAACTTTTAAAGTCTGTGGCCAGGTGAAAATAGTAGGTGAGTAGCTTCAATGTATGTGTTTCTCCTCCTGATTATTTATTTATATTAAAAATAGATATGACAACCCTTTAAACAGATGAAGCTTTCAGAAGGACAATTATCACCTGGAAGCCTTTCAAACAAGGACTTCCCTCTGTACAAAAATGACTTTTGGGGGGCGGCGGGGGTGGGGGGGTGAGAGAAATAAAAGAACAGAAACAAGAAATAAAGGGAAAGTATAGGAAGATAATAGAGGAGAGACGAGCACATAATATGCTTTCCAAACGAACAATAATTAGATTCTCAGGGTGTCAGAATTAGTTAATTCTGTTGCAATAATGAATTAATGACTCATTTTAAAACGAATTATTGTAGTAATCTCCGCACACGGAGAGAGATACGCAAAAGAGCCAATTAGGTCCTGTAGTGGCAGCAGGAGAGATGAGATTAGCAACCACAATTAAACTGAGTTTTCTTTAAACGTAAGGGTTTGGGGAACTGGAGAGAACGGAACCTTTTCTGTCACTCATCCAGTGGCCCAAAGTTGAGATGATCCCAAGGACCACTGTGGACTGGTGCACATAAGTCTCGAAAATATTTACTTTTATGGTTGTCTTTTCCCAGTGTTCAGCCATTGTGTATAAATATATTTTAATCAGTTTTAAGGATTTTAACTGTTAATTAACTGTTAATTTTAAATTAATGCCATTGATGTTTAATTCTATTTTAATGTTTGTATATTTTTGGACTGGATTGTATTGAAATGCTTTCAATGTAAGCCACTTTGAGTTGTCTTTGTGGAGAGAATAATAATAATAATAATTATTATTATTATTTTCATGATAACAGGATAATCATTGACCCAAATCCAATCTGATATTTGCAGTAGCACTGGGATTTGGGACCCTGTACAACAGGCTATAACTATAACACATGTTCTAAGATGCATCTGTAGAATTGATGGAATTTGACACTACTTTAATTGCCATGACTCAATGCCACAGAATGATGGGAGCTGTAGTTTTACAAGATCTTTAGCCTTCGCTGCCATAAAGGGCTCACGGCTCACCAAGATTGAGAAATAGATAACCATGCATATCAATCACAGTGCCTAGAGTGTGTTCTCACACATGGGAAGACACTTTTTTATATATGAATAGATGTATTTGATTGACCATCGTCTCTACTTAATGTATTATACTGTGATCTTGATATGCATGGTTATCTGTTTCTCAATGTGATGTTGTGATATATAGGGAGCATCCTTACAATATGAGATAATGTATGACTTTTTGCACTGTTATGCACATATAGTGTGTTGACTCTTATTAGTGAATTTAGTTCTATTGTAATCGTAGTTTGGTGCCTTTTTGCGCTGGTATATTCTATTCTTACAACGGTTGGCACCCACATGGGGATTTGCATATGATATGCTGAGCTTTATATAAAACAGGGCTGTCCAACTTCTTCCGACCCAAGGGCCGGAAGAAGTGTCACTGATCACCTGGGGGGCCGTAGGTGATCAGTAAGAAGGTGTGGAACAGCTCGGGGGAGGGCGGGTAGATGTGCCTCGGGGCCCCTCTCCTCCTTCTCCCCCAGGCGGGGCGCTGCTCGGATCCCGGTGGCGCCGCAGCGGGGAGAAGGAGGAGGGGCTACGGGAAGAAGAGGCAGCCGGCATTCCTCTGAAGCCTCTATCTCTTTATACCGCAAAAAGTCGCGCCGCTGCCCAGGATCCCGAGTTGCGGCGCCGCGCTTGGGGAAGAGGAGGGGCTTCGGAGGAAGAAGGCAGCCGGCTTCCTCCGAAGCCTCTCCTCTTACCGCTCGAGCGCCACTGCCCGGGATCCGAGCAGCGCCGCGCCCAGGGGGAAAGAGGAGGGGCTTCGGAGGAAGAAGGCAGCCGGCTTCCTCCGAAGCCTGTCCTCTTTCCCCCCGGGCACGCCGCCGCCCGGGATCCGAGCAGCGCCGCGCCCGGGGGGAAAGAGGAGGGGCTACAGCGGAAGAAGGCAGCCGGCCGCCTCCTTTCTCCAAAGCCTCTCCTCTTTCCCCCCGGGCACGCCGCTGCTCAGATCCCGGGCAGCGGCGCGAGCGGGGAGAAGGAGGAGGGGCTACGGAGGAAGAAGGCAGCCGGCTCCCCTGCCTTTTCCTAGCAGTAGGCAGCACCAAGGACGGCGCGTCACGCTAGGCCTCTGACGCGCTGCCCTTGGCGCCGCCTACTCCTCCTTTTTGGCGCCCCCCCTGCCCTTCCTAGGGCAGGGGAGCCGCCGAAAATGGGCAGAAGGCAGCGCCACGGGCTGCGCGTCAGAAGCCTGTGTGACGCGCCGCCTTGGCGCCGCCTCACTCTCTTTTCGGCGCGGAGAGAGGGACGGAGGGGGCGGTGTAGGGAGGAGGAGCTGACTCCCTTCCTCCTTCCTGCCCCGCCTCCTCCTCCCCCCACCGCCATTTTTTTAAAAATATATATTTTTAAAATATATATATATTTAAAAATATATTTTTAAAATTAAATAAATTCTTGCAGGAGGCTGGGGGGCCATGTACGGCCCCCGGGCCGCCTGTTGGACAGCTCTGATATAAAACAAGTTTGGTATATTTATAACTACAGTCTTATGCCTTTTTGATGTGTACTTGCGTACTCAGTTGTCCTGACTAGAACTTTGTGTTCTCAGTTGCTTTTCCATAGCTCACTCAGTGTGTTTTTAATTAGTGGTATCGAACAGCATTAGTTCTACAATGTAGATGTGCCTCTATAAGAGTTTGTATACTACAGGGGAAGGGGAAATTGAACCCTTCTCTCACATCTGATGAATTCTGTTCTTCCATGAGTGGGATTCTAGCATGGATAGGGGCCTTTATCTATCTATATATATAAAAGTCAAAGGGTGTATGTATGATGGTTGATTAGTTTTATGCTACATGACTTGATGGATCTGGACCAAACCTACCACATATACCCTTTATTGTCTAATTTAAAATAATTAAAGGGTTTTAACTAAAACAACCACCCATTTTGGACCCAGCACTGAGTAAAAACGGTGGCTAGGTGAAGTGGCCTTCAGTGATGTCAGTGGGGAAAAAGGAGTGAAAACAGCTTGACTGCTACTAGGTCAGTGGTTCCCAACCTTTGGGCCACCAGGTGTTTTGAACTTCAGCTACCACAGTTCCTAACAGATGGTAGCTGGCTGGGATTTCTGGGAGTTGAAGTCCAAAACAACTGGAGGCCCAAAGGTTGGGAACCACTGTACTAGGTGATATGTATATGAGGGGGTGAAAGAAAAGAAAAGAAATGAAGGAAGACTAGAGGAAGGCAGGGAGGGAGGGCGAAGAAAGACAAAGGAGAGAAGGAAGGAAGAAAAATGAGAAAATATATCAGTGGCGGGAAGAGAAAGGAAGAGAAAGGAAGGAATGGAAAAAGGGAAAAGGAAAGAAGAGAGGGGAAGTGTATGAGAAAAAGCAAGGGAAGGAAGGAAACAGAAACAAGGTGTATGAGGGAGGGAGGGAGGGGGGGAAGGACTGACTGAGTGATGAAAGTGACTACAAGAGAGCCTGTCCACCATTCCCAGAGCATTGTCATGGAAACATTGTGAGGTAGGCCATCTTAGGCTGGATGTACGCTATCCAATATCCCAGGAACTGATCCCAGATTATATACTTTGAACTGAGGGCCCTTCTACACTTGCTGTAAAACCTAGAGGAGATTGGGTTAAAAGAGGGTGGCAGCGGCTAAACAACGTTTAGCCAAAGTATGGGAGGGATCGGAATAAGGAATAAAAAACATGTGCTAAAAACGGTGTGCTTATAACACGATTCCGAGTGAAAAATGTGCACCTTTGCATGACTATTGCATGTGAAGACTGCTCCAGTGCATGTGTGCTTTTAAAAAGCCCAAAACTGCTGATCAGCTGATCAGGCTGTCAAATGGACACACAGGTAGTTCAAGGAAAGTTCAAATGGAAAACAATTAGAACTCTCTGAAACTCTTTCTTTTACACTTTATAATCTTAAACAGAGGTTGAATTAACAATTGGGAGAAGAGAGAGAGATCCCACAAAAGCTTTTTTTAAAATCCTTCCATTATGTGCTGGACCGCATATGGGTACATGTGAATCTGCTTATATTTATATTAAGATATTCTCATGTGTCAGATCAGCACATGGGTGTTTTTTAAAAAAATTTTAAAACCCAGTTTTCCATCTTGATCCACTTCAAAAGAAGACTGTTGGGCACTGTCTGGAAGTGTCAGATCCTGGGATTTTTAAACTTAGTTTTAATACACAGATTTGGGCACTGTCTGGAAGTGCCCTGAAAATAAGCAGATAATTTGGGATCAGATCCTGGAATATAGGGCAGTGTATATCCAGCCTCAGAGATGGAGAAGGGAGAAAGCAGGTGCAACTGTTCCTCTGATACCAGGCAAGGTCTGGTATATACTCTACTTTTCCTAATACATCACTGTCACTCCCCTGTTTCAGATGAGCTTTTAAAGCAAGGGTTGGCAAAGTGTCACCTTGGGATTTGCAGTCTGGTCGGGCCCCAGAACATTTATGATTCCATTGCAAAAAGCTATCAATTTCAATAGGAAATATTCATATAGAATACAAAATGATGCTAGCAATCTAGAGTTGAAGCAGTCATATTGGGAAGCGGGCAAAAGTGTTTGGGATCTTCTCCTGCCATGTGGGAGTTCCAATAAATCCCCATCAGTCCTCTGAATAATTAATAATAATAAAGTGGACCATACAGTGCTTCAGTTGCAAGTTCGCGAATATTAAACCTCTTAACCTTTGAGTTGCCTACTTGATTTTAAATGAACATAATACTCAAGTAGAAAAAAAAAACCTTCATACTCCTCCATCTTTATTAAGGCGACATATGATTATTAATGTGGCAAATGGATCCCATTATATTAATAAAGGGTGTCAAAAATATTCAAAGTGAATAGGAGGATCATTTTGGCTTTCTGTAACATCATCCAGTCCTTTTTGCAGGAGTGGGAGTCACTCGTTTTTGCTAATTTTGAGCTTGAGAGCAGGAACGTTTGGAGAAAAGTAATCTCATTGGAGGCTTCTTTGCTGCCATTCAAAGTCAATCTGAAAAATTATTTAGCTCATCCACTTCAACAATATTTCTGCACGAAATTCAGAAGGTAGTGAAAGGTTTAGTAAGGGATACAAGAGAAAGCTTTTACATGGACATTAGAGAAGTGAAACATAGAAAGGAATGCAAATAAACAGAAGCTTTACCACGGGTTCTGAACCAAAATATACCCTGCAGAGTAATAAAGTGTCACTCGGGCTTGTGTAACAAGTAACAGTATCTTTACTTCAGTTCAAAAGATCAAACAGGGCAGCAATATATACAACAGTCTATCTGAATTCACACAGAGAACAGAGGGAATAACAGTCCTTTTAAACAGTCTTTAAAATATGCTTCACGCCTTAGAAATAATCAGGCTTCAGAGAATTGGCAGTCATTTTCTTCCTGACTGTTTCCAGTCAGCGCTCTCTTCACTCTCCGAGGTGAAAGTGGCAGTTAAAACTGTTTGTCTCGGCAGCAAGCCAGAGACAGTAGCCAATGAGAACCCTGGCTCCTGGCATGCTCAGCCAATCAGCTGCCAACACATGCCTTTCCAGTCAACCCAACACATCATGGTGTCTCTTTACAAATCTCCGCAAGGAATACATGTTGGCTTCAGTGTTGGATTATGACTCTAGAGGCCAGCGTTTGACACTATAGAATTAATGTAGTTTGGCATCACTTTAACTGCGGTGGCTTAATGCTATGGAATCCTGGGGGTTGTATATTAGGTCTTAGTAATCTATACTGGATAATGCTGACACTTCATCAAAGTACAGCTCCAATGATTCCACAGCATTTAAGCATGGCAGTGAAAGTGGTGTCAAACTGCATTCATTTTACAGTGTAGACGCACCCAAAGTCAGATGTTATATCAGTTCAATAGATCTCCTGGTGTATAAGATCAACACATGAGAAGGGCAGTGTAGGATTCTAGGTCTTCACAAGTTCCTTAATTTTATAACCTTAAGTGGAGTAGCAAATGCTTCCTTTCATTAAAGCTATATCTCGCCCAAAGCTTGCCAAGTTATTTTAGTGCATAAAACAGAATATCCCACAAAGCACTTCTCCTCATCCCTGGCAATAAAAATACAATAGTATTAAAATAAAAAAAATACACTTCTGCTTTTTTTAATGATTCTGCAGATCTGTTACTTGAGGTGACCATTCCTGAGCTCTCCTTTCATTCACCATTCTCCTAACCCTTTCTGGACAGGAAGACCGTCTTTGACATTTGAGAACCCTGGAAAAACAGCATTCAAGTCTTTTCACACTACACAATTATAGCACCATGATATCACCTTAACTGCCTTGGCAACGTCCTATGGATTGCTGGGGTTTGTAGTCCAGCGACGAAACAGAGGTCTTCTAAATAGCCCTCACTAAACTGCAAATCACAGCATTTTATAGGGTGTCACCATGCCAGTCAAAGAGGAATCACTGCATTCTGACTTCAATGTGAAAGATCCAAGGAGAACCAACTCATGAATGTATTGTTGAAAGCTCTCATGGCTGGCATCACTAGGTTGTTGTAGGGTTTTTTGGCTGTATGGCCATGTTCTAGAAGTTTTGAGGTCCTCACAACCTCTGAGAATGCCTGTCATAGATGCAGGCGAAAGGTCAGGAGAGAATGCTTCTAGAACATGGCCATACAGCCTGAGAAACCTACAACAACCCAACTCATGAATTTCATGCTGCCTGCTTCGTGCACCAAGCTCATATGTAAAGGAGAAGTGAGTATAAAATTGACCACATGTTAATGTTTCCCAATGAATTAAGAAGGAGAAGAAGAGGATGGAGCAGGTACCTAGGGCAACAACCAGAACACACTGTCTTGTGCGTCACTCTTTTTGTGGTATGTGTGAACCAGCACTTGAGAAAACCCCAAGGAAATCCAGTTTGAATTCAGTTCAAAGGGAGGTAACATATCTGGCTAAAGAGGTAATGAGTGTTTTGTGAGTTTGCTAACAACAATTGCATCAACTTATTTATTTCCAGGTGCTTCGCCGCAAGTAGACACAGCATGACGCTTTTGTGCGGTCCCATAACTCTCTTCTTGAAGTAGATGTATTTAAAGTAATCATCCATTTATAGCATTTATGCCTGGCAGATAAGTGTGAACACCCAGCAACATTCTCTACTTGCCTGACAAAATTTGATAGAAAATAGAAGATTCTACAGAAATAGGATTTCAATGATATTTGTGGAAAAACACTGTAGGCTTCTATACTTCTTCCCTCTTAGCTTGTTTGCTCATAGTGCACAATAAAATAAAAGGTTTTATGGGCTTTTAAACTGTGATGCTGCTTTCTGCACACACAAAGCTGATGTTACCGTTTCTCGTGCCACCTGCATGTCTATATCTACACTCCCACAAGTAATTGCTAGACCTTGGAAAGGTTACTTCTGGGGGGCTATGTGTTCTTAAAAGGAGTGCTTTGAAAAAATGTTAAGAGTATAGCTGAAATAATCCTTCAAGTAGTAAAGGTTTCATAGCATTTTATGTTGAGAGCCTTAGTAACATGGTCTTTGCAAGTATGAAGGAGAGAGCGAACAGAAGATGACAATATGGAGGAGGAACAGACTCAGGCTAATTGAATACTCACCATATTGGAAAAGAGGGGAAATTATGTGGATATATCTTATGCCTAGACTCTTAGAAGAATGTGCAAACTATCAACTGTTGAGTATAAGAACATTAAAGTTCCTACCACTAACAAATATAGAAGTTTGTTGATAAATCTGCCTGCATTTCTGGACATTCCTTGGGTTGAAGGTCATTCAAGGAGTGTACATATGGTGTCATGATTACTACGCCAATATATTAAATACAGATTTAATATAGTGATATTAAAATATAGATTTAATATATTGGGATGCTAATCATAATAATATGTGTCCTTCTAGATATTTAATATTTATTTATTTATTTACGCCATTTATATGCTGCCCTTCTCACCCCGAAGGGGAATCAGAGCGATTTACAAGTTATATATAGATACAATATATTATATTATTAGCATTATACAGTACTAGCTGTACCCGGCACGCGTTGCTGTGCCCTATTTAGGAGATGCGAGAAAGTCTGAGTATGTAAGGGTTGGAATTGATGTTACTTATGTTCTTGGTGGGGTCATGGCTGTGTCGTTGTGGGTTGTTCTGGTGGGTGGGATGTTGAAGTCCTGGGGAGTTGTCGGTGTGTGGTGTTCCTGGCGTTCTGCAGAGCTTGTGGATATACAGTGTTTTTTGTCTTTCCGTCTGCTGTGTTGATGTAGAGGTTCTGTGGTTTCCCAACTCTGGGGCACGCTACGTAGAGTTGTCCGTGGGAGAAGCATTCTGTGTCAAGGTCTGTGCCACAGATTTGTAGTGTTTGTCCTTGAGCCTTGTTTGTGGTGATGGCAAAAGCTAGTGTAGTGCAGTGTCTTTCTGTTCTGGCGTTTGTTCTGCCCTTTTTTGTGTGATGTATGTAGCATTGCGAGTGTGTTGTCTGATGCTGTTCTTTTTAGGAGGCATGGCTTGTCTTTTGGGTCAGCTTATGCCTGTGTGGAAGGAAGGAATGGCATACAAATGGGTTGAGCAGTAGACACAAGGTTGTGTTATGTGCGTATTGTGTTGTGTGTAGGTATTACTTTTGTGTTATTCTGGGGGTATGTGTTTGTCAGTGGTGCCTGTGTCCCTGGTGCCCTATTTGTCTCCCTCCTAGATCTTGGCCATGGCAGTTTAACCCTCAACTGAAATCTCTCAGCATTCTAAGTGGCTTTGCCCACCATTACTATGGTAACTGATGTTGGCCAATGGGTTTCGCTGGCTGCCACAGAGGATGCTGGGAAATGTAGTTTTATTTTTACTCGTGGTTTTGGGGGCCTTTTAGGTTTTGGGGGGAAAGTTTCTTTGCTACAAACGTACCTTGCTTGAGGCCTATTTCTGTTGGCAAGTTTTGTGTTTCTGCGTTGTAAGGTTTCTCTGTTTGAGGTAGTCTTCACATGACGACTTTTCCTTTATATAATAGATATTACTATATTGTACTATACCACTATTATTAATATTATATGTGTATACAATATGTTATATTATTAGCACAGCACAATATTAATATTGTTTATTCTTTATTTACAGTATTATATTCCGCCCTTCTCACCCCGCAAGGGATTCAGGGTGGATTACAATGTACATATACACTGCAAACATTCAATGCCATAGACACACAACATATATAGACAGACACTTAGGGGCTATTTAACATTCCAGCTTCTGGCCACCAGGGGAGCTGTCACTTCCTCATTCTTTGCATACTTCCTGGAGATTTTTATGGCCTCATAAATTAGTTAAATTAACCTCCCCACAAAGTGGTACCTAAATTTCCTACTTGACAGATGCAACTGTCTTTCAGGCTGCAAAGGTTGACAACAAGCTACACAATTTTGGTCAGGAGCTCACTCCGACCCGGGCTGGCTTCAAACTCATGACCTTTCGGTCAGTAGTAATCTTAATGCAGCTGACTCCCAGTCAGCTGCGTCACAGTTCTGGTGCAATTATTATATTATATATTACTATATTGTGCTATAACACTATACTGTAATATTATTAGTAATAATATTAATATTGATATTGATATAATATTAATAATAATATCCTGATGTATTAAATTTATTAAATATCTAGAAGGGTATAGGGCTAAAAAATGAAAATGGAAACTCTGAAAATTAAAAGGTAATGATGAGAATATTCCCTGAATAGATTCTAGAAATTCCAAGCTGTCTCTGAGAAACTTGGTGCACATGTTAAACTACCGTAAGTTACTTTATTCATGTTGTGAGCCACCCTGAGCCCCTCATGAAGATGGGACAGGGTACAAAGTGACATTATTATTATTACACATAGTAACAATGGATAAGATTTTCATTTATCCCCTCTCCATAACAGAGTTGAACAAATTAGTCAATTTCATGTTCTTCCGCATCTGAATTCATAATAATATCACATCCTGTCAAAGATATGAAGAATGCATAAAGACTTTTTTAAAAAACTACTGAAACCAAAAATGAGCAATATTTTCTATCTTTTCTATAAGCTATCCCCAGTGTGAAGATAATTATAATGAATCTAACTTCTTCTAGTAGTTTAAAACAGAAAGCTTTGTCAGAGAGAAAAAGGTGTTTCTGGACCAAAAGCTTCTCTGAGTATATAGGATTTCAGTCCAAGGCTTTAAAGACCTGAACAACACTACTCACTCTATCGAAATTGGTAGGTTTTGTTAGTTTCGGTTTCACCATATTTTTATTTCTATCAAATTCATGAATTTTAATATGTTCCTATTAGAAATGAATCAAACAAATCACACTATTAGGCAAAAGGCAAAAAACATTCCTTTGTCGTTCTGCTACAGAACGATGACCGTTGGTAGTTTTAACCTTATGGAATTCTTTTAAAATTAATTTTTATTCAGAAATAAATAAAGAAAAATGAAATAAAACAGAAACAGTACAAGAAAAACACTTTTCCATATTATATAAAACTTTTTTTAAAAGATTTTATTGTGCATAAAAAGTAGACATACAATAGAAGCATATAGACCCTCCACCCCCACCCACCCACCAAACATTCACATACCCCCCACAAAGACAAAGACTAACTATCATCCACTCCCTCCCCCACATATAACATTCTTGACTTCCTATCTCGATGTGATAGCTAGTAGATTATCCTTTAGCCCTACTTATGCTTCCCCTCACTTCGAGGGCTCTTTTTGACCCGGGGGTTCGTATAGATCCCTACCCGGGACCAATGTTGTGTGTCTATATATATCCACATTCTTTAATCCCTTAAATCATATTATCATAAATATTTATATTTATTATTTCTTATAAATCCAATAAATTTCCCCCAATCAGTATGACTTAAAGATTTCCTATTTTGAGCTACACTTTGTGTTAGTAAATCCATATTCATTATATCGAGAGATTTTATCATCCAATCATTAAATGAGATAATTTCTTTCCCTTTCCACTTCCGGGCAATGCATATTCTTGCCGCGGTGGTTAAGTAAAAAAATTTTTTATCGTCATTAGTAGTAATTTTGAAATCCACCATCCCCAACAAGAAGTATTCCGGTCTAAATTCAAAGCTTAAATTAAGAATTTCCTTCATTTTGTGGTATAAACCCCACCAAAATTTTTTTACAATTTTACATTCCCACCATAAGTGGAAAAAGGTTCCTATAGATCTCCCACACTTCCAGCATTTTTCGCTAGTCTTTCCTTTGTTGTATTTGGATAATTTTTCTGGCGTTAGGTACCACATAAAGAACATTTTTATCCAGTTCTCCTTGATCTCAGTTGCGTAGGCGTATTTAAGCTTCTTAGTCCATATTTCCTCCCATTGCGCGAGGCCGATGGAATGGCCCACCATTCTTGCCCATTTTATATTATATAAAACTAAAAGCACATCTAACATAAGTATATCCAAGGCAATCACCCTAAGATAAAAGATACACTAATAAACATATACTAGATGCACAACTACTAGAACTAGTCTACAAATCTCACACTCATTGCCTGTTGATTTTTGCTCAATTTTCTTGCTTCCTTTAGATAACATTATAAGTCCATACTTCTACTTTTTATTACACTCCTCTCATTCATAAATAACTGAAGTTTGTCTCCATCTTTGCTGTAGAAAAAAGATAAACAATATATTGTTTTAAAACTTCTGGATTTCTTTCATTCTGAATTCCCACTTAAGTGTGACTTTCATGTCAAGTCACACTTTTGCACAACTAAACAGTTGCAGAATGCAGTCCCTTGAAAACCAGATCCTGGGAGCAATTGATTAGCATTACTTGATTGGGAATTTACCATGTTAAATTTGTACAAACAGATTAAGCGGTGTTTTAAGCTGTTTCCTAAATAGCCTGGGAACAAAGAGCTAAGTACAGACCCAGTCCATCCCCTCCCAAAGCAACCCACCCCTTTCCTGAGCCCAACACCTGCTGTTCAAAACACATCGCACAATGGCCTTCATCATATTCCCCCAGCAGATGTGAGAGATGCCCAGAGGTCCCTCAGATGTTTGTTTTCCTGGGTCACGTGAGGGCACCAGGAAGGGGAGGCAAAATTATTCTGGAATTCCAAAGGTCACTGCTGGACAAAAATAGTGAAAATTGCACACATGTTGAGCAAAACAAAGACTTTGAAAGGTCTGGCAATCAGACGGGGAAGAATTAACGGGCTAACATTTCATATCTTGCTCAAAACAAAAGAACAGCAAAAGCAATCTGTGCCATCAGGAGAAAGAAATTATTAGATTATTTTGTGCCCGAGGGTTATAATAATTAAGGGGTCCAAACAAAAGAAAAGGAGGGAAAACTGCTATTTCTGAATGCTCTTCTCTTTTAGCATTTATACATTCTCATTGCTAACATTTCTGTTAGTAGTCATGTCCAACCTAGCCAAACATTTATACATATGGAAGGGCTATTTATATAGGGTCATGATAGCTTTGACAGAAATGAAGGATAAACTTTAAATTTCAGATACCAAGACAGTCCACAAACAACGGCTTTTCACTGCAATTCGTCTCCTTCCCTTCACTGCCATTTAATAAAATGCCTTGAGTTAAACTGGTAACCGCAACTGAAAGGTTTACTTTTCATAGGAAAATGTCCAAGGTTGGTGAAACGAAAGAGCCAACATAGCCTAGCTGTGGCGCCCCCATGGGGCTGCTTTTATATCTGTATTTTGTATTTGGTTACCTTCACCTGCAAGGCCTTTGTTCTATTGTCCAGCCATGTGGGCTTGATGGGAGGAGTTGTGTCTTGGCTCCAAACCTGATGTCACCACCCTTAACTCCTCCTCTTCCGGAGTTTACCTGAGAGGCAGGACTTCCTCTCTGGCCGCATTCCAGAAGAGCGCACAGACATAGCAAGGTGGAATCTAAGCCATTGCTGCGACAAAGCATCTTAGTTCACCCATTAAGCCTAACCTTCGCTCTCAACCAAAGCCTGCAGTACAAAGGAGGACCTGTCCTCAACATAGACTGCAGATTTTGGGGGTTTTACAGGACTTCGTGGGCCTACAAAGCCAGAGGGCAACAGGAAACCTGGAATCGAAGAAAGGTACCCTCACTCTGCATAAGGCAAGTGGATGCAATCCCTTTGTTTAAAGGACTTCCTTTTGCAACCAACTAAGCATTTTGGGCCACCAGCAATTTTACTGGTAGTTATTCAATAAATCTTGGTTTTGGTTCACTATTTTGAGTCTAGCACTCATTCTTAAAGATATTCCAGGTCTCCCTGTACGTGGGATGGCTTTTCTCTACCTTCAGGGCCATAGCTTGCAATGTCCATTCTTTTAAAGCTCATTTTTAGGCCCTGAAGGCTGAAGACTAGCATTCTAGGAGGCCTGAGTCTGAATTCTCACTCAGCCACTTGGGCAAGTCACACAACTTCAAGGCAATGCCCAACATTTGAATAAACCTTGTCAAGAAAACCCCATGAGAAATTCTATTGAGGATTTTATGGTCAATGTCTGCTGGGCATTGGCCACAGAATTGTACTGGATAATGGAGAGATTCCTAGAGATAATGTTTTAATCAAATCAGTGGATAATCAAATTTGTGAAAGTCAAACCTGAAATTTCAATAGAAAGGAAAAAACCATGAAAATGAACAAAATCTGGCTACCAGTATTTTTTTAAAAAAACAACTCTAAAATTATAACAGTAAATAAAAAAACAAAACTCAAACACAGGGAAACTCCAGACAAGGAACAATCAAGAACACCAAAGCACCTCTCAACAAAGGATTTTCCCAGGCGGTAGCAAGTTACACCTAAAAACTGTCAGGCCATCAAATGGTAATCAAGGTGATCAATTGCAGCATTCACATTTGACTCAAGCAGACAAGAGTTCTTTCTCCCACCCTGGACCTTCCACAGACTACCCTTCCAAACGTATCTCGAACCATCACGAAACTTAAGATCAACTGGGGAGGCCCTGCTCTCTATCCCACCGCCATTGCAAACGCACCTGGTGGGGATTAGGGACAGGGCTTTCTCAGCAGTGGCCCTTCCCCTGTGAAACCCCCTCCCTAGAGACATCACATTGGCCACCTCTCTCCTGTCCTTTAGAAGAAAAATCAAGACCTGGTTTTGGGACCTATTTATTTATATTTATTTATTTAAAACTTTTGTATCCCGATCTTCTCACCTCCATAGAGGGACTCAGACCGGCTTACAGCAAAGATTCAATGCTACTAATACAAATTAAAAACATCCTACAACAATAAAAATACATATAGGTAACCATTCGATCAGTGAGCAGCAAGTGGAAGAAGACTTAGCAATTTATGGCAATGAATTGACTCGAACTGGATTTTGGATTCTGATTTTAATAGAAGTGTGTTAATCAATTGTTTTCATTGCTGTTTTAATATTTTTAATGTACTGTTGATTGTTTTGATGATGCTGGCATCGTGTGGTGCTTTTGTGAGGCTGTCCTGAGTCCTCCCTCGGGGGTGAGAAGGGTGGGGTATAAATATAGGAAATAAATAATTAATTAATATATAAACCTATTTTCCTGGTTTCCAACAGACCTCACAACCTCTGAAGATGCCTGCCACAGATGCAGGTGAATGTCAGGAGAGAATGCTTCTAGAACATGGCCATACAGCCCAAAAACCTTACAACAACCCAGTGATGCCAGTCATGAAAGCCTTCGGCAATACATCAAACCTGCGAATTTGAAGGGCCGACTGTAATGTACTTTAAAAAAACCTTTAAAATGTAGACATGATATAGTGGCATAGGCCATATAATGCAGTTTCAGAATGCAGTTTAATTGAATTGAACTGGATTATATGAGCCTGCACTGCCATATAATGCAGTGCAATGCTTTTTAACTGCATTCTGAAACTGCATTATATGACAGTGTAGATGGGGTCATAGTTTACCCTTACGTTCCTATCTCTTGTGAGTTCAACGTTGAAGCATAGAGCTTTATCCTCACAACAACCTAGTGAGGTAGGTCAGATACAGAGAGTAATATCGGATGTAACCCCCCCTTTTTTTTTTGCAGGACTCTGTAAAAGATAGTTCAAAACCAAGGAATTCATAGTTTTGCCAAGGACACCAGGCTGGGATGATCCCATAATTGCCTATCTCTCCCCTATGTGGGAACCTAAGGCTCTTTTCATGGCCCCATGGCCCCTGTAACCCAAACTAGCATCTGACCAAATTTGCTATATTTATTAATTTGATTTTTTGATTAATGAATCACCTGTTTTATGAATGGACTCTGGCTACCCAGTGTTCCTAGGGCTTTCTATACATCCCCCTTTGCACTCTTATGGACTTTCCATGAACTTTTGGAAACCTTTAATCAACTTTTCATGGACTTTGGAACTCTTATGAACCCTATATCAAACCCTTGTGAACTTTTATGATATTTTACTGATCTATATGAACCTCCGATGGAGGGAGGGAGGGCTGCCAGGGCTCCCTTTGGTCTTGCATGATTTATCCCTTATGGATTCCTTGTATGTCCCCCTGTCCCTGTGTGTATGTCTATATTTTGAAAAAGCCACTTTCTTCAGGAATCCAGCACCTCATGGCTACAGGAAGCATTCCTCAAATTCCTGAGCCAATAAATCCCTAAACAAAGGACTCACCAGAAACTCATTGCATGAACAATACGCTAAGGGTTCTTCTCAGCCCCAGACCTTGGAGGGCAAAAGACTAGTCTATCTGGGAGATAGGACCTATGGACAATTAAATCACATCACACAAAAGGTGTCTTCCTCTCTGCGAGGAATTAGGATTCACCACAGCTTCTTTTCCATTATATCAACCTATCTGGCTGAAACCAGCTCCCAACTTCATCAATGGATCCCATACCCAGGATGGAAGGACAACAAAAGGATCTGGCTTTTGAGTCAGACAAGAATGTATTTTCAAAAGACTCAGACACTAGACCTTGGCCAGCTTGAGGACCTAAGCAATCGCTGAGCCATCTTGCAAACATTAGTTATTTAAACCAGTCAACTAGACATTTCTCCATTGTTTCCCTGTTGCCCGCCTCCCTTCCACCCCATTGGCTGAGAGGCCAAAGCAGGCTTCCATTGGCCCTCCTGCTGGCTTGCTGACGTCACAGCCAATCATAACAAAGCCAGCTCGGAAGGGGGGGGCATGGGAACTTTTGAATCTGAATGCGATAAATATTGTATCTCTCCACCCAATGGGCATGTCAGCTCCTGGGTAAATGATTGCGGTTTAACATCCATTCCAGCTGGAATGAAATAAACATTTTGGTGGCATTTTCTTCAACATGGTGAAATTTATTGGAAAACTTAGGAAAATTTCTTTTAGGTGCTTTTTGTCTCACCAGGGTTAACGGATCCTCTTTGGTGGGTCTGGCCGGCTTCTGTCCTTAAGGCAGGGCCTTCCAAATTCATGTTCAACATCAAGACTGCCTGTCTGTCTGTATGCCTGTCTATCCCAAGGCCAACTACTGAGTCTCATGGCATCATGTTTCTCTTTCTCTTGACAAACATTCAATGGACAGTGCTATGGTAAATGGCCACACTACATGAGAACGTGGCTAGGGAATTTGAACCTGCCCTTCATGCATTGTCTAGGGTAATAGTGCAGGGGGGTAATAGTGGTCATGCATGAGCTCTCTGTTGGTATTGAATAGGCACAAGGGGTAGTGTCGTGTAATGACTGGGATTTAGGAGACCCAGATCCAAGTTTGCACAGAACCAAAAGATGGGGCTATCTTGGATCATTCAGTTGTCCTCAGCCTGTCAGATTTTTTGAAGGTTGCCATGTGGATAAAATTATTTTAAAAGAGGATCTATATACATTATTTTGCACTCCCTTGTGAAAAAGCAGCTATCATGTAAACAATAAATAATGCAATGCCAACCAGATACTTAAAAACAACATACAATTTGCCACCATCTTCTTATTAGCAACCTAGAAAACCCACCTGGAATTATGTATTGAACAAGAGGAACACATCACATTGTGTTCACATTATGCCAATTGAGCAGTTGGCATATTGTGTTAGCAAAGTCCTGAAATCTCTTTTTCTATAAGCTAATGGATATTCCCAGTAACCCAAATACATTCTAGGCACTAGAGTTCATGAAGAAATGGTTGACAGAAATGAAAAGGATGCAGCAGAGAATGGAAAAGATGATAAAATGGTGCAGTGGACTCGTAGAGGATTTTGGACAGCTCAATAGTTTGTGTGTGCGCACGCGTGAATTTAAAAAAGAGGATTTTAAAAAAATAACCTTTTGCATTGGTATACTGAACTCTGTTGAAAATCAAAACTCTCTAACCCCTCCCACCCCCTTGGATGCTGCAAAATGTTTTCTGTGAGAGCCATTGGAAGACAGAGTTAGAAGTGCTTAGTTCACAGTGGGTGTCTGGCATCAAAGGTTTGGTGGAGTAGCATTAGCCTGGAGCAGGTGATTTGATAACTATCTATATGAGGATTTTGATGGGCACATATTCAGTGAGATAACAGTCCTCTTCTGTTTTCAGTTTGAAAAGAAGGAAGGAGTCCTATGGTATCTAAAATACTAATTTATTTACTTATAAGCGTGCATCTGAAGAAGTGAACTGGACTCTACAAAAGCTTATCATGAAACAAATTGATTAGTCTGAAAAGTGCTACCCAGATTTTTGTTTGTGCCCGGTTTGTCTAAGTAAGTTTTTTTTTTCAAAAAAATAATCAATCCCTCCTCCCTCTTGTAGTACATTTCTACCTTTTAGGTCTGCCAGCCTTGATACATTTTTTTCCCTGCCAGTTGTCTGGAAAAGGTGAGGCATATGTGAACCTTTTACCTCCAATTTCTTTTGTACCACCTTCACAAAGCTCTGTATGTGGCCATTAAGGCTGAACAAAACCTCATTATGCAAATGTTTTGTAAAGGCCAATTCCACACCGCCTTCTCCTCCTGACATTTGGGATTTGTTGTAATAGGTGGATTGTAGAGAGTGAAAAGGTAAATTCTTCCATCCCCGGTCAGAGGTCACTGCTATGCATTTTCCATTCTTCCTCCCATGCCTCCAGCAAGGGCTGAAAGCAACTACCTTAGGCTCCACATTGCCTAAAAGGTGGGAACAAAGACCTGCTCTTTTCTAGTAGAGTGTGACTTGTTCAATTTGATGGTGTAGGAACCTCCCTGCCTGAATTGTTGTGGTTCACATTGTGGTGCCAGCAATACACCCAGAGAAGTGGTGAAGAAAGACCTGTTGCCCTGATATCTTCATTGTTTGGCTTTCTGTGAGAAAAATCTGGCTATTGGCCATTGTCTCTGAGAATTTTGGAAATTGTAAGTTGGTTGTGTCTGATGCTCCCATCCTGGAGTGTGCTGATACAATCCATGAAATTGAATGCTCCATTGCAAGGTGTAGAGTTTTTATTTTATTTTAATTATTACCCTGCTTTTCTCTACATAGGGACTCAATGTGACTAACAATGACATGACACAAAACGAAATAATTTTAAAATAAGGAAAATACATGTGAATACAACAAATCAAAACAATTCAATATTGTCATGGATAAAAAAATTGAATACTGTATGGATTTTTCCAAAATCACTTATTCCAATGTTCCAAGTTGCTTCTGGTCACTTCTGGAATGAAAGAATCAGTCATCTACCAAGATGTTGCCCAAAGGATGCCCAGATATGTTGCAATCCTAGAAGGAGGCTTCTGTCATGTCCACCAGCATGGCAATGCCTTAAAGGCTTAAATCAAGAAATTGTTTTCTAAGATTTACAGAGATACTCACAGGAACACTTCAGCAGGCAAGAGTCCAAAAGTGGCAGGCTAAAACCCAGAACCAAAATCAATGGCTGATGCCAAATGAGAGACTCCCTCTTGGGCACACAAATGACTGGGCAACTTGGAAGGTGCTGAACAAACTGCATTCTGGCACCATGAGATGCAGAGGCAACCTTAAGAAATGGGGCCACAAAGAGGAGTCCATAATATGTGAGTGTGGAGAAGAGCAAACCATAGACCACCTATTACAATGCAGTCTGAGTCCCGCCACATGCACAATGGAGGACCTTCTTATAGCAACACCAGGGGCACTCCAAGTGGCCAGCTACTGGTCAAAGGACATTTAATATAATGCTAAGTTTTTAAACTTTGTGCTTTTTAAATACTTTACAACTGTACTCTTGGTTCCCACTGATAAGATAATAACTTATTCCAATTGCCGTTTTGTATATAGACATACAGTGTTCCCTCACTACTTCGCGTTTCGCTTACTGCAGACTTGCTGTTTTGGAGATTTCAAAAAAATATTAATTTAAAATATATATCATGGTATTTTGGCTGTTTTGTGAGGTTTTGCTGCTCTCCAAGCCGTTTTCCCTCCACAGTCCTCCCTCCCTCCAGCCTTGAAGGGCCTTAGCTTCACTTTATTTTAAGTTTATAAAGACTTAAAATACTGTATAACTACTAAAATAATGTGTAAATATTAAAATAAATTGAGCATCCCTACATTGCGGTTTTTCACTCATTGTGGGAGGTCATGGAACGTAACCTTGCAATAAGTGAGGGAACACTGTATTACTACAGAGCCTAAATGGGTGGAAAGATACGTATCAGACATGACTACACTTCACAGAAATCAGTGGGAAAACATTTCTCTATCTCATTAGATTTGGAAAGCATCCACTTTTTCCCCCACCCAATTTCCTTTTGACTCAGTCAAGCTCTTACAGCAGTGTTTCTCAACCTTCCTAATGCTGCAACCCCTTAATACAGTTCCTCATGTTGTGGTGACCCCTAACCATAACATTATTTTCATTGCTACTTCATAATTGTATTTGTGTGTGTATATGTGTGTGTGTGTGTGGGGGGGTATTTTGTCATTTGGAACTTGTAGTTGCTGGGATTTATAGTTAACCTACAATCAAGGAGCATTCTGAACTCACCAACAATGGAATTGAAACAAAGTTGGCACACAAAACTCCCATGACCAACAGCAAATACTGGAAGGGTTTGGTGGGCATTGACCTTGAGTTTGGGAGTTGTAGTTCACCTACATCCAGAGAGCACTATAGACTCAACAAGGATGGATCTGGACCACACTTGACACGAATCCTCAATATACCCAAATGTAAACACTGGTGGAGTTTGGGGAAAATAGATCTTGACATTTGGGAGTTGTAGTTTCTGGGATTTATAGTTCACTTACAAGCAAAGAGCGCCTTGCACCCCACCAATGATAGGAATGGGTCAAACTTCCTATACAGAACCCTCATGCCTTGAAGGGACTAGCTGGCGTGAGCCTCCATCCCACCTCTCACACTCTCCCTCACCCAGACATGCGCATTATGCTGCCATGCACCAAGCACACCTGTTCTCCCCTCCCCACTTGGAGTATCAGAAACAGACCTCCTCTTGGCTGGGAGGCCTGCCAATCACAGCAGAGGAGAGCTTTAGGTGGGAGAATTCGCAGTCTGTTTCCAAAAAGAAAGAGAAGGACAAGCGGAGATATCTTCAACCTTCTCTGCCAAAGGGCTTCCTAAGACTATCAGAAATATATGTTTTCTGATGGCCTTTGGCGACCCCCCTGAAACCCTCTTGCGACCCCCCTGGAGGTCCCGACCCCCAGGTTGAGAAACACTGTCTTACAGCTTCACAAACTTGTGCATTATTTTTGGTGTTGCTGGCTTTCATTCTGCTGTTTGACAAGGGCTGGGAACATGCCTGATTCCAGTAGTTGGATGGGAATATTGGGTCTTACAATAGTCTAAGTGTTAATTGAAAAGTGAAGATATTCCAATGATAGATAAAATGCATATAACATAGCCTGCAGCCCTATACAACCTAAGGAATACAGACAATTTTTGTAGGATTTACTTTTGAGTAGCTAGAAGTATTTTAATCATATCGAACTGCTATTAGTACAGTGAACCTTCCACAATCAATGAGGTTAGGGACACACAACCCATGTGAAAGTGAAAAACTGCAAATAACACATTTGTGGTTAATTTTACCTAATGGTGTTATTTCGTTACCCAAGACAACATCTTTCTAGGCATTTCCATGTCTTCCAGCAAGACTCTACAGTCAATTTCTGCTGGAAGCTGGCCATAGAATTTCCCTGGAGGACCTACAAATTCCAAGACCTAATATTTTAATCAACGCTATAAACAATCAAATCTGCAAAAGGCAAACTCGCAAATTTGTAGTGACAACTGTATTGCTCAGTCTTTTGTATCTTATGTCCTAGCAAGCATTCTGTCTAAAGAACTTCATTCCTACCGTGATGAAAACAAAAAAAAGGATCACATTTTGTTATTATGTTTATCATTTATGCAAGTTTAAGGAATAATACAAATTGTCGTTGTGTTGTCTGGAGTAAACACAAACAAAAACAATAAGTCCATTAGTAGTGTAAAATTATAGAAAATTGTAATAACGTGATGAGAATAGCATTTACTGCTATGGTAACTGTAAAATACAAAGATAATAACTTCAAAAAATCTGTAGTATTATTGGGAATAGATTTTATTGTTGTGCTTAAAACACCTGTGTCCCATTGGATTATTTCTCAGTCCCATGAGAGCATTGTTGAGAACCACTGTTATAAACTACTGGAAATACTCAGGCACTGTATTCAGTTAACTGAAGTATGTTTTTCGTTGGCATAAATCCCCTTATTATTATTGTATTTATTTAATCTACAGTCATCCCTCTGTATCTATAGATTCTGCATCCATGGATTCAACCACACACACACACACACACACACACACACACACACACACACATACAACATTTTTATCCTGCATGGGAGTCAGGTCGGCACAATTTGATGCCTTAAGTACACATACATTAAAATCACTATCTATCTATCTATCTATCTATCTATCTATCTATCTATCTATCTATCTATCTGGTTCAAATGGCAATTGGAATGGCTCCTGGGTTATGTTTCTGGACTATGTGATTTTAAGTAATTGTTTTAATTGATATATTTTAATAATGCGATTTTAATGTATATGTACTTAAGGAATCAAATTGTGCCACTATTGTAAGCCGCCCTGAGTCCCATATGGGGGTGAGAAGGGTGGGATATAAATGTGGTAAATAAATAAATAAATAAGCAAGCAACACCATTTTACTATGATATTGTAAAAAAAAAAGGTTTTCCTCTGACATTAAGTCCAGTTGTGTCCAACTCTGGGGGTTGGTGCTCATCTCCATTTCTAAGCTAAAGAACTGGCGTTGTCCATAGACACCTCCAAGTTCATGGGGCTAGCAGGACTACATGGAGTGCCGTTACCTTCCTGCCAGAGCAGTACCTATTGATCTACTCACATTTGCATGTTTTTGACCTGCTAGGTTGGCAGAAGCTGGGGCTGACATGGACGCTCATGCCGCTCCCCTGGATTCGAACCTGCAACCTTTCGGTCAACAAGCTCAGCACTTTAACCCACTGCGCCACCGGGAGCACCCACTGAATTTGGTATCCATGGGGGATCCTGAATTAAAACAAAACAGAAATCAAGGTCCCACTGTAAATTGCACATTTTTAAGAGGACCAGGGAGGTCTCATTTTCAAGGGCAGCCCCTACACTATGGAACACACTGCCTGAAGCATTAAGATTGGCCTCTTCTTTAATGGCATTCCGGAAGGGTGTGAAGATATTCCTTTTTGAGATTCCGTTTAATTAAGCCAAACAGGTGGAAGTGAAAGCTCTGGGTTTTTAGCTTGTTTTTAATGTTCACATGGTCTTGTGTTTGTTGTTTCAAATATTTATGTTTTAATGGGTTTTAAAAACGTTTGCATTGTATGTTTTTATTCTGCTATAATCACCATGGATCTGTGCTCAGAGAAAGGCGGGATATACATTTCTTAAATAAATAAATAAATAAATACATTGCACAGTTTTCACAAAATAGGACCCAAGGTTAGTGCCCTCTAGTATAAAACGGTAAGGTAAAAATCTGGGGTGGGTGCTCATCTCAATTTCTAAGCTGAAGAGCGGGCGTGACCAGCATGACTGCATGGAGCGCCATTACCTTCCCGCCTGAGCAGTACCTATTGATCTACTCACATTTGCATATTTCTGAACTACTAGGTTGGCAGAAGCTGGAGCTAACAGAGGAAACTCCTGCCGCTCCCCGGATTTGAACCTGAAACCTTTCAATAAGCAAATTCAGCAGCTCAGCGGTTTAACCCACTGTGCCACCGGGGCCCTGCTGGTATAAGTTCATTAAATCCACAGGAATTTGGTAAGTCACCACATATATATGAACCATTGATTCAGTTTGATTTAGGGTATCATATCTAAGAAGATCAGTTAATGCAGTAGGTCTAAATGTAGTACACAAGCATCAGATGGAGTGGGAGATAGCACAGAGCTCGCATGTGTGGCTTGGTAATAAAAGACACACATTACATTCTGTATTCCTTCAGCAGTTTCAGAGTTATCTCCATTTGAAGGAACATCTGGCAAACCTAAATGGAAGTCTGAACTGCATAAAGGCAAATGGCTGCTGCTGTCCATTGTAAGTATACCCAGGTGGCTGACCATCTCAATGCATAAGGGTCAGATAGGGATAAGACTTTAATCACTGACATAAACACAGCTGGGCAGGCTGATCTGCATTTGGTACTAGAGACTACTGCTCAACATTTCTGTTGCACTCATTTCTTCTTCAAGCAGCTCCCTTTGAAGACTTCAGTTAATACAGATGGAAACCGAACAGATTTTTAAAAGTCACTTTCAATTTAGGGAAAGAGTTAGCATTTGGTTAGATGGTTCACATTTGTTTTTGTTTTGCCTCCTACCATCTCTACTCATATTTTGCAGGTTCTAGTGGTGCTACAAAAACCTGCAACATAATATCTTGAAGATGGAAAAAAGGACCATATCTAGAATCTATACACAGTTATTGAGCTGGACAACAGAGACTGAAGAAATAAAACAGACTATGATTAGATGGGCTCAAAACATTCAGTTGAGGGAATGGGAACAAGTGTGGCAAAGATGATTAAAAATAACATATGCCTCGGACTTAAAAGAGAACTGGTTAAAAATGATTCACCGATGGTATATAACACCCAAAAAGTTGAATTTAATGTATAAGACTTTAGATAACAAATACTGGAAATGCAAAATGAAGGAGGGCTCCTTCTATCACATGTGGTGGTTCTGCCCAAAATCTAGAGAATATTGGCAGATGAAACATAGGGAATGCAAGAAAATTTTGAGCTTTGACATTCCAATGAAACTGGAAATGTACCTGCTTAGATTATTTGATGAAGATTTATTTAAAGACTCAAATCTAGACAAACTATTCATATATCTCTCGATGGCGGGCAGGATGTTGTTTGCAAAATTATGGAAGTTAGATATATTACCTACAAAAGAACAGTGGCTGATAAAGACTTTGGAAATTAAAGATATGGACGAACTGACTTTTTGGTTGAAACAGAATAAGGGCAAAGGTATGGAGAGAACAGACTGGACAATAATGAATGAATTTTTAAGAAAAGAATACTGGTAAAGAAAATAGTCCAATTAAAGTAACTGTGAATGAATAAATAGATAGGGACTAGGGAGAATACCTGAGGTAAAGAAAAATGTGATTAAAGAATGGTGATAAAGGTATGGAATGAGAACGGAAGTCCCAACCTCCTCCCCCACACTTTTCTTTTTTGGAGGAGAAGTTTTTAATTTTTAAATATCCTTTTTTTTCTTTTTCTTTTTCTCTTTTTGTTTTTAGTTTGTTCTCTTTTTTCTTTTTTCGATTGGATTATGTTATGTTTGTCTGGAATGATTGATAGATGTGGAGAAGTGAAGATATGGTGTACATGATATTGTTGTTATTTGTTATTGTTTATTTGTTTTTTTTTTAAAAATCCTCAATAAAAATTTAAATAATAAAAAAAACCTGCAACACCTACCAAAGTAGAGACAATCACAGTTATATGCAATGGACAATGACAACTCAGCCATATCACCTTGGGGGAAAAAACTGTCTCTTACTTATATATCTAAATGCCCCATCATATGCTAGTGAACATTCCTGTTTATTATTATTATTATTATTTTAAAATACACCTGTCATTATGCTTTGCCATTCACATTAAAGCCTCCCGAAATTATTTATTTATTTGAGAAATGTATATCCCGCCTTTCTCTGAGCACAGGGGGTTGGACTGGATGGCCCACGAGGTCTCTTCCAACTCTATGATTTTCTCCACACTGGGTCTTTGGTACTTCTTAATGTTGTTGTTTTTGCATGCCTTCAAGTCCTTTTTAGTGACCCTAAGGCATATTTGACACAGGGTTTTCTTCACAGGGTGTTTTCCATTGCCTTCTTCTGAGGATGAAAGAGTGTGACTTGCCCAAAGTCACCCAGTGGGTTTCCATAGTCAAACAGGAATTTGAACCCCAATCTTCCAGAGTCATGAAACAAGATTCACCATGTTGATAATCATTAATGTTCTTTCCCCAAGAGACAGGAATGATCTGTCTGGCTCACATGCAAAGAACCTGCATACTTTCAAGTATAATGCAGAAGAAAGATTATGAGTAGGTGTTAATCATTGTAGGATAAACACCTCTCCCTCTCTGTCTCCATTTTTAAAACAAACATACTACATTTGTGTCAGTGGGTGTGAATCAAAGCCAGATTTGTGCCTGGTTTTAAAGGAACTATCCAGTGTGCTGTCCAATTGGATTATCCTCAAAATAGTTTCAGCACCTTGAACAGGTCTTTTAAGCCTGATCAAAACCTGTAATAAACTCACCACTCCATCAGCTACATATTGATTTCCAGGACGTTTCAGGATAAAGGGCAAAATTCTAGTCTTAACTTCCAAAATCTTATACTGATAATTTATGATTTCCAAGGAACCTTTAGAAGGCAATTTGTAGAAGGAACCCTTCAATGATTGTGTCCTGAGATCTGTGAGGATATCTGAACTTTGTAATGTCTTCTCCCAAGGACTCTTGCACAATATGCATGAGAACATTATTTGCCCAGGTCTTGTAGAAAGCCTTAGGAAGTGGGGCCACAAAGTGGAGTCCACGACATGCGAGTGTGGAGAAGAGCAAACCACAGACAACCTATTACAATGCAGTCTGAGCCCTGCCACATGCACAGTGGAAGACCTCCTTAAAGCAACACCAGAGGCCTTCCAAGTGGCCAGCTACTGGTCAAAGGACATTTAATATAATGCCAAGTTTTTTTAATGTGTGCTTTTAAAATACATTATAACTCTACCCTTGGTTTGCTACTGATACGATAAATAAAAAACTTCTTCCAGTTGCCATTTTGTATATTGGCATATTACTACAGAGCAAAAATGGGTGGAAAGATAAGTATCAAACATGACTACACTTCACAGAAATCAGTGGGAAAACATTACTCAGTCTCAATGGATTTGGAAAGCATCCACTTTCCCCACCCAATTTCCTTTTGCCTCAGTCAAGCTCTTACGCCTTTACAAACTTGTGCATTATTTTATGTGCTGCTGGCTTTCATTCTGCTGTTAGACAAGGGCTAGGAACATGCCTGGCTCCAGTAGTTGGATGGGAATATTGGGTCTTACAATAGTCTTAGAGTTAATTGCGAAGCAAAGAATTTCCAATGATATATAAAGTGCATATAACATAGCCTGCAGCCCTATACAACCTAAGGAATACAGTCACATTTTGTAGGAATTACTTTTGGGTAGCAATAAGCATTTTAATTATATTGAACCGCAACTAGTACAGCGAGCCTAGTAATTTGTTTGTACAATGGCAATAGTCAAGGGTATAAAGTAATGGCAGTTCCCATCGTCACAGTCCAAAGGGACTTCTAAATGCAGGTGGCTGTTTTTAATCTACATGTATGTATAGTATTTTAGCATATTTTAATATCTATTAAAACATTTTAGCAGTATGGCACTTCCCAGGAGCAGATCTTTTATAAGGGTAATAGAGTTTAATGGTACAACCAAGATCAAGTCACAACAAAATTCTTTGGATCACAATGAGAAAGACTCCTGCCAAACTAAATCAGCTAAGCCAAGAGCACTGTGAAGTACAAGAAGAGTATGTAGCAGATAATGTTACTATATCTTCTATTCAAGAAGCTCTGAATCGATAAGCCACTGGCCCATTACCACACTTGGAACAATTAGCTGAAAATTCCCCCTCCCTTTTTTGGCTTTTATTAGTAACTCTTTTGAGAGATGGTAAATGTGTAATTCTTTTATTCTTCCATCATGATTCAGTCATTTTCTTCATTTTTGTCCACATGTTGTTGATCTTTTTCTTTTTAAAAAAAAGTCACACTAGACAGGTATGACATCCTCTCAAACGAAATGGACCACATTTCTGAATGTGTCTTTATTTTTTCCCAATTTACACCAAGGAAGAAAAACATTGTATTGATCTCTGCAAAGAAATCAAGGAGGGCAGCTTCAAAGGGTGTCCAATTTCAGTGCAAATCTGTAGTAATTGGAAGCTTCAGACAGGTCTGAGGTGACCCTTATTCATTCTTGAGCAGAAAATAGTTTTTGTCTAAGTTGGACAGAAACCAGACAAACTTTCGCAAGGCTATGTGTAACAGCTACACCCGTCTCAGAACTACCATATGCTGAGAATAGACCAGTTTGCCTATCTAAGATGTGAGTCTGATGGACTTTGTTATGACTTTTATACCCGGCATATCTTAAGCTTATTTAGAACATCAACACCATCAATCACGTCAATATGTGGCGGAGCAGCTGGATGAACCTTGGGTATCATGGAAAGCTATTTGTCATCTGGGCATTTCTGTCTGACTCTCAACCCCTTTCCAGTCCCAGAACAATTTTCTCTCCAAAAATATTCTCCAATTCAGGAAGCATGTGACTAATAAAAGGACAAGGGTTTGAAGATGGAGGTCAAGGTTGGAGTCTTAACCAAACAAGTGCACCACTTACTTATGTTTGCCTCATACATTCCATTGAATATCTCATTCGGTGGGGGAAAAATATACAAGACCCAGTCTGTTCTGAAATGTCTCAGGTTTCAAGACGCTCAAGTGATCACATTCATAAAGTATTATTCTTTTCTTCTAGTGATGTTATTCTCAAAATCAACAATCACATTGCCACAGGTACATGTGGCCCTCTTGAGTATAGTTCCCATCAATCCCAGTGAGCCTATAGCCAAAGGGAGGGATTCTGCAGAGTTGAGGTTCAGCAACATCCGAAAGGTCAGACGTTCTATGCCCATGCTTTAATTTGACTATTATCCTATAGTTGTATATCTAGCAGTTGTGTAATATGCAAAGGACCTCAATGCCATTTGTTGGAGCATAGACAGCTGGAAGTGTCTACAAGAGCCATCCAGTCTAATCCCCTGCCATAAAGGAGAACACAATCAAAGCATTCCCAACAGATGACCATTCAACCTCCATTAAAAAGCTTCCAGAGAAGGTGCCTCCACCTAACTCAAGGCAGCATATTCCAAAGTCGAAATAGTTTGTACCATCAGGAGGCTCTTCATAATGTTTAGGAGAAATGTCTTTATTTTAAAATTGATATGATTGATCATTGTCAAAATCAAGTATGTTTTAATCTGACTAAATAGGAAAAGGACAGATAAAAAAGAATAAATGGAAATTATTTTAAATATCCCATAAACATATTATTATGAAGTCATGGGTGCTCAGTTTATTCTGTGACTTTCAGTTCCCAGGTTCTTTCCTTTCTTTATTGTTACAAGTGAGTTTCTGTGTTGTTTTCTATGGAATACATCATTCTACAACTCCCTCTGTGTGGGTGGAAGTCCATTTGCATTACTAGTTACACTGATACATAAAATAAATGGAAGCCAGAGAACTATCCTTTTCTCCCTTACAGTCTTTTAGCCTGCAGGTCAACTTCTTGGAGAGAGCAAAAGACCAAATGTTATTTTCAAGGGTCACTAATTAGGGGTTTATAAAATCATTTTGATAGAAATGATTAAAGTTTATGCCATATTCTTCATGTGCTAAGTAATAAAAAAAGCAGAGAACAGAACAACAAATAGGGCCACGTCTTAGATCTGTAATACTAAAACTGGTATCAGGAAGAGCTTACTTTTCAATCACTGGGAATGAATTATATTTCAAAAAGGAACTTCCTACGTTCTGGCTTTTTTAGTGCTAGTCAACATCTCTTTGTTCCCAGTAACTTGTATCACATATCCTCCAGCTGATACAGTTTGGCAGAAATGCTCCTGATTGGATTGCATACTTTAAATAAGCGGTTTTAAGGTTTTATATATTTTTAATAATTGTTTGAATGTATATGTTTATGTTACTATGTATGTTCATATGGCATCGAATCGCTGCCTATATATGTAAGCTGCCAGAGTTGAGAAGGGTGAGGTATAAATACGGTAAATATTTCTTTGCCGCCGGTATATTTATACCCTGCCAGTAGCACAGCTGGTTAATTGCCAGCAGCAATAGATCATTGCCGACTGGAAGGTGGCAAGTTCGAAGCTCGAGTCAGATTGAGCACCCAACTGTTAACCTAAGCTCATTGTCCACCTAAGAAGTTCGAAAACAGCTGAGCTGTGAGTAGAGAAATTAGGAACAGCTTTAGCGGGATGACACCATTTTAAAAAATAGCGTCAATCAAAGAACAAAGAGGGAAATTCTACAATCAAAAAGGGCTCATCGTCATAGCGGATGGAGCAACAGCACTCCCCTGTGGCCAGAATCAAGCATAACCTCCAGGCACTGAAGTTGGAAATTGCCAAAATACCTCTATCTGTCTTGTATGTCAAAAAAGGCATTGAATGTTTGCTGTGTATGTGTGCATTGTGATCTGACCTGAGGCCCCTTCGGGGTGAGATGGGTGTTATATAAATACTGTAAACAAACAAACAAATAAATATTAGGTTGTCCCAATTTTTTTAAAGCTGCTTTAAAAATGTTCAAGTTTCTCTTTCCTCCTTCCACTTTCCCTTTTGTCATCAGCTTACTTAAATTGCTCAAAACTGAGTTCAAAGTGCAAAAGTTACTCAGAGGAGAAGAGAGGGAATCTTGCAAATTCCCAGCAGATTCAAGCAAAAGCAAACTGCAACAGCTTCCCCTAGGATCTGCGTTTCTCTTCCTTAATCGCATTTTGACCAAACTTTCATTTGGTTTGGCTATGTTTGTCCCCGTGAAATGCTGAAAGCTATAGCTAGCATAGTATAGATTTTGGGCATTCAACAATGACTCTGGAGACCAGGGTTCAATTCCCCACACACCCATGGAAACCCACTAGATGATCTTGGCCAATTCACTCTCTCTAAACAAAAGCAACCCCCTTCTGAACAAATTGTGCTAAGAAAACCACATGATAATTTCGCCTTAGGGTCAATATATGATGGAAATTATTTAAAGACACACAACATTGATGGCCGCTCTTTGGCACACAGTCCCTTCCTGCCCACAGCCTGGATTTTTTAAACTGGATTGAGCAGAGATTACAACACGTTAGGGCATTCCACAAACAATCTGCTTCATCTTTGAATTTCCCATCGACAAGCTACAAGATTCAAATCATATGAGAATCTCTGGCACTTTGGACTAAAGGCACATATGCCTTGTCATTTGAAGATTGATTTTAAATCCAAATAATCGGGACAGCCATGAAGCCAAAGAAAGCAGTAGGAAAATGTGTTCCCCTCTCCCCAAGTTTAATCTTTGAATCCCATTGCTGAGAAGCATGATCCCGTTGGTGTATGTTGCTCAGAAAGAAATGTTAATTCTTCCCAATGTCACATTACCTTGTACATCTCATTCCAACTCTCCTTCAGGGCTCTCCATTATGAATCATATGAAATTGCTCCCATATGCGGAGGCTTGTGTTTGCACCTGTGTCAAATTCATGTCAAAAGCAAAGCCGCATCAGTAACCATCAGCAAACCAATGGGATCGTAAGTCCAGCTTGGAGATTTCAAGATGTCTGGCACAATAGCGTCCACATCTTTTTTTCTACAATTGCATTTTTGTGGAAAAGCTGGGGGGGCAGGAGAGAAGGGGGAACATATCAGTGATATCTCATGGTGATCCCTACTGGGAAAACAGAACTACAGCACAAATAGTTTGCCATCTTTTTCCAATCATACCAGTCCTTTTTCCAATCATACCAGACTCTATTTAATACTGGCTGAAATGTAGGACAGATAACATATTCACTTGTGAATTGCTTAGAGTGTGGGTTTTTGACTTCTTGGAAGAACAAGCCCTTATAGCATATCTGTCAGGCTGGTAGAAGGCAAAGAGCCAATAGAATATTCCAAAACGGAGAAGGATGAGTTTCTGAGCACTGTCTTAACATGCTAGAGGCTAGTATTTGACCAGTGGGAAGCAGAATGTTGCCTGTCCTGACAGACAAACAAAGATAAGAGAACCCAGAGTCATAAAGATCACCAAGAGCAGGTCCATATTTAAAGCTGCAACAGAAAGCCAAAGTGCTTACAATAGTAAAGCCAGGATTTTAGAAAGCAGTAATTAAGAACCTCATCACATTAAGTGCCCCAACATAGGCAAAGTGGGGGGATTCACTGGGCATTGTGGTGAATCAGTAGGTCAATAGGGGAATCCGTCGCACCACACCCTGCAGAGTCAGCATCCCCATAACATTGGTGAAGCATCGCTGCCCAGTTCCCTCCACACTGGCCCTCTTTCTGGCAATGAGATAAAAAGGAAGCCTCCCATGCTCTCCTTGCTTCTTCGTAGGATGCTTCCAGCACAGTTTGGGGATTGAGCCCTGCCAAAAGTAACTGTGCGTCATTTGATGAGATCCAGTGGGCTCTGTCTCCAAATTGAGCTGGAAGCATGTGATGAAGTGGTCAATGAATGGGTCTGCCATATGGCAGAATCATGTACTACATTCTTCTTTTTCTTCAGCGTTTGTCCCGCTTCATGGCTGGGTCTGCTTTATTGGTTTGTTGCTGCCATTTCACCTGGTCATGCACCTGGTCAGAGTGTATGCGAGCTGGCTTCAGATCGTAATTCAATGCGTCCAGCCAGCATTGCCTCGGTTGTCCCTTTCATCTCTTGCCAGGCACTTCTAAATCAAGAGCAATCTTCACCTCAGAGTATGACCATATAATCTGAGGCATGATTCTCACAGTTTGTCCACAATTGGAGAAATGCCAAAGCGTTGCCGGATGTCATTGTTGTGGGTGTGATCAAGGCGTGTGACGCCAGCTGTTAATCGTAGCATCTTCATCTCCTTAACTTTTGGGAAATGGCATCCATAACCTTTTGGAAAACACCTTTTAGAGATCATAATTTTTAAAGAAAAGCATGACCTTTCAGAGAAGAGCCAAAAATCCTTTAGAGCAGAATCTTCTCTTGTGGTATACAACTAGATATAATTATGCTAGGCAACGGTTTCCAGTTGTTAGACTGAATAATCTGTTATCTCTGATTTGTTAGAAAAACAGAGTTTTTGCCAGTGCATAAAAACAGCAGTGATTCCCACACTAGCAATTTTTCTCACTACAACCCAGTAGAGTCCTTCCATTCAAGGCAGAATGGTACAACTCAGAAACTTAGTTTCAAAAAAATAACTTGTTGTGCTATCATTTTGTCATTGCTGGGATGATTTATCACAGGATTAGATCAGTATGGCTGAGTGTACGTTAGTACACCAAAAAAAAAAAGAACTCTTGCCATGGCTGTGTGCATGTATGGCATTACATTGTGTGTACCTTCAAGTTCCTTGTTAACTTGTGTCTGTCCTATGAATTTCCCAAGGTTTTCTTAGACAAGGAATGGAGGTGGTTTTCGCAGTTCTTTCCTGTGAAGTAGCCAAAATTACTTGGGATTTGTTGACAGTCTTTCATATAAGTAGTAACCAGAGCTGATCTTGCTTAGCTTCCAAGATCCGATGGGATTTGCTGCTTTATTTTTTTGTCTTGGGAAGGACTTGTGGGACTGCTAAAGGAGGGACATAAAATTTGAAAAATTCCATTAAAATGCTTCAAAAATGTCAAAAGTTTTTTTTAAAGAAGCCAACATTTGAAAAGTTGCATGGACTATTTTCACCAAAAATATACTGCCATTCATGTGGATAGATGGATAGAGGTACCAACATTTCTTGTAATGTGCTCCTTCTAAACTCTGTAAATTGCTCAGATTGAGGCGCAAGCTCCGAAGGAACAGCTTTATAACCTGCAGTTCCACTATGAATGGCATAAAAAGGTGCCAATTTCATATAACATTTAGCCACTGCTTGGTGTCTTTTTTCCATCTCCTTAGCAAGTTCATAGAAGACATTTTCAGTGGCTTGTACCCAATAACATCTGGGAATATCTGATACATCATTGTTAACTGTCATCACATTGACTTCAACTTATGGCTACACTATGAATGAGGGCCCTCCAAGTCACTCCATCATTCACTGCTCTGCTAAGATCTTGCAAACATATACAATATAGGAAAGTCATAATTTCCCCCCATAACATTCCATGTATTGGTACCTCATTTTGATCTATTGGCTACAACTACTTTACCCAGGCATGTAGCCAGGGGGGGGGGCTAAGGGGGCTTCAGCCCCCCCCCCAAATTCTCAGGGTGGTCCACGAAAAGGCCTTACTGGTACATTATTTAAACTGTTACGTGCATTTAAATCATGATCTGATCACCATGCTCATTATATCCCACATTAATGGGGTTATTGGGTTAACAATACAAAAGGTTTGCTAGGGTAGACCCTCTTCCACCCAGTCTCAGCCCCCGAACAAAACTCAGCCCCCCCGAATCAAAATCCTGGCTACGTCCCTGACTTTACCTGAAAACTTTTTCAGGACTAGCATCTTGCTCTGGACCAACAAGGGATGGCTCATGGATTGGCACATGAACCAACACTGTCTTAAGAACCCACTGTGATTTTTCCTGCTATTGCCTTTTAATTCCAAGATGCTTTTTTCTTTGTATGTTTCCCCATTTTGAACAATCAAGACCCCCCCGAACTTGCCTTTTCCTACTGAATTCTGTATATTTTCCTTCTGAGTAGATGGACGTGTTGGCAACAACATTCGGAACTGTTCAGACTCAGGCTCATTCTTCTTCATGTGGTCTGCACCATCTGATACTTTTGATATACGAGAAAGCAAAAGGAATATGTCTAGGAGCCTTGGAAAGAAGCATCTTTTCATAAGATGAATGAAATATATGCGAGGATGAAATATGACTTGCATATTACCACCAAAGCCAGTTAAAATCCAGTCAATTACCTCCAGATGTTGGTTTTTGCTACAACTTGAAACTTAGCACTACTGTAACTAGGTGTGATGCCAAGGCAAACTCCTTTGGTGCTTTATGATACTTGGAAGGTGCTCTCGTTAAATGGAAATGTGTGTTACAAGAATTTGATTTCTTTCAGCTTAGCAACAGGAAGGCTTTAATATGGACTCTACCCATTCTCATGGTTATGGGTTTGAAAGAGGAACCTGTGTGTTATTATATGCCTCTGCCTAATTATATGCACATATTTCTAAATTGGAGTCCAAATGTTATGCACTGTAATATGCAAACCACTTAAACCACTTTTTTTGCTTATAAATATAATAATCTTACCCTGGCTCTGTACTGTTGAATGAATGCAGTTTGGCACCTTTTTAACTGCTATGGCGCAATACTATGGAATAGTGGGATTTGTAGTCTGGTGAGGCACCAGCACTCTTTGGCACAGAAGGCTAAAGTCCTTGTAGAACTACAACTCTCACCATTTTATAGCATTGAACCATGGCAGTTAAAGCAGTTTCAAACTGCATTAATTCTGCAATATAGATGCACCTTAAGCACAATTCTGGACAGTATAAAAAGCTACCAAGAAAACAAGTGGCCTGTGATTTTTAACCATTATAGATTGTGATTTTCAGTGTCTGGAGGAGCGAGATGGAATTAAAGAGTCCATTTTATGGATTCTTGCTCTCCTGATGTTTCTTGTTCTTGATTTGCAGAGATGTGCAAATGCTCAAAATTCAATTTGGAAATGGAGATGAAATTTTTGAGAAGACATGCTGGAAATAGGTTTCTATTTCAGGATTTCATCAGTCCATCATTGCTTTTAATATATTTTAAATTGTTTTTAGGGTTTTTGTTTTAATGTTAATTCATGTATTAATGTTATTATGTTTCATCTGATTACTCCCATTTCATTTCCATCTCAATGTTTAATTCTTTTGTTATTAGTACACTGTTATCACTATGCATTATTTTGTATTGTTGTTTTTGTTGTTGTGTTGCACATACTTGAAGCATTGAATGTTTGCCTCTTTTGTCTGTAAACCGTCCTGAGTCCCCTTGGGGAGATAAGGCAGTCTATTTCCCCGAGGGAATTCAGAGCAGTTTAGAAATAAAGTTGTTGTTGTTGTTGTTGTTGTTATTCAGATGATCAAGCATGAGCCTGAAACTCCACTTTGGCTTTCATCTTCAAAATGAGAACGGTTCTGAAACACACCATAAATGCCAAACTCGTTTTTCCTCTGATTTCTGAGAGGAGGATAATTACAATAGCTTTCCCCTTCTGACTGGAAGTCAAATGTATCCTTGCTCAATTGGATGTCCTAAGAGAGTTGCTTCTGCCATCCCAACCTTGACCTTTCTCCTGACCCTTTCACTTCCTCTGTGTGGTTAACAGATGCCATGCAGGTTAAAAATAGTGGTAGTATCAACAAAGTGGTTCAGCCCGGTCAATAAAAGACTGTGTTTTCTATAGAAAAAAACTTTCTGCTGAGACTCTCTATTTTGTTGGGAGACTTTTTCCAGAGACTTTCTCCAGCCTAGTTAGGCTTCCCTTTCTTCAAAGCTTAGGGACTCAAAATTTCTGAACTCCAACTCTGAGTATCCCTTTCCAGCCTGATTGATGGGAATTCTGGGATGCATAGTCCAAAAATGTAACATGGTCTAACAAAGTTCTAGTTTGCTTCTTAGGCTGGATATACACTGCCATGTAATACAATTTCAGAATGCAGATTAATTGCATTGAACCAGATTATATAGCAGTAATCCAGCCAGAGTCTCATGAACACTTCAATATATGACAGCAGCCAATGGGTGCATCTACACTGTAGAATGAATGCAGCTTGATCTCACTTTAACTGCCTTGGCTCAATGCTATGAAATCATGGGAGGTGTAGTCTTACAATGTCTTAAGCCTTTTCTGTTTTACCAAATTACAACTTACTCCAAGGATTCCATTGCATTGAGTCATGGCAGTTAAAGGGGTGTTGAACTGCATTCCTTCTACAGTGTAGATCAGTGGATCTCAATCTTCCTAATGCCCCAACCCCTTAATACAGTTCTTCATGTTGTGGTGACCCCCAATCATAAAATTATTTTCGTTGCTACTTCATAACTGTAATTTTGCTACTTTTATGAATTGTGATGTAAATATCTGATACGCAGAATGTATTTTCATTCACTGGACCACATTTGGGAGAAATACCTGATACGCCCAAATTTGAATACTGGTGGAGTTAGTTGCTGGGATTTATAGTTCACCTTTAATCAAAGAGCATTCTGAACTCCACCAATGATGGAATTGAACCAAACTTGGCACATAGAACTCCCTTGACCAACAGAAAATACTGGAAGGGTTTGGTGGGAATTGGCCTTGAGTTTTGGAGCTGTAGTTCACCTACATCCAGAGAGCACTGTGGACTCAAGCAATGATGGATCTGTAACAAACTTGGCATGAATACTCAATATGTCCAAATGTGAACACTGGTGGAGTTTGGGGAAAATAGACCTTGACTTTAGGAGTTGTAGTTGCTGGGATTTATAGTTCACCTACAATCAAAGAGCATTCTGAACCCCACCAATGATAGAATTGGGCCAAACTTCCCATGCAGAACCCCCATGACCAATAGAAAATACTGTGTTTTCTGATGGTCTTTGGCAACCCCTCTGACACCCTTTTGTGACCCCCCCCCCCAGGGGTTCCGACCTTCAGGTTGAGAAATGCTGGTGCACCTGGATCCTTAGGGCCCTTCCACACAGCCCTATATCCCAGAATATTAAGGCAGAAAATCCTACATTATCTGAGTGTAGACTCAGATAATCAAGTTCAAAGCAGATATTGTGGGATTTTCTGCCTTGATATTCTGGGATATAGGGCTGTGTGGAAGGGCACTTAGTCTAGTCTTTCCTCTTGTCTGACAGAGACTACAAGCAGCATTTCCTAACCAATTGGGCTAATCTTATACTCTCTCTGCTTGATAAAAACGCAACTTTTTTCAGAAGGATGTGTATTAGTGCTTCAAATACATTGTTGATAATTACACAAATAAAAAACCAGCAATCATCTTCAAATGTTTTGTCTGATTAATTATCTTTCCCCCCAGCATGCACTGAAATTACCAAACCTTGATATTAAAAGGGCATGCAAAGTTATAAAACTTCAGATATTTCTGTTGACAGATTCTAAAGATGGTATCATTAGATGATATCAAACATAACAGCAATCCACTATAAACTTTCAAAGGAGAATTTTCCCCTCATTACTGTGGATTTTATTTTAAATAAAAAAAATCCCATTCATAAATACTGTGCGTTTGAATGAAACGATTCTCAGCTCAGCAAAAGGGGAGAAAAAGTTACGATTTGCGTTAGCTTTAGGTTTTCTGGCAAGGATTAATTGGTTCGTTCCTGCCTTTGAATGGCAATTTCACTTAATCACATCAAGGAGCGGTGTAATTAATTGCCAAAACGAAAGGCGAATTTCCAAGAGCGAATGCATCCTTTCATTTCGCTTAGCAAAATACAATTAGTAATTATTACCGATTTCCTGGAGATACTCCAGAGCAGAATGTAAAATATCTTCCATCAATGGGAAATTCATTTGTCCCCGGGGACACAAATGCTTTGCTGCTTGGTGCTTTAATTACTTTTTTCCATAAGCAAAGCGCTATGCATGAATTACTCTTAAGAGTAGTTACATTTGGCACAGATTCACCACAGCTAAGATGTGAAAACAGGAAAATACGGTTGAAACAGCCCAGACTGTCTGTATATTTGTAGCACCATTCAAAGATGAGAGATGTTAGCACACTCTTAGATTATTCCCCCAAACTGTCAATCCATTAAACTTTTCTTGTCCAATTAACTGTCTTCATTATTCATGCCCTGGCAAGGAGGAATATCCTTGTACTAAGACTAACTAATGACCTAATCTGTCTTTTTTTTGTATTTCAAATCTTTGCAGCCGATTATATGATTCACGTTAATTGTTCACGGGAAATCACTTAGTGTCAGTAATTAATGTGACATGCATACACCACATACACACTTCCTTTTTCAGCTCAGCGCATGTTATTCTGTCTGGAGTAAAAGAAACCATTTCTTTTTTTTGTTTCCAGAGGCATGTTTGAATTTCATGAATAAATTGACTGTCTTCCCATAATCTAATCCACATGACGGTCGAAGCGCTATGGGTCTACTAGAGCCTCCAGTTCCAAAGAAGAAAAAATAATAATGTCACAACACGGTCCAAATCAGTAACATCTATTTGTTGACTCAAGAAATTTTGCTGACTGAATTTAGTAGAAAATTACCACATGTACTCATCTAAGTGGTGATACACAGCAGGGAGGGTATCAATAATAACAAATGAAATAGCTAATTATTTTCCAGGTTTTTTCTCACTCTCCAAATCTGCTGGCTGAACCAATTGCCTCAGGCCACATTAGGGCCCCTTCTACACTGCCATATAATTTAGATAATTATCGAAGCAGATAAGGATTATATGAGTCTACACTGTCATATAATCCAGTTCAAAGTAGATAAACTGGATTTTATATGGCAGTGTAGAAGGGGCCCTAAAATGCCATATAAAATTCAGATTATCTGCTTTGAACTAGATTATATGGTAGTGTAGACTCATAATCCATTTCAAAGAAAATAACCTGGATTAGTTTCACACTCGCATGTTGTGGACTCCACTTTGTGGCTCCGTTTCTTAAGGTTGGCTCTGCACCTCGTGGTGGAGAAGAGCAAACCACAGGCAAACTGTTACAATGCAGCCTGAGCCCTGACACATGCACAATGAAGGACTTTCTTATAGCAACACCAGAGGCACTCCAAGTGGCCAGCTCCTGGTCAAAGGACATTTGGTATAATGCCATTTTTTTAAAAAAAAAACAAACGTTGTGTTTTAAAAAAATAGATTACAATGGTACCCTTGATTCGCTTCTCGTAAATAACCTAAATTAGCTGATTTGATAATCTGGATTATATGGCAGTGTAGATCCAGCCTCCTACCTAATTGTAAGGCCAACCCTAGGCCCCTTCTACACTACCATATAAAATCCCGATTATCAGCTTTGAACTGGATTATATAGCAGTGAAGAAAAAGATTTTTACAAAAGATTTAAAAGATTTTTCTCAAAACCACTACAGTGCTTTTGCGCAACCCTAGCGTTCTATGGAACACATTTTGGAAAGCGTTGTTCTAGTCCTCTCCTTTGGTTCTGGAGCAAGAAGCCTTAGCAAGAAAGACATACCTTCCAACTGTTTCATTTTGCCAGGTACGGTTCTCAATTAATCTCCAGCATTCCACTTTTAAAACTGCTTTTAAAATGTCCCAGTTACTCTCTCTTCCTTCTGCTTTGCTCCTTTGCCTTCAGAGGCTGTAAATTGAGTTCAAAATGCAAGAAAGTACTGTATTTTCTGGGGTATAAGACTACTATTTAACCCAGGAAAATCTTCTCAAAAGTTGGGGGTTGTCTTATAGGGCGAGCTGGACTGGAGAATCTGCACTCATCGGATATGATGGGGGGAACTAAAAAACGGCTGCAGCTGCATCCCCGCTGTAGGTGGCGACCGGAGAAGAAAATCCACTCACCAAGATTCGTTGAAAGAAGTGACTTAACGTGGTCCCAATGATGAGGTGAGGGAGCAGCTCACCGGGAAGGTGAAAGTGAAGGGCAGAGCAAGCTGCAGGTGTCTGGGACGCCTGGGGTATGGAAAAAAGAGATATAGCGACACTGTGCTCCAAAAAAAATTTGCCTCTTTTACCCATCTGGCCTACACTTGTATCCTATTACTGTACCTCCTTCTCTGCCTCTCATATCTTGCTCCTGAGGACTGCAGTGAAGCCATGCAGGCATGCATGTGTGAGATCTGAGCGGCAGAGAAGGAGGTATGGTGATAGGAAAATTACCATATTGAAATCAAATCTGATGTTTTTAAATTTTTTATTTGGTCTGCGTTGGAAGAGGGTTAGTCTTATACGACGAGTTTATCCCAAACTCTATATTTTAACTGGAAAAGTTGGGGGTTGCCTTATACGCCCAGTTGTCTTATATGCTGGAAAATATGGTAGTTTTGATTCTATTAACTTAAAAGATGGGAAAAGGAAAGAGCAAAATTTTGTCCTTCTCTGTAGATCAGTGATTCTCAGTCTCTAATCTTCAAAGTGGTTTAAACTTCAGATCTCAGAAGCCTCAGTTGATTTGGCCAGTGATCAGGGATTCTGGGAGCTGAAGTTCCAAGTACCTAGTAGACCAGAGTCTGAGAAACACCATTGTTGGGTTGGGAAAAACCAGTCACTGCTATCTTGTGTGTTCTACTTCATTAATATCTTTTGCCACTTCGACCACACACTAATGTTGTTTGGCCCACATATTCTGGTTTTTACCTTTGTATAATTAATTTCAACATTGTATAATTAATGCAATCTGATACGACTTTCAGTGCCACGGCTCAATAGCTACAACTACTGCCAAAGAGTAATACACTTTATTTATATTCCGCTCTTCTCACCCCGAAGGGGACTTAGATCGGATTACAGGTACACATACTTAGCAGACAATCCCTGCTGTTTCCACATACACACATATAGACCAACAGAGGCAAACTCTGGCCACCAGGGGGAGCTGATGCACTCCTAATCTCTCAGCGTTCCCAGCGTCCCTTCTTGTTCCTTCTGTGTTCCTCAGCGTTCCTGGAGTTCTTTAATGGTACTGGTGCCTCTCCAAACAACTGCTCCCAGAATTTCACAGATTTGAGCCATGGCAGTTCAAGTGATGCAAAACTGCATTCATTCTGCAGTTTAGCTGCACCCTGTGAAATATTGGAGGGTATGGAAAGAATGCTGTAAAATTTTAGGTAGTTTCAAAAAATGGATATATCCTTGAAGACTACAGAGTTGTGAAATGTCGCACCAAACTAACTCAGTCTTAGGGGAAAATCCCATTTTAGAGATTCCTCAGGGGCTGCATTACATTAGTGGCCAGAGCCAAAAGAATGAGACCAAAATTCCACGTTGTAAAACAATTTTTGTTCCTGATTTATGTCATTTCCTTATTGGTTATTTTAAAAAAAGAATAGGCAAAAAGTTTAGTATCCTGCAGCACATTTTGCTATCATTTTTCAATGAATATCTCATAGGACCTGATCACATTAACAAAAATCCCTGTTGTATGACATAACCAGCATGGAGCCTTCTGGGTTTTATCCCACGGTGTACATCTCCTTTGAGTGGGGTTCTGTGTTGAGAAAGTGTAGTAGGAGGGGGAAACCTGAACATGGGATACTGCCTGTGTTTAGGTTAGGAATAATGGGAGTAACGTGGGTGCACAGCAGAAAGCTATGCTTAATGAGCAAGCGGGTAGTGTGGGGCACCAGGCAAAAAAATTTGCCCATTGCCCCACAATTTGCTCTGCTACCCTATGAGGGGGGGGGGTACTGCCCCTCACATTGAGGACCTCAATGTGACAAGGTCCTTAAAGTCTCAACCAATTCAACATACTTGGTGGCAGCCATAAAAATGAAGTTTCTGGAGTATAACAACTACTTTCAAAGTAAGTACCACTTTCAAATCAGGACTATAATTTTGTTACATAGTGTTTTGGGCACATTTTAGTCAAAATCTTTTAGCACCAGTAAGTAACTTTTTGATGGGGTGACTCTATCAACGCTAGGAAACCATCCAATTCTGACCAAAAGATAGTCAGATTCATTTCCGAGATTTTGCAGCGCTCTATATTAAAAGTCACAAACAGGCCCTAATTTTAATATATGCCACATATTCTAAAAAGAGGAAAAGAAAATGAAGGTTAAGTGCTATACTTCAAATAGTTTTAAAATAAGGAAGTCAATCCTTTAAAAAGTGGCTAAAATGCCTTCAGTAGGAGGCAAGTGTACTTCTACTATCTCTTTAACCTGACATTCATTTCTAATTGTTCAATCTTGTGCAATTTTTAACTAAAAAAAGGAAAAGCATTATCTGTGTGTGATAGCAATTTGTTTCTCCATGCAATGAAGGAGCATGGTTCAAAAAGGAGGGTGAAGACTTCAAAATCTTTTTTCCCTCCAGCCGGCAACTCTTTTTTTTTCTTCATCTTATCCTCCTGATATAAATAAATATGCAGCAGACAGTCTTTTATTTCATAACTTCCAAAAGATGTCTGCTAGGAGCCAGTGCATATTTTGCGTTTTCCAAAGTTCCTAAATTTGAATGTAAACTCCGTGGGTGCAGCTGCCATTTGTGAAGAGTAAAAAAGCACATTTAAATGATTGCATTTCTCCTACATAAACACAAAATGGGGAGGGGTAATTCTTTCAAAATTGCTGCTTCTGTGTGTTTACTGTAGGAAATCATGGCTATTTAAATGCACATGAGCTATTTACCATTGGTAGCACTACTACTATCTGTTGCCTCTTTTCTTTTATTTTGTTTCTTTCTTCTTGACCTGGGTATAGGAAAGGAATCTATATACCGGCTTTTTGCAACCATTGAAGATGTGATGAGGACTTTCCCATAGATTTGGAAATTGTGGCCATGATCCTCTTAGCCACATAAATATGGCAGCCTTGGCAGGTGACAATGCTAAGGGAGCCAACACAGAAGTAATGGAAGAGGGATTCCATAGAGCGAGAGCTCGAAGACAGAGGACTTTATTGCACAAAAGTGGATTTCTTGATGATTTCATGGGGTTCGATGATCTGGTGAGGTGTTGGAAAGAGAGGAAAAAGGTAATTTCATCATTCCGTCAGAACCCTGGTGGTGCAATGGGTTGAATCTTTGTGCTAGTAGGACTGCCGACCAAAAAGTTGGTGGTTTGAATCTGGGGAGCAGGGTGAGCTCTTGTCTGTCAGCTCTAGCTTCTCATGCGGGGACATCAGAAAAGCCTCCCACAGGATGGTAAAATATCAAACATCCAGGCATTCCCTGGGCAACATCCTTGCAGACAGCCATTTCTCTCACACCATGTGACTTGCAGTTTCCCAAGTTACTCCTGACACGAAAAGAAAGAATTACACATAGAAGCAGGACTGTCACCACTGGCGTCAGTTCTTACCACAAAACGCTGTATACAACCCATTGCCAGTTTGTCAGACACCTGATTGTGCCATGATCTTGTCACTTACTTTGTGCAGGATTGTCCTGCATTCCAACTCTCCCACACCACCCCTCACAATAATTAATTGTTTTAAAATTTTTAAAGAAAAATGTTCAGTAAGCTTGTGAAATTGCTTGTTAAAATGTTATTTTAAAAAGCTTCACAAAGCAGCAGAAATGCAGGAAGGTAGTGTTATGTCTCTAACAGGAAGTACGGCACAGAGCGGCAAACCGTCACTGTTGCAACAGAATGGAGAGGTGTAATAGCAATGGTAACAATGCCGTCTGAACACATAGGCATGCTGGGCAGTCACCTGGGGACCCCATGAGCATAGGTGCCCCATGGTAATCTTTGCACAAGCCAGAATTTAACATTAATTTTCCAATCACCTGTCCCATCATCCAAATATTCTGCTAACTAGGTAGGATAAAAATTACGATGGAGAATAGACATGTCTGCACGTGTGAAAGAAATTTACAGTTTTTATTGCTTGCGATGTTGTAGAAGCAGAATATTGTAATGTATTTGAAGGAGGCAATTAACGCAGGGGACAATTGCTGACAGTGTGCGTTTCCGTTTTTGGAAGCAGAGCCTCCACTGTTTGTGTTCCAAGAATTCTATTTGTGGGGGTAAAAAGTTAGAGGAAGCGTAAGGAAGTGAAATGAGGGAAAAGTGACTGTAGACTTATTTTGCATTAGTTAAATTTGTAAATAAACCTTTGAGCAAAAATGAAACACAATATTTTGAGTGTGGCACAGAAGAAGAAACAAGCTACAGAGGAGAAAGAAAGAATGAGCACTGATTTTTTTGGAGGTACCAATAAACATACAATTATTTTACCAATAATTGACATTTTATTCCTGCGCGTGGTTGTTTATAAAGGGCTCAGCTCACTGCTTTGTCTAGGGGCCTATAATGCTGTTAAGACAGCCCTAGAAAATAACCACAAATGACACAAATGCCATGGGACAACAGCTTGACGTGATAAAGCCCAGAGATACTTTGTTCTTCCATCCTTTTGCAATCATTGTACATCTCTCTCAAAGGTTACATAGGGTTAAGATGGTATTATTTTGGTGTAAGTTAAAGGATCCCAGATGATATTTCAGCACTACATGGGAACTGTAGTGATTGCAACATTTCCTTTTAACTCATATCCTTCATATGTTTAATTTGACATAATCCTGATTAATACTCTACCACCCCTCTTTTTCATCTGGGTTCAAAATAGTCCCGCTTTCTGCTGCTTTCCTACTTTCCTTTCGCATCCTCAGCTTAATTTAATGGCTGCAAAATGAGTTTAAACTTCAAAAGTAGTTTGTAAAGGAAATAAGGAAAGAGTGATCTTTCCCCTTCCCAGGCTGCATCTACACTACCATCTAAAATCCAGATTATATTATTTAATCTAGATTATATGTCAGTGTAGACTCATATAATCCAGTTCAAAGCAGATAATGTGGGTTTCTTCCAGAGTTGAAATAGGTAGTGCTAGAGGTCCCCTCCAACTCAATTATTCTAATTCCTGGTGTGTGTGTCCCCCCACCCCCCGCAAAACCTTTTTTTCTCCTTCTATAAAATATCAAAATTAATGTCTCTTCCCCCCTGAATTATTGTCAACCCGTGGTTTTGTGTGCACGTTTTTACATTACATTTCCATATCCTTTCCTCACAAGGGAAATATATTTTTATTGCGACTAATATGCTTTATTCATTTTCTTTGGAAAAGTAAAATCATAGAGAAAAAGCTGTTTTGATTATTTTCTCCGACGGAATTCTGCCCAATGCTCTTTCTTTAAATCTAATACACAGTTGACAAGATATGTTGAAAGACATCAATAAATGTACTGATTAGGAGCGGGAGACAACTTGCTTTAAAAATATGGAGCAAAGGAAGACTATTCTAATTATCTGAGACATGTGAAGTCAATTGTCCTTAATACTTTAAGAATGACAGATTACAAATGAATAGATATTAGGACTTTCTGCTCTGTTGCTTGCTGAAGATTTGATGAAGGACAAGCACTTGGATATGTCACCTTGTGTCTTGGTGGGGGAAAGAAAAGAATGAAAGGATGATGATGGGAAAAGATATAGCTTATCTTTACTGAATCCAATGGGTGAAGTGATTAACCAAACAATGTAGTTTACATTTAAAAAAACTCCACCCAATGTATAAGAACTTAAGCCTTCAAATAACTTACATCCTTTAGAATTTAATTTGCTCCTTGATAATAACCCTCCAGATTTGCTGGGGTTAGGAGTGCAAGACCCCCGCAAAAGCGGGGAAAAAACCACAAATAAAAATACTTTTTAATGTGAGAGGACACATCTCTCAGAATCCTTTCATTCTTCAGTGAAATTCCGTGGTCAGCTTCTGCCAAAAACTGACCATGGAATCATGCTGAAAGACCTACTGTTGCACCGTACACCTGAACGACCCCTCAGTAAACCACTTGAGACCAGCCACAGTTAAATGCTTTATTTAGAATAGGTAAAAATAGTAAAGAAAGAGAGTTATAGTCCACAGGTGTCTCCAAGCAGCCAAAGTATTGCAAAGCAATAGTCCCAGGCAAAATAGTATCAAAATAGGTGAGCAGAGTCTTAATGCCCCAATGGGCTAATCCAAAGGTAGTTCTTGACACAAGGCTTGGCAAACAGAGTTCAGTGGCAGGAAGGCCTAAGGCCCAAGCAGGGTTAAGAACATAAGAACATAAGAACATAAGAAGAGCCATGCTGAATCGGGCCTCAGCCCATCTAGTCCAGCATTCTGTGTTACACAGTGGCCCACTAGTTGTACACAGGGATCTCTAGCAGAAAGGAGGGCAAAACTCTCACCTGCTCCCGACCCCCCACAACCAGTACCCAGGGAAAATCCTGCCTGCCTCCATCAACACAGAGGTGGCACTTGGATGTCCATTTCAGTAACTACTGATTCCCTTGGTATCCATGAATCTGTCTAATCCTGCCTTGAAGCTGTCCAGGCTGACAGCTGTCACAACCTCCTCTGGAAGTGAATTCCATAACCCAATGACCCTCTGGGTGAAGACTTGGCTTGAAAGCTGAACGTTGGCGAAAGATGGCAACCATCTCAGAAGCCTGGCTTAAATAGACCCCACAACTTTGAAGTTACGACACACGGGGAAGTCGGAGCTTGTTCTCACAACAGTTCTCCAGCTGAGCCTTCTCAGGCCTTCCGCATGGGAATGGTATGCCCATCCAATTAGCACTAGTACCTGGACGATTGGGAGTCAACCCATCTCTGGTTATCCCTCGGTCCTTATCAGCACACGCTGGAGCTAAGCGGTTTCTGGCCTTGAACACTGAATGAACTATGGGCTTCTGTAGCATCTTGTCTCTAGGCTTTGCAGGCCTCTCTGAGACTGGGGATTTAACATGGTGTTGGTCTTGCTGAAGGCCCGAGGCAAGCTGGGGTGTGACACCTACAAATTCCAAAGGAAGTGTTCTTTCTAGGGATCTCTAGTCTGCCAGCACAATTCTGGCAGGAGGTGATCATAAATTCATGTTGGACATTCCTAGAGACATTCCATGAAATCTGGAACAAGAGTTTGTTGTTGTGAGCCTTCAAGTCAGTTACAATGTACTCGTATGGTGACGATGCAATGTATTTTAATGTGGTTTTATGTTTTGTTTTACTAACTGTAGGGCCGCATGCCGACTTGTTGTGGCATGTTGCCCGTGTATTTTTTACTGTTATCCGCCCCGAGCCTGCTGGGAGGAGCAAAATACAAAAGTGAACAATAAATAAATAAATAAATGAATGAATGAATAAATAAATAAATAAATGGTGACCCTAAGGCAAACCTATCATGGGATTTTCTTGCTAAGATTTGTTCCATGGGAGTTTGTCTTTGACGCCCTCTGAGGCTGAGGGAATATGAACTGCCCAAGGTCATGCAGGACCTCTTCACACTAACTCCCTCCCCCAAGCTGTTCTGGTTTTTTTCGGCAATTGCCTCATGGCACCCACACACCCTCCCTCCTTTCCCCATCACATATGGGGGACAGGACAAGGTGTGTTGGTGGCCTGTCCTCATCAGATGGAGGAAAGGGCAAAAAAATGAAGGTAGCTCTGTCAGAGGCACCCAAAACACAATTCACCTTTTGTTGTAGCTGAGGAAACATCTTGCAATGCTTCCTTGGTACTTCGGCCATTAATGAGACAGGGTCTACTGAGAATTATGTGATGGTGCTTGGCAGGCCCCATCCCAGAAATGGAGAAAGGGGCCAATTTTCCCCAGCGTGATGAAGTGGCCAAAAGGTTAATATAGCTAAATGGGAATTTGAACCCTGGTTACCAGAGTCATGGCCCAATGCGCAAACTAGCTGTACCACAAGATTTTGTTGTAGGATCCAGCATATTAAAAGTAAGGCAAGGTATAAATGAAATTAATAAATCATACATACATACATACATATATCTAACTGCTGCAGAGGGGAGGATATTTAACAAGTTAGTGCAGATTTATCTATTATTCCTGTCTCATTGAAATTTTTATCATAAAGCAAGTTACAGTCAGAATCTAGCTGTTAATCTACTTTATGGATGGCTCAAAAGTGTGCAAAAATAAACAATTGGAATTGATCCAAAAAGTTGTCAAATGCTATCTTACAACCTACTAAAGACAATGGTGTGATCATTACTAATTTTAATGGATTCAAATTGCACTTGTAGGCACTACATATTGTAAAAAAAATTATCAATGGCATGAATCCATCCCAATAGCTTTCTGTTCTTCCACTGGCACAGAGGTTTTTAGGGTAGGTTGGGGGGGGGGCAGGGTGCTGACTTCCAAAGAGGAGACAACTTTGCAGGAAAATGTCTGAGAATCAATATAAATGAGCTGACTAAAATGCAATTAATATCCTACAAACGACAATTATCCCCATTCTAGTGGGCAAGCATGTATAACGTATGGTATGCTCAGAAATATTATATAAAAATGCACCAGAATGCCATCACTTTTTCCACATCTTCTCAAGGTACACAATGTTAGTTCACCAGAGACATTTGTATGGAATACGAGAGAGCCTATGAGTAGTTAAATTTAAAATACAAGAAAGGACTAGATAGTTTAATTCTCTTTAGAGGGCATTTTCACTGGAAGAAATTGCACAATCAAAATGATTCATGTATGAACCAGAAATAATTTTTGGCTCATAAACATTTAGGTAAATCACATTTTACCATGAATATATTGGGCTGGGCCTAGGTTTGGTCATAATACAATGGATTCATTGCAATAAATCTTTAACTTAAGTTCCACTCATTTCGGTGAGTCTACTCTAAGGGTTAGTATATATGAACCTAAGCCATAGGACAAGGGTGCACAAAATTCTTAGCCTTGAGGACTGCATCTGATCATAATCACATACATCTTAACATGAATAGACTTTACACTTGGAAGATAATCATACTTGGCTACGAGTGATAGCATATGATGCATGATTTTCATGAAACGATGGGAAGATCCAAGGCTCTCTTCTTTGCTTGTCGAGATCCAATATTTGTTGGTGAGCGCCTTCTCCCAAGCAATTTCCACCAAGGCTTTTGGTTTTCTACTACTAGAAGAACCCTGAAATGAGATCCTCAAAAGCCAAATATTAGGGGAAGAGTATCCTAGAAGATGAGCTGGGCTCCGAAAACTGGGGATAGTTGAACTCATCAATGTTTCAACCACTGCACAGACAGAGGATAATAATCAGGTACTCCTCATAAGAATTCTACTCACCTCCATCATATGCACTAAAATGTAAGATGGCAAGCCAGATGCAGAGTTTTGGGACAAGGAACAAAGCAAGCCTAACACAATGCCACAGCTTCCCTGGCTTGCAAAATGTGGAGCAGCTGCTTCAAGGCAGGAAACTCAAGGGAGCTTGGATGAGCATGTTTTCTGGGCAGGAAAATTCACTAAGTACAATGCTGATGGGCCCGAAGAAGGGATATGGCACTGGGCTGGACAATAATATACACTGTTTGGGGATTAATTTGATTCAGACTACAATTCAGAGAGATTAACAGCAATCAATGCATTTATGTAATACTGAATTATTCAATTTCTATTCTGCCTTCTCCCAAGATAACACTCAAGATGGCTTGCAATGTGACAACAGTTGCAGGAGTACTAAAAATATTCTTGTCCAATAGCAGAAGCTAGTGTGGAAGAAAAGGCTGATTGTTGAAATGTCCCAGTCAATCTGGATCGTTGAGTGCTAAAATGTTATACAAAAATATTTTTCTGGTTTTGTCCCTTTTTTCTAATTCCATAGCCTAATATGGACAGTAGTAAAAGGTTGCTGATATTGCTGAACACTTGGAAACCAGAACCTCTAGCCAAGTCTTCAGCTAAGACCCACAGGCTGAATGCAGCCCTCCAAGGTCATTTATGCAGCCATTTATCAACGTATGCAATTCATTTTTGAAATGTGTATAAAGTGTGTGTATGGAGACAGCTGCATTTGAACACAATTTCAAGGCAGAGAAGGGCTAAGCCTTCCAGGTGTCTTGGCCTATTGCTCTGGACATGTAAACACTCTGCTTCAAAAAAGCTGATACCCCAAACCAGTTTTCCATTCCTGCTTTTAGTTAGTGTGTTTTAGATGAAAGTAGAAAAACAAAGAACTGGAGGGAAAGTGCTGAATCTCTACTTGCGACCTCATCATATGGGCCACTAGAATCGCCATGCATCATGGCAAATCCGACGGTGCCCAGCGGGCAGTGTGGGGAACCCGTTGCCCCATGCCCCGCATTGTCTGGCTTCCCCCCACCTCACCTCACATTGAGTCCAATTGCCCCGTGTTGCCACGGCAGCAACATATGCTGGATTCTCTAAAGTTTTGTGACAGAACCCTGCTGGAACTACTTCTGCATCACGGGATGGGAGCCAACAGGCTTCATAGCAAAATTATAGAGGATCTGGTCTATGCCACCAAAAGTGACTCCGTTTGATGAGGTCTTAAGTTGCCTCTGTTATGTGACTCCCCACAGCAGGTTGCTTTTATACTGAAGATGGATTAAAGCACATCTTATGAGATCTTCTCCCTATTTATTCTTCATCCTCATCTACTACATTCACATCTTCTTTTATGTAATATTAGACCTAAGCCTAAATAATAAAAGCCAGCAAGTATTTTTCAACAGATATTTATTTATTTATTTATTCGCACTTGTTTGCCGCCCTTCCCTACGGCTCGGGGCGGCTTACAGCAAGTTATAAAACAGCCAAACATTTTAAAAAATTAAAACCAAAACTTAATATATAATTTTAGATCATTCATAAAAAGTTTTTTGCACTAAATTCAGATCTGTGTTTATTTTTTCTCTATCACATGTAGTTTTTGCAATGAGGCTAATCGAATAATTAATGCATTTACAAACTGATATCAATAGAATTTAATTGATATGGGTGCATAAATGCATTATTTGATTAGCCTCATTGCAAAAACTACATGTGATAGAGAATAAACACCGATCTGAATTCACCACAAAAAAGCTCTATAAGAATGACCTAAAATTATATCTGATGAAAACTCCTTGTTGGCTTTATTACATGACTATGATATGAAATGCAGAGACTTTACAGTATTATTCAGCTGTAATGTACCATTCGTCATATTTTTAAAAGTTGATGTGATGGGGAAAAAATAAACTAAACCACAACAAAGGTGTTTGCTTCACTAAGACTGCAAACAAAACAAGGTACAATGTACAATGTAACAGTGTTATAAAGTTTTAAGAATATCAAAAATTGAATATAACAGTTAGACTCACTGTGTACACCCTGAATAATACAAATGGAATGGAAGAAAGTCCGGATTATACTAAACACTGATGTGTTAGGCAATCCCAAGCAGTTCGTGTACAGTCCACAATGGATAAATTCAGAAGTCCGTAATCACACACACAGAGACGGACTGAAGGCTAACTACTTTATTGAATATATAGAAACAGTTCAAAAGGAATATTGTCCATAAAAATAGTAAAAGCAATTCAAAGGCTGTAAGCAACCAATTGTCCAAAAGCAGCTTGATGAATAATCCAAAAGGCTTGACAAAGCTCCGCACAGCAATGCGGGTTCAGGAACAAAGCAAGGTACAAGATGCAAGGCAAGACTTGGTGGCCACTAGCCAACTTAGCTCCGTGGACCCACTTCGCTACACGTCTACTCAGAAGAGACGTGGCCGAAGCACTGGGGATTAGTTCCCACGAATCCTATACTTAATCTTTCGGCCGAGGTCCCCGACGCTCTAGGCTTCTCCTTCTCCAATCTGTGGTACGGGACCTCGGCCTGTCTAGGCTGTGATACCATCCCCTTCTGCTGGACTCGATGCTTCGTCTCCTATCAAAGGTTCGGCCTTGTCTCCCAGCACCTGGGTCTCTATCTCCATGAGAGCTCTTCTCCCTAGAATCTTCCCAGCCGCTCTCTTCCATGTTTTCACTCACAAGATCCTGTGAGCCTCTCCCACCCGGCCGTTCATAACTTTCGCTATCACTGCTTTCCAATTGCACCTGGTTATCTATGTCTTCATAGGGGTCAGGCCAACCTTCATCCCAAGCCAAGCTTTCAGTGGGAGAAAGAGGCCCAGTGAGGGGAAACTCTCCTTCAGGTAACCCTTCCAAATCCTCTTCAGAATCTATCTCTGCTGGTGCAGGCCCTAATGCTAATGGAACCCCCGGTCCTGTTCCCTGGCCCCCAGGCACGAACGAGAACTGCTGTGCTACAGTATCAGTCCATTCAAAGTCTTAAAACTTTATAACACTGCTACATTGTACCTTGTTCCTTGGGTCATGGGAAAAAATAAAGACATATTTAAAATCAGCATTAAAATTGATTTAAACTGTGCTACTCTCATTTCTGATGATTACAAAAAGTTTGATTGTGTTGGCTTGTGTAATCTGAAGGCATCAGATTCCTTCTAATCTTAAACATTTAGTAGTGTTAAAATAGTTTAATGGTGGCAAATCCAGCAAGGAATATGCCAATGCTTTGCTTTGTCTTGTAACATATCTTGACTGGTCAATGCTATCTTTAACATGGTATGTTTGTGTGTCCAGCAGTCTGTTGCCAGTGTGGTAATCAAAGCTTGTGACTCCTGTTCTCCTCTGCAAAGGACTGGATGCTAATGTTTGATTTCATTTCCATCCTGATTTTTTCTTTTCTATGGAATACTCCCCAAACATGCATCCTACCAAGAAAAATCATTCTTCACCTACTGAGACCATTGTGAATATACCCTGTGTGCTATTTATGTGCCATCCCACTGCAGAGACAAGAAAATCACTCCACCTGCCTCATTGACTCAGTTAATCCTTAACACAAACAGAAGCCCCTGGGGAATTGGTCAACCTAGTCTCCTTTTCTGCTACAGGTGTTTCTACTTGCAGAGAGGCAAGACACGTACACTTTAAGCCCTCCTTTCTTTGAAGTGAGTGGGAATTGCTATAATAAACCGAATGACCAGAGTTCTCAATACAAGTCTATTTCTCTCGTGTCCCTGTTGGTCCCTTCTTTGGAGCAAAGCCCGAATCTTAGTAATTAGACTATCAAAAGTGCGGTAGGGAGTCTGTAGAACAGTAAGGAAAACATTTAAAGTGTAGTAAATCATGATTATTTTTTATCCTTTGATCAAAACATGGCTTTTTAATTCTGACAATTTGCAGATTTCTCATCCTGCTTCCTTCTCCCTCCCTCCCTCTCTCTCTTTTTTGGTAGGAACAGCTTATTATTTATTTATTCATTTACTATTTTTATATGCCGCCCTTCTCAACCCTGAAGGAGACTCAGAGCAGCTTACAGCAAACAATAATACTGCCAGAGTGGCTTACAATGTACATATAACAATATTGCCGGAGTGGCTTACAGCAAACTGAAAAACAACAATTAACATTACTGTCATAGCACAACATCGGCACTACATATCATATTGCACTACAACATATCGCAATATTGTTAGCAATATTGCATGTACCGTATTTTTCGCTCCATAAGACGCAGTTTTTTCCTCCCAAAGTAGGATGAAAAATCAGCCGCGTCTTATGGAGCAAAGATGCAGGCAGGGGGGCGCTGGAGCAGAGGGGGGGCCGGCGATATACTCACCAAAAGTGTCCCGGACAGCAGGGGCGGCCCGAGCTCTCCGGGGGGAGTACGCAAACTTTATTTCCCCCCCCCCCGGCGGCTCCCGGCTGCGCCCGCGCATGCGCAGACTCCCGCCGCCGTGTCACCGCAGCCAGCCGGCGGCGCGGAGGAACGGGGGCAGAAGAGGGGACTCACAGGGCGGGCTCACCGCTCACGGACCCGAGGAGGAGCAGGAGGAGGGGGGAGGCCACGAGGGCGGCCCCCACGGAGACGCAGCGGCAGCAGCAGCAGCCGCAGCAGCAGCAGCAGCGGAAGGGCCCGAAGCCAGAGGCGCATCTTCGTGACGTCACTCCGTCGCGCCTCTGCCGAGGAGGAAGGGGAGGAAGGCCTCGCCGGCCGCGCGCTGTAAGGATGCCCCGGAAGAGAGGCTGGAGGGAGGGAGGGAAGGAGGAAGAGGCCGCAGCGCCTCCGCAGGGCTCCCTCCATCCGGCGTCTCTCCTTCCGGGCGTCCTTACAGCGCGCGGCCGGCGAGGCCTTCCTGCCCTTCCTCCTCGGCAGAGGCGCGACGAAGTGACATCACGAAGATGCGCCTCTGTCCTCGGGCCCTTCCGGGGGCACTGCTGCTGCTGCTGCCGCCGCCGCGTCTCCGTGGGGGCCGCCCTCGTGACCTCCCCTCCCCTCCTCCTGCGTTTCCATTCCATGTATGTGGGGGTCCGTTTAGGGCAACCCCACATACATTCATGTACATGTATGTGGGGCTAGTGCAACAGTACCCAGCCCCATATTAGTGGCAAGCCCCCCACATACATATACAGCAACCAGTAGTGTCCCCATACAGCAACCAGCCCCCCATATTCGTGTCCCATACAGTAGCCCACTTTTTGGCTCAAAATATTTTTTTTCTATTTTCCTCCTCTAAAATCTAGGTGCATCTTATCAGCAGGTGCGTCTTATAGAGCGAAAAATACGGTAATACAAATATACAAATTATAATATCACGATATAATTATTATATCACATTATCATTGGCAGTATTATACTGTATTACATTACAACAACACCAATACCAAATGCATATACAACACACCATACTGTAATCATACTATTATTATTAGTATTACATTACAATTATTATACTATAACATAATACAATATATTGACATTATAATATATTATATTAAATTATAATGTAATGTAGCATTATATTATATTATATCATATGATATTATTATATTATATTATATTATTTATAAAATAATAGATAACATTATTTAAACAAAATAAAATTACTTATTTAAATAAATAATTTTTATAGAATTATTTTAAACACAGCAAGACTTAGACAAAAGAAGGTGGAGGATGAAAACAATAATATAATACACAAAATTAAGTAAAATAAAATAAAATAAAATAAAAAGCAAAATAAATTTTTTAAGCAAGATGACAAGATGGAGCAGGACCGAAGATGGTGGTCGTTGTCTTCACAAGAAGGAAGACACAGTTGAGATAAACAGCAAAAAATACATATTCATATTGTTGTGTTTCTTTAAACAATATATGCAAATAGGCTTAGGAAGCTAACAAAAAGGGACAAACAATTGTCCTGAAAGAATCACCCCTAAGGGAATGGCTTTCATGGCATTCCATTGCTTGGCGACCCCTAGCCCCATATATATATATATATGGGGCTAGGGGTCGCCATATATATCCCCACTAAATTTGCTGATGCCCTATATATTAGAAATGAGACACTATCTTTTCACAAAATGTAAATAGGTTTTCTTCCAAAATGAACAATACTTTGCAAAGTCTAGCTATTGCATTGGTTGGTGATGTATTTATTTTTTTAAACTATAAGAAATGATTTATTTTCCCAGAGAACAACCCGCCAGTTAACTGATTTTGTAGCCTCATCCTCCTAAGCTGTTGTCTTCTTTGTGAGGTCAAAGACCAGGTGGATGAAATTAAAGATTGGTGTTTATCTCTGGGAAGATCAGAGCCGATTCAGTCTCATTAAAGCTGCTGCAGGCTCACCTGTGTGGCTTTGTAGGTGCCTTAGGGGAAAGCTCAGCAGGGGCTAACTTCTTCATGATAGAGAAGAAAGAAGTGGCTGAGCCAGCATATTTATTTGGTATAAAGGGAAATCCCTTTTCTTTTATATGGGTGGCTAAGGGAGTGGAGGGAGAACCCATCCACACCTTAGAATGAGTTATTTTAAATACTATTCTCTATACCTTTCCAGGTCCATGCTTTTCCAAGTTAACTAGCAGGTGAGGAAATTTAGGGGAAATTTTCAGGCAGTAGACACTGAAATACATTGTTGTGTACAGGCAGCCCCCAAGTTACAAACAAGATAGGTCCTAGAGGTTTGTTCTTAAGTTGAATTTGTTTGTCAATTGAAATTTTTACATTTTAAAGTGTAACCACAGGTTCAAATCTAGGGAGCGGCTTGAACTTCCGCTGTCAGCCCCAGCTTCTGCCAACCTAGCAGTTCAAAAACATGCAAATGTGAGTAGATCAATAAGTACCGTTCCGGCGGGAAGGTAATGGTGCTCCATACAGTTATGCTGGCCACATGATCTTGGAGGTGTCCAAGGACAATGCCAGCTTTTCAGCTTAGAAATGGAGATGAGCACCAACCCCCAGACTCAGACACAACTGGACTTAATGTCAGGGGAAAACCTTTACCTAAGTGTAACTGCAGTGATAGATTAGATATGCATGCTTTAGGAAGTATAGGAAATGGTTTACACAGCTGTGGTGTTTGTTTTGCTGTCTGTGTCCGTTCATATCTCACCCCACTTTCTGTCCCTCTTGAGAATTGGATTTTGAAAAATGTGACTTGTTATGGAAGCAAGGATTGGTGAAAAAGTTTCAGTGGAGACCCTTTTTCGCTGATGATAACCCTTTCAGGAGTGAATTTCTCTTGTGAGGGGTAGATTTATGTAACTTCCTGTTGTCTCACCTCTGTTCTTAACTATGAGTCATTTTTAAGTTGGATGTTTGTAACTGGGGAATGCCTGCATAGGACTTTTAAAATAAAATCCTTCTAGTTTAAGGTTCTATTATTATATTTATTTATACCTTGCTTTATTTCCCTCAAATCAAAACTAAGAGAAAATATGCCACTAGTAGACTGTAGAATATCACACAACCAAATGTGCTTTGTATTACGTGTATGGATTTCTTTAAAAAGATAGGTATCGTGTTGTCAGAACTTAAAAGGCTCATGGAGATAAATAAACAGTTCATCACTGTAATTTGTTCTATTTTATTTTTGCACTCATAAATTTGTTTAGCAAAAGTACTAAATAAGGATAAGGATCTGGTATTAGGATAAAAAAATGACATTCTCAGTTTAAATATTAACACCAGCTACGTAGGTTTTTATGCCTTGAGTTTTTTTTCCTGTTTTGTGGTTTATAAGAATAAAAACATGTATCCATGCATCTGACTCTGCCATAGTTTGGCGTCTTATGAAAATAAACCCTATATATCTGTGTATATCCATGATCAAATCTATCATGGATATTCACAAATCTATAAGGCTAATTTTGTTTTTTAAATGGATTTTAAAAATTAATTCAAAACTCAAAACTATAATGCCAACTGTAGTCGGTAGGTGACAGACATCTCTAACCTTCCCTAAAGAAAAAACTGAAAGCAGGGCTAAATTTATCCACGTGGTGTCTAGGGGCCCATCCAGATAGACCCATAATGTGGGATCTGACTCGGTTTTACCAGGACGTCCAGATGACCCTCACCAGGAAAGCCTAAGCTTTTGGGGGCTGGTGGTGTGGGGATTTGTAAAGAGATACCATGATGTGATAGGTTGACTGGAAAGACGTGTGTCGGCAGCTGATTGGCTGAGCATGCCAGGGCCAAGAATTCTGATTGGTTATTGTCTCTGGCTTGCTGCTGAGACAAACGGTTTTACCTCAGAGAGTGAAGAGAGCGCTGACTGGAAACAGCCAAGAAGGACATGACTGCCAACTCTCTGAAGCCTGATTATTGCTAAGGCATTAAGCATATTTCTCTAGATATTGCTCCTGGTAGAAAAAAAAATAGGTTTCTAGATTTTATCAAAAATCATATTACACAAAGCATCCTGGAACAGATCCCTTGTGTGATACGTGGACTTACTATATGTATAAATATATTTCTTAACACTCATCAGAAAAGCTGACCTGGAGACTTTTTTAGAAAGTTGCTTAACCCAGCCTGGACCTTCAAGTCAACCCCAATTGCTAGGTTTTTATTGCAAGATTTATTCAAAGGAGGTTTGCCATTATTGTCTCTAAGAATGAGAGAAAGTGAGGTTTCCACAGGGCCCTTCTACACAGCCCTAAAACCCGGGCTAAAAAACAGATTCGCCTGATGATGTTTCAGCCTAATCTGTTTCAAACTGGAGAAAACCGAATTTACTCAAGGCCTTCTACACAGGCCAAAATCTAAGAGGAATTGGGAATTTGAATCGCACTTCCTCCCAGGATGGAAGCCAAACAGGTGGTCCAAACCCCGGGATTTTGCAGGGGGCTGTGTAGATGCTCTCCTGTGCTGATCTGAGATCAGCATGGGTGGGCAAGGGCACTGCCAGCCTCCTCCTCCCTGCCCCCATTTCCCTCTCAACTTACCAGAGGAAGGCTCTGTTTGAGACCTGCAGTCTACTCCCCTCCCCGAAGAGCTGAAAGAGGGCTTTGGGGAGCAGGGGGGTGATCTCCAAGGCCCCGTGTTGGTTCTTTCAAGGAAGAGGAAAAATGGCTCCAGGCCTGCATTGGAGCATACCTTACCTTCAGTAAGTTGAGAGGGAAATGGAGGGCATGGAGGGCGCCTACAGGAAGGAGGGAAGGAAAACACATGTTTTTCATGCCTGCAGGGATACACAGGCATGGAAAGGTGAGCTTTTTTCAGGAGGAATTGGGTTTAAAGGGCACCTTTTTAACACGTGTTTTCCAGCCCTTAATCCAATCCCTCCTGATTTCCACATTTGGGCTGACCATCATTTAGCCACCCCACCCCCCTTGACCCAATTTAACTTGGGTTGTAATACATGTGTAGACGGGTCCTCAGTTTGAACCAGTTTTTAAAAATGCTTCTAAAGATATAGACATTTCGTTCCCAGTGCCTTTTCCCACAGCAACCCTTCCTCCCCAGGCTCAAGGAGTCTAGAGAAGAAGGATGGCACTGCCAGCTCCTCCCCCCCCCCCCAAATTTTCCTCTCAATTTATCAGATAAAAGCATGAAGCCTTTTCCTCTCTCTCTCTCCCCTCCCCCAAAGCCCTTTCTTGGCTATTCCACTGGGGGGGGGGGGAGGCTCCAGGCCTTCCTCTGGTAAGTGCAGAAGGAAATGGAGGGCAAGGAGGGGGACGCTGGCAGTGTCCCTGCTCACCTGTGCTGATTTAGGACCCGACCCCGCAGAAAAGCGCAGGTCAGTTGTGTGACTTCCATCCCAAGAGGAAGTAGGATTTAAAATCCCAATTCCTCTCAGATTTTTGGCCTGTTTGGAAGGGCCCGCAGTCAACTGAAGATTGGTACTCGGATCTTCCAGAGTGTTAATCCACTATACCATACTAGCTTTCTACAACATCAGATTTATGACATTGTATGGTATGTGACATGTTTTGAAGATAAGATCACAAGACTTCTCAATCTTTTTTTTAAAAAAAGTTCCATAGTTTACAGAATATCAGCAACATTTAATAATATAATGCTAATAGCTTTAATTCCTATTCATGTGCTGTAATTTAACAACTCCCTACTGTGTATTTAATCGTACACTTGCAGTTCATAAATAAATTCTTTCTCAAAAAAGGAACCTGTAGCTTTTTCCCCCAGAGTGGATAGCTGAGACATTGATTTTCCAAGGTGGATAGTGTAAATAAACACAGATTTAAACTAGAAAGAAGACTGAAGATATTGATTGAAAAATGCGTATTTATTATAATTATGGAATGAAGCAGAGCAAGGTTTGTGATGCCCAAGGAAACATAAATACTACACATATTCCTTACTTTCCTCTTTAAAAAAACTTGATTGATTATGAATTGTGATTATGAATTGTGCCAGGCAGGTTTTTAGTCCTTCTATAAGGACATATTTAAGAATCTGAATATGTGGTAACAGCAGATCAAGTTCCATTTTTAAAAATGAACATGTTCTTAATAGAGTAAGGATGCCTAATACCAAAACTAAAAAGATGCTTCCCAGTGGTTATACATTTTAGCAGGTGATAAACTCAGCGGGATGAAGTGTTTAGGAATTTCTGAATGTGCTTGAAATATAACTAAAATTCTCTGTGCCATACTGATCTACAGCCTTGTTTATACATTATGTTTTTATTGCTAAGGGAAAATAGTCCTTTGGCTTATTTTATACATGGCCGCAATACAAGAATGCTGCAAATTTCAAACTGATTTAGATGACACTGAGTTATTTAAGGCAATGACATCTTCCAAGTGGACTGATGAAATCTCCAAAGGAGTCCTGACAAAGTGCAGCAGAATGAAAGATTAAACAACAGTGTAAATGATCAGGAAACAGTGCATGTGAGGCCAGAGAATCTGAACTTTGCATTCATGAGAATGCGGTCTTCATTTGATAGAGCCATTCAGGAAAAGGGTCGGCAAGGCAGCAGGAAGGTCAAAGTGTCTGTCCTATGAGGAAAGAATAGATGGATTTCTAGATTAGGTGGAAAGATGACTAAAGGCATGCATGGCAGAGGTTTCTAAAATAATTAATGGTGTAGAAAGAGATGGTTGATCTCCCCTTTCCTCCTCCTAGAACAGTTTTAGTTGGAGTCATACAATACCTCTACACAAAATAGGACAGATAAATAAAAACACCCCTTTATTCAATGCAATTAACTTCAAGCATCATGCTGAAGTGAACGCATGGCTGTGTTGGTGCGCAGAGCCCAATTTTAAATAGCTCACTACAAATAATGAGTTACTTGTAATTAATCCCTTTTGCTTATCTTGAAGCTGTACCTAAATGGCACCGTAATATTAGGAAATACCTTGATGCTTTTTGCAGTATGACTGTAACATTTACATTATTTTCCTAAGTAAAATTCATTTACTTCAGTGGAGCTTTCAAGAAACATGGCCGAGAAAGCCTGCTGTGGATGGGGAAATAATGTTTTGTCCATTGCAATTGCACATAATGAATGTTATTCTTTCATTTGGGGCAATGGTATTCCTGCAACAGATAAGGTCCTGCTTGTGGGATAACTGTATAATTGAACCATTATTTGATGTATACATTTTGTCATTAAAATGTGTTAATTTCATAAAACAGCAGCAGTCAAGTTGCTTCATAATTTCAGAATCAATTTCCAGTGAAAAAGGCTATTAGACACGAAGGTACATAATTGCTCTCTACTTTAAGTGCACGCTTCAAATTATGGAGACTAGCTGCGGAAAGAACTAGGCGACTGCTGCTTCTTTTCGTGATACTACTATAATTTTTAAAGCTTAGGAACAAATGAACACACGCACACACATACATAACTGTCTGCTAGCACTCAAAATGCCAAGCATTTCAAATGTTACTTAACTGTATAGCCAGAATCACATGTATTTGTTCTCTTACTCCCAGGATCAACCTTACCATCAGGCTGAGGGAGGAAAACACCGTAGCCTGCAAATTTTGGGTGTCATAAAATGCTAACAAATTATTAACTATTTAATTTGTTGTTATCGTGTTTTTACTGCCAGGGACTGGCAGAGGTGCTCATGGCATTTTCAGAATCCTGTGCCAAAACAACCTGGTTGGTTCCAAGTAGTGTTTATACTTTGACTTAGGTGTGTTGGCAGCATTTGCTACTTTGCTTCAGGCATCAAAATTGTTCCTTCAAACCTATTCCTTCTTCCTGTGCTGCCAGAGATACCTTCTAAGAAGAGCCACATGTTAATATTTATCAAAAACACATATAATTGCAACATTTTACTAGTTCTAGCAACAGAGAAATCTTCTTTCTTCTTACTTGTGACTACACTCAGCTAAACGTGGTGGATTTTACTTCAACTGAGTCATATATCACATTGTCTTGGGAGTGACAGAACCAGCTGGATCAAAATCCAACTACTAGTTTCAATTGCAACAGATCCCTTGAATCAATGAGTTCACACTTATGTAAGTTCCACTGATATGTAAGTTTACACTAGATAGCTTAGCTAATGATTTAGGCATTGAATAGAAGGTACAATATTGGGAGGGGACTGACCTGAGCAGATAACATTACTCTCAATTACCTACCCTCTAACACTTCACAGATGAAATCCAGAGCACACATTTTGAAATAACACCAAAGTGTGATCAAAATGGCAAAGACTATATTAATGACATTGTTAGGATAGGCTGCGGCAGTCTGCTTTCTACACAGGCCCTAAAATGTGGAAGAAACCGGGATAAAAGAGGATGGTTGCTACATGACATTTGCCAAAAATGCTTGCTGGATCGCATTAATGTCTGAAAAATACATGTTAAGAAGGTGCCCTTAAAATTGGATTTTGGCCCCAAACTGTTCACATGACTATATATCCCTACAATTCATTGTGATATGTTGGTGTGGACTGCTCCAGCGCATCTGCACATTTTAAAATCCCGAAACAGCTGATGAGGGCGGTAAACAAATGGAGCCACAGGCACACAGGTAGCTAAATGGAAGCACAAATGGAAAGCAATTACTATGAGAACTCTCTGCAAGCATTCCTTTTCTCTGATGTTTATTCAATTAAACAGAGCTTGACTTTACACAGTGAAAGCCAGCATGGCAGGCAAGAGAGAGGGAAGAGGAAAAATGGGGTTGAAGAGGGAAAAAGTAAAGTCAGTAGGAGTGTGAGTAAGATAATGACAAGAAATCTGCTTGTGTGAACATTAGCAAATCTGCATCAGCACTTATGAGGTCCAGCACATCTCAGAGAGTCAATTAAAAACAAATTAAAAGTAAACTTTCAGCAGATGTCCCAGGTCCATCTTGTGGATTTGTAAAATCTGCTACATCCAAACCTGTCAGGATACCAAGGATGTATTTACTGGGACTGACAGCTCTGTGCCTGGATTCTCCTTAAGGTACTACGATTTTTTGCCCCACTTATTTATCCGCATTTTGACATAGTCTGGAAGGGCCCTGAGCCTCCCGAGACAGGCAAAATTATGTTTGCGTCTACACTGAAGAATTAATGCAGTTCGATATTCCTTTAACTCCCATGTCTCAATGTTTTGCAATCCTAGGATCTATTTTGGTAGGGCACTAGCACTTTTTGGCAGAGAAGGCTAAAGACTCTGTAAAACCTAAAACTCTCATGATCCCATGGCAGTTAAAGTGGAATGTAAATGCACTAATGCTACATTGTAGGTACACTCTCTGTCTCCTCTTTTCCTCTCCTTACTGTTGGCTTAACTAAGCACAAAATGTGTTTACACTTTAAGCTTGTTTTGCAGAAATTGAAATTGAGAGGAGAAACTGAGATATTTCAAAATAGTCCCTGGTACATTGTGGTTTAAAGCATTCCAAAGTAACAAAAAAACATCAATTGAGACAAACTGTTGCACTTTAAATCTTGCTGTTCCTGTGGAGAGCTCTGTTCTCCTGGTCCATACCAGCTGATAGCATTAATAGTTCTTATTGACATATATGACGAGTCACTTCTATCCCACATCACAAGTCTGCCAAGAAAACACAAACACACACACACACACATACAAAAAGAGAGAACAAAAATAAAATATAGTAAGATTCCCATATTGCCAAATATAGTAAGACCCAAATATCTGCCAAGCATGTGTTCCCAGAACAAAAGGTGGACAATAGTGAACCCTACTGAAATGAAGGACTCCTGACCCAAGAATACCATAGAGTTACACTGTGGAATCTAGAAAATAACTACAGAAGCCATGTTGGTTGGACATGGGTAAACAAAATTATTGATACAGTATATAAAATTATTTATACTGTATATAAAATATAGATCATACAGGGCACAGAGAGCTGTATTATCCCAGGACAATCTGTTTTTCTAGTTAGAACACACTATCAGAGCTTATAGTAGCTCTTTGGTATCTTGATCACAGGCCTTTCAAGTCACTTGTATCCTGATTTAGTTTTGATGAATCTGAATCTGGCAGTCCTGGGAGCCTGGAGCCATCTGCATGCAATGTATGTTAAGAACTTTGAAGCAGCTTTAGATTATAGAATTAATGCAGTTGGACACCACTTTAACTGCCATGGCTCAATACTATAGATTCCTGGGAGTTATAGTTTGGTGAGGCAATGGCACTCTTTGGCAGGGAAGGCCAAAGACAGTATCCCATGATTCCACAACATTGAGCCATAGCAATTAAAGTAGTGTCAAACTGCATTAATTCTAATATTTAGCTGCACCCTTAGTCAGAGCAACTAGTCCCATAGTGTTATCTCTGCCTGAAAGTAGATCAAGGGAATCCAATAGGATTTTTTCCTAGTCCTGTCAGGAGATCCTTATTATTTCCTGATTGTTATCCATCCAAATTTAACAAGGCCTGGCCTTGCTTAGCTTCCAAAATATGACATATTCAGTTGTGCTCAGGATGCTGTTTTCTACCAATGTGTTTCTCTTACCACAATTTAGCAAAGTTAGCGTACTGTAATATAAACATCCATTGAAAATAAACTCAGGACTTTCCCAGTATATAAATCACATTTTACTTTATTGTGCACATCATGGAAAAAGGACTATATATTTTAAAAATCACATTTACATTTTATTTAGTTAATTATTGGATTTTACCCAGACTGGGATTTGGTCTATCAAATAATCTTTTGCTTCCATAAAACTATGCAATTGCAAACCCAAATGATGTGTTTTGAACTGTTATTTTATTAACAGCAAATTAATATTATCCTAATGTACCTTGTATATTTTTAAAAATTAAAAACATGGGAAAGAAGCAAACTCAGGAAAACAGCAAACAGACTTTTCCCATACGAACACATTCAAAGACAAACACAAACAGTTCTCTGTTTTCAGGCTTGGCAATATGATGTGGAAGATAAGAAGAGAATATTAGCATTCTTGGTTTTTGTTCCTGGGAATATAGGCATTAAACTGTTTAATATGAATACCGTCTCTATAGAACATAGAAATGTCTCCAGCCAGGTCCGGTCTGGTAACAAGAGCTAAACTTGGCTGTATTTCATTTCATTCCCGCTGATAGTATTTATCAGCAAAATCTGGAAAAAAACCTCCCGAAATATGCAACTTAAGCCTGATCATAACTAGGCTGCTGAGGAGGAAAGTGAGAGGATTATCTGGAGCCTGGAAGCACAAATATAAGATTGTATTGTCACTCTGGACTATAGGCCTCTTGGCAAAGTGTAGTGTAAGGCTCGGCTGACAGGCCTTTTGACAACTGACAGACGAAAATATGAAACTTAAATTCTTCTTGACAGATAACTTTGTTGAATGAAAAGACCAATACAGCGCCACAAGAGAGCATGGGTGGAAGCGAAGTGTGCATGTATGCCTCATACACACATACACATTATACCTTTTAGGGTGCTTTTCCATTGAATCTATCTCTTCATCAAGAGATGAAAAATGTCCCATGTAGTTTGTTTGCCAAGTACTGCAAATGTGCAACCTTTTCCCCCCTTTAACAAGATCATTAAATCACTGCCACCACCTGGTACATTAAAAAAACCACAAAATGTTAAAGAAAGGAATGTAATACAGGTTGAGTATGCTTTATCCAAAATATTTTGATACAGAAATGTTTTGGATTTCAGATTTTGGAATGTCTGTATTTGTATATACAGTACGTACAGGACAAGATATCTTAGGAGATCGGACCCAAGTCTAAACAGAACATTAATTCATGTTTCATATACATCTTTTAAGCATAGATGGAAGGTCATTTAATACAATATTTCTAATAGTTTCTATACATGAAACAAAGTTTGAGTACATTGAACCATCAAAGGTGTCACTATCTCAGCTATCCATGTGGACAATTTTGGAGTACTCGGGATTCTGGAAAAAAGATGTTCAACCTGTAGTGTACAAGTAAGAAATGTTTTTAGTTCGGATGGTTCTAAAATGAATAAATAAAAACAACACTAACAGAGACCACAACATTAGTTTGATTTCGTTGTGGGTCACTAAAATTGGAGTGGAGAGTTGTTGTCTTTAAAGTCAAACTGACATGTTGTGAGTGTAAAAATCTAATAATTTGTTTATAACTGCCCCTAATACTCAGATGTTGCAATTTTTGACCAAACAAAATAACACTATGTAACATGAGATTATAAATGTCATTTCCTGTGTTATAAATATCAATTCCTAATCGGTTCTATCATAATAACATGGAAAAGTTTATTAAATTGCAAAACTTTGTTTTTGCAGGACATCCTGCAGTACATTTTGCTATAGTTTTTCAATGAATATCTCATCCAGTTTCAGCCAATTCAGCATAGTTTGTGGCAGCCACAAAAACTAAGTTTCCGGAGTAGAATAACTATTTTCAAAGTAAATTCCACACAATTAAATGGGAATAACACTTTCAAACTAGGAACAGAATTTTTTCCCCAAATTTCGTTCTCCTCTGACAAGAGGATTTATCTCTTCCTTTTCCCACCCATCCTTTCCAAATTTTCTTGGGGATGTAACTGCTAAGCTTAAGTAACCGAGTAAGATGAACCCATAAAAGAATGGCTAGTTTTCTATGATATCAATAACAATTACAAGTTTTACATATGGTGTGGCATTGGAACATATAGACATTATCTATCATATACATTATAGAAAGGTTTTATCAGCAGGTGGGGTTACTTAAGGAGGAAAATATAATACACTTTTATCCCACATTGTTTCTCTCTTATTGTGATCTCACCAAATTCTGTGCCCATACAACTGTTTTTAGGCAAACATGAGCAGAGAAAAGTAAGGGCCCTTCTGCACAGGCCGTAAAATGTGGAAGAAACTGGAATAAAAAGTGTGTGTGTGTGGGGGGGGGTAGATGATGTTTGCTGAAAATCCACACTGGATCGCATTAACTTCTGAAAACATGTGTTTAAAAAGTGCTCTTAAAATCCAATTTTGCCACAAAAATATGTATATTCACATGACTATATATCACTGTACTCAAGCAAAACATGTGGCTTCATTGCTATACATTGGTGTGGACTGGTCCAACATATGTGCGCATTTTAAAATTCTGAAACAGCTGGTGAGAGCTGTAAACAAATGGAGCCACAGATACAAAAATAGCTAAATGGAAGCAAAATTGGAAAGCAATTTCCATGAGAACTCTCTGCAGGCATTCCTTTGTTCTCATGTTTATGAAATTAAACAAAGCTGGAATTTACACAATGAGCATAAACACGGCAGGCAAGTGACCACAAAGGCAAATGGAGTTCAAGAGGGAAACAGTAAAGACAGAGGAAAATGAGGAGATGTTGTCAAGAAATCTGCTTGTGTGCACATCTGTATATCTGCATCAGCGCTTATGAGGTTCAGCACAGTGCAGAGAGTTGATTTTTTTAAAAAAGAAAACTTCTGGCAGATGCCCCGCATTCATTTAGCAGATTTCTAAAATTTACTACAACTGAACCTGTCAGGATGCTGGGGGAGCATTTACCAGGACTAGCAGCTCCATGTCTTGCCTCTCCTTAAGGTACCGGGATTTTTAAACCCACTTATTTGTCCCGGATTATGAGGCTGTCTGGAATTAATCTAAGAATGGATCTACTGTGTCTGTTTTGGCAACCAGAATACCTCAGCCATGGGATATTAAACTAATGTTATGGTTCCTAATGGGATATAGTATGCATGAGGTGGGGAGCTGAAAGGAAGACATTCAGCAGCATCACCCCAACAATCTCAGCTAGCACCTCTGCCACCAGCCTCCAAGCAATAACAATCGCAACTGCATATACATTGCTAGTAGAAGTTAAATTTACTACTATTGCTCAGTGGCATGAGAATATGTCAGCTCAGCTAATACCTTTCACCTGAGCTGCAAGTGAAAATGAATGGGTCATCGAAGTCACTGCTATTCAGCCCCATCATTAGTGCCAGTGTGCAATCTATTGGCTGCAAGTCCATGGTGAATTTCCAAGAAAGATAGAAATGGTTGTAGTCAATGGGAACAAATGTGATGCCTGTCCCTGACACATTGGGGGAGAAATCCCATGGATCCCAAATCACACAACTTAAGAAGCAATGTTCAAAGTCACAGAGAAAATACTTAGAATCACAGAGTAAGAAGAAACCACAAAGGCCGTGATGTCTAAACCCCTGCCATGAAGGAACATAGCCTCCATTATCCTGATCTCGAAGATAAAGTCCCAATTAATCATCTGTCAACTCACATTCTCAGCTGCTTTAAAAAAGCTCTAATTTCTCTCTTTTCCTTCCACTATCTGTCTCACCCTCAGTTTATTTCAATTGCTGCAAACAGAGTTTAAAATGTATTGTCAAAGACCTCACAGCTTCTGAGGATGCTTGCCATAGATGCAGGCGAAACGTCAGGAGAAAAGGCCTCTAGAACATGGCCATATAGCCTAAAAAAACCTACAACAACACATAGTTTAAAATGAAAAGTAGATTAACTCAGATGAGGAAGGAAGGGAGATGAGGGAGTTTTATTTTATCCATCTCAGCAGGCTCAAGAAAAGGCAAACTGCCTCTACCCTCTCCTAGCTTGTCTGGTCTTTCTTACTGATAATTTTTGCCATCTTGACTACACTATGATGTTGCTTGGTCATGTGTGTTCCAGTTCTCATCTCTGAAATGTTGGGTATGAGAATGACTGAGGGCGGCATGCACTGTAAAGGATTCCATAGAGTTTACTATGGCAGACAGATGAGATGATATGCTTAACAACTGAGGAAGCCCACAGGGTATCATGCAATTCTGGCAATCTATAGATCTCTGGAAAAGAAGATGAAACCTATGAATACCCAGCAGCATCAGAAGGGGTTGCCTCCACTCTGGTGCATTCTGAACCAACAACCACTTTGAAGATTCATATGAGGGCGGGTCAATAAGTCTGTGACTTTTTGAATTTCCTGCTTTTTAACTGAAAGGGCAACACTGCTCCTGTCAACAGCACCTGTCAGTTGACTCCTGTCAAAATTTGAACAAGCTGCATCATTTAGTTTGTGTTTGACAGCCATTGATAGGAGACTACCACGTGAATTGAGGAGAAAATGGAAAAAAGTGAATTTTGTGTGCTAATTAAACATTATTTTTTGCAGAAAAAATCACTCAAACCAAGGCTAAGCTTGATAAATACTTTGGGGACTCTGCACCATCAATTTCAATGCTAAAAACGTGGTTTACTGAATTGTGTTGTGGCTGTACAAGCACAGAAGTTGCCAAACGTTCTGGACACCCAGTTGAGGTCTCTACACCCAAAGGCATCTCACATGGCTCAGTGGTTTCAATTTTAAATGATGACTTGGGTATGAGAAAGCTTTCCGCAAGATGGGTGCCGCGTTTGCTCACAATCGACCACAAACGCAATCGTGTGACAATTTCGCAGGAGTGTTTGGCATTGTTCAACCGCAATATGGACAAGCTTTTGCGCCGTTTCGTAACCGTGGACGAAACGTGGATCCACCACAACACACCAGAGACCAAACAGCAGTCAAAACAGTGGGGTGAATCGGCGGCAAAGAAGGCCAAGGTGGATTTGTCAGCCAATATAAAGTCATGGTGACAGTTTTTTGGAATGCAAGCGGTATAATCCACATTGACTATCTTCAAAAGGGTAAAACAATCAATGGCAAATATTATGCCAACTTTTTGGGTCGATTTAATGAGGATTTGAAGGGAAAAAAGACCGCATTTGGCCAAGAAAAAAGGTTTTTTCACCAGGACAATGCAAGGGTGCACACATGTGCGGTTGCCATGGCAACAATCCATGAATTGGGATATGAATTGCTCCCCATCTGCCCTATTCTCCGGATTTAGCCTCGAGTGACTATTTCTTGTTTCCAAACATGAAGAAATGGATCGGTGGAAAGAGATTTGACTCCAACAATGAAATCATCTCACAAATACCTATTTTGATGACCTCGACAAATCTTATTTTTTGGAAGGGATAAAAAAATTGGAGAAACGTTGGACAAAGTATATAGAGTTCAAAGGAGACTACGTTGAAAAATAAAATGATTTTTTATCCAAAAACCTGTGTTTTATTCAAAAAGTAACAGACCTATTGACCCGTCCTCGTATCATATCAGGGAATGGCTTCCTTCCCTAGATTTGCAGGTGGAGAAACAAGTTTCAGAGTAAGTGGCATTAGAAGAGAAAGAAATCTTATATGAAGAAGTTTGAAAGCTTGGACACCTATTACCACACACCCACATCTGGCACCTGGGCTACCTGGCTCGTACTTCTGAAAAATCATCACACTTAAAACCCAGGAAAAGACTAGAAAGTGAGCTATGAGGTGCATACTCTTGGGACTCAGGGTCTAGAAAATTGTGTTTGTGTGTTCACGTATGCATGATTTAAAATGACAATCCGAGGACATCTGTGTTTGGTACTTAATGCACAATGCTCAATGCTATTGTCTGGGGAAGTTGCAGGGTTTGACCTGGAAACCTCAGGAGCTGAGATGATTCTGAACTGGCACATCTCTGATTCTCCCAATTCCAGAGAAATCTCTCTACCACCAGGCTGCACAACCATAAGGAGAATCACTATGCAAATAGAGAAGACGGCACCAGCCTTTGGGGTATGTGAGTCTCTGTATGAGTCCAAGTAGAATTGAGATTGTCATACAGTATGATGCCTATATCCATGGGGGATACATTCTCTGCCTTCACACAGATATGCAAAATCACAGATAATAGCAAACCCCATTGAAATGAAGGGGTTCTGGCCCAAGAATATCATAGTTACATTGAAGGACCTAGAAAATGCCTAGAGAGGCATATGTTGTTGAACATGGATAAAGGAAACTGTGGAAACCAGGAAAGGGGTTGTCTTGTATATAAATGAAGAAGGGGAAAGAGAACCACGGAAGATGGAAGGAAGCCACACACAATTCTTAATTATTGAGACTCCACACTTCCATCACATTTTTATTAGTTTCATATAAAATGCAGAATTTTGGAGTTTGTGATTCCTTGGGAATTCCAAATCTGTCCTCAGAGTGGGAAAATATGTCTCAAAACTGGGAACACATTTGTGCACAAACCAACATTATCACTATCTTATTCACTAACACAATTGGCATTTTTTATTATTGTACAGTTATTATTATATTCATTTTTCTTCTTAGAGAAATAAGGAATTTTCTCATGATTTTCTTAATATTCTTTCATATTATCTACGCCTTTTTCTAAAACTTGAATAAATCATTTTAGCACACCTAAGCTTTTTTTACCAGGTCAAATTAACTTGTCCTTCAGAAACAGATAAATTTATGAATCCACAGATACCTTCTCTTAATTAATGGAGTCTGGGAGGTCAAGTTGACAATTGTCTCTTGGAGCCAGAAGGGAAGGATTGAGCCTTACATGGGTTGGGGGTGGGAGGTTGCTGCTGCTGGTGGGGTAAAAGAAAAAGAAAAGCAGGAGGGAAAAGGTATGCTCCATTCGCCCCTGTCACTTTCTCCAGTTGCTATGGCAATGCCTAATCTCAATCAGAAATCAAAGAAAGAGAGAGAGATAAAAGTGATGATGGTTGGTTTTTCTAAAGCCTTCAGGCCTGGGCCAGTATGTGATCATCACCCAGGTAGACAGACCTTGAATGCCAGACGGCAAGGCTAGGCTGGGATCCCAAGAGCATGGGAAGCCTGGAATGACGCTCCTATGAAAAGGCAAAGGAAAGATTTGTGGGGCAGAGAGGGAGGAGAACGATGAGGGAGAGCCAGCCCTGCGTCTGAGAAAGAAGAATCCAGGCGCCACCAATGTAACAGCTGCCTCAGGTATGTAGCCAGTTTCAGCTCGTTCCCAGCTTGCCAAGCCCTAAACATGCTCTTTCTCTCTCTCTCTGGCTCTTTCTCTCTCACACACACATACGCACAGTGCTACCTGTACTGCTTCACTAGATACCATCTAATTCTCAAACCATAAATGAGTCTTGACTTCTAGGCACTTTCCCCAGCAATTGTTTGCTGTTAAATCATTTCAGATCTTGGTAAAAAAGCAAGATGCATTATATCCTGAAGTCAAAGACACACAAGATCTGTGGCTCTTATTCTCCTGTGCCAATCTCCAAACTACAAGGACTGCCAGAATATAAGGAATGGGGTGACGCCACAGATCCTATCCTCTTGGTGCTGGTTTTCAGAGAAAAGTCACTTTAGATTGAATCCGAAAATGGCTACAAAGTGGCTGCAAGCAAAGCAAAGAAGGAATTGCCTCTTTGTAGATTTCCCTCCAAGCTTCTGCTCTTTAGGAAGACAGGAGTGTGAAAGAAAGGGAGATAATGGAGAGAGATGACGCTGTCTCCAAGGGAAACATAAGCCCCAAGGGATTGGGAGGGGAAGGCTATTTTATTCAAGTCTCATCCACCCCTGAGGCTCAGGACTATCAGCATCAGGTTTCATGAGTATCAGTCTTTCCCCAGGGCCCAATATATTTCAAAAGACCCATAGGGAGACAACAGGCAAGAAATTCCCAAAAGCAGCAGGAAGGAGAAGGTAAGGAATTAGCAGGTGGCAGCATCATCTCTGGAAGATAGGTGGAGGTGTGTTTGTGTGTAAGAATTAACAGAAAGAAAAGGAGGAAAAGTCACAATGTGGTGGAGATGCCAGCAAGATCTGCTAAATGACCAATACTACAGGGTGACGGTATTGAAAGAAGCCCTTAAACAACAGTTCTACAAATTTTTACCTTATTTTTCAATTCGTTCAACTTTCAAATATGGGTCTCCAAAGTGGTTCATATTGTTGACATAAAACACTGTTCCATTCTAAAGGATTTTAAAAAGTTAAAAATACACTACAACTAGACAAGCAGATATGAGTAGACAATGTTTGAACTCTAAGAGCATACAGTTTAACTTTCAGAAGCCCATATCTCTTGAAGGATAAAGTACTTTCACAATTGCTTCCAACACATATTTGTACTCGTCAAGAATTCAGTCAGGAAAGGGCTAACCCCCTCTCCCAAGTTCCACCATTTCTATTTGAAACAATATTTATCTTAAATTGACGTTTTGGGGGTCTGAGATCATTTGAAATATGTGCATATCTTCTTATATCCCAAACCCAATCGAAAGTTTTGCAATTTCACTCAGATTCTTTATACTTGCTGTGGAACTGACTTAATACATGAAACAGGTGTAGTATTGGCGCAATGTGTACATGTGGTCAGCCTAAATAAGAGGCAAGGGCCTGTGTTCTAGAAAAGTTGAGGTTTTAGAAGTGTATCCCAGGAGATCCTCACACATTTGTTGTTCTAATATGCCTTCAAGTCGTTTGACTTATTGTGACCATCAGAGAAACCAAGCTTATGATTTTCTTGTCAAGATCCGTTCAGAAGACATTTGTGATTGTCTTCCTTTGAGGCTGAGAAAGTGTTACTTTCCCAAGATCTCAGTGGCCAACCAGCAATTTAGACTTTGGTTTCCTGGAGTCCTACTCCAATATTCAAACCACTACACCATGCTGACTCCCCCTTACAACATCATCAAGTCAAAATGATACCTGTACATGCCCAGTAGTAGCATATTCCCCAACAGTTCACAGTTGAAAACAAACACACGTGGTTAGAGTTTGATGAAGATAGGAAACATTATTGTGGAAGAATACACAATCTCGAAGGGGCTACAGTTGTTTGCTTTTCTCTGAGCATACTAAGGATTGCAATCTGTCCGCTCTTTTCCTCTATGTCTACTGCTAACCTAACTGAATCAAAACGACTTTTGCACTTTGAACTCCGTTTGCTTTAACTGAAACAAGACGAGGACAATGATAGAAAGGGAGTGGGAGAGAGAAAATTGGACATTATAAATGGCACTGAAAAGGCAGAACAACAGAGAATGACTCAGGACTGTCCCTGGCAAATAGAGTGAGGTCACTGCATTTTAAATACAGCTTATTTAGTGCACCAGCCAAAACTGTATAAAAAAGCTTTCCTGCCCACATGTCCTCAAAACTATTAACTGATCTACACAGATTCCTAAACTATTATCCTATTTCTTTAAAAATAGTATATGTCTGCCCAGAAGAAATTTGGCCACATCAGCTGCTGATATTTACTCTGCCTTGTCACCATTTACTCAGTTTATTAACTCTCACCATTGATGACCAATTGTTGAACTGATCTCAATCATGCAGGGATATTATTGCCACACTAAGCTTCAGTAAAAGGGAAAAACATTGCAACAATTGATGACAAGAGATGTCAGATGACCCCTCCTGATGGTTTTTGAAAATAAATGTTAAAGTGCATGGGAAACATGTAGCAGCCCGGGGGGGGGGGATCTTTTGGATAGGAAAACAGCATAGCTTCTTTTTTGTTTTTTTTTTATTTAACTATAATTTGCAGGAAACTGTCTTCCAGTGGATAAGAATAACAATCTCCAAGTACTGATCTCTAGAACCTGCCATTGACAGCGGTTCAAATGCAGAGCTTAGAAAGTTACATTTGAAAAAGACAAATATGGAAATCTGCCATCCTATGAGTCATTTAAACCCTTTGTCAGTACAGGAATCCACAGCAAAATAATCCTGGCAGAAGGTCATCCAACCTTTGCTTAAATATCTCCAACAGAGGAATCTCCAACACCTTCAAAGGAGGGTTCATTTCACTGTTACTTTCCAGTGTTCAAGAAGTTGGAATTACATTTTTTGAAATGTAAACGCATTGATTCTCATTCTGTGGAGCAGCAGAAAACAAGCTTGTTCCATCTTCTATGTGAGAATTCTTCATATAGTCTAAAAAAATGCTCTGAAGGCACTTGTCGGATAATGGAAGATGAGCAAGGACAGTCCTTGTTAGTACTTGGATGCTAGACTGCCATGGAATACTAGGATTGCTGTGTGTCTTCAAATCATTTCCATCTTTCTGTTCTTCCTCGTTAATAATAACTTGTGCTGTTCTGTTCATGCTCTGATGCTGCTTAGTCACACATATCCCAATTTTCATCTGTGAGATTTTTGAGTGTATGCATCTCTGGGAGCTGCCATTCAGTCAAGTAACTTTTCCAAGCTTTGGAGAGGTCAGAGAATGGTAAATACTTATTTATGCTTGATTTACATGCAAGCATCCATTCTACCAGAGCTCTATTAAAACACCGTAAAACACTTTTTTTACATCTATACTGCTTTGCTGTGTAGGTTTGCTGAGTCATAGGCAAGTTTACCCTCCATTATTTTGTTACCATTTTTAAAATTCAGAGATAGATATGCACAATCTGCATTCCTGTGGGGCAGTTGCCACAGAAGATTGATATAGTCTGCTTTCATTTAGCCATTGCAACGTGCAGATGAGCTCCTTCAGAGCTTTCAACAAAAGCACTGTCTTTTAAATTTCGAATTCTCCAGGGAAAAGGGGATCCGCAGTTGTTTGCCAGTTATCAAGAAAGTTCCTAGTGCATTCTTAGAAAGGGGGGTAGCATCACAAATGGAATAATGACTGAAATCAGTATCAAAGACTTTTAATACTGCCACAGCAATGGAGGACATGTTCCTTAGCTAATGTTATCTTGAAACATAAGAGTGAAGATCAGAAATGTACTCCTCATTGCATGATCTACACCAAGTTAAGTTACACTGTGGTAGTTTAATTTCAGGCTCTACTGTCCCATTTACTCGCACCAGTAAAACTAAATTAGTTTAAATCCAAGAACTTCAACTTAAGTGAGCTGTGATTTGGGATGACCAGGTTATAATTTACTTTTTCATCCATCTCAAATACTACCAAAGCGAAACACCATCCTTCAGTGGTTGGAAAACATCCTGCTGTGTAATGTTTTCCGCCACAGTTGCTGTCTGGTAAGGAAACTACAAATATTTGAAATTAATGCCTGCCTCCTGATGCCAATACTTTGATTGCTACCAAATATGTGCACAGTTTAAACCAATCATTTCAGCTTGAAATTCCAAGTCCAAACTTTGCTGGTCACCAACGATACAGCCTATTGGTTGCACAATTTGCTTCTTAAAGTTCCTCTATATGGACAAAATTGGGCAACAAATAAAGTTATTATTTCGCATTTTAAGAATTGCTTGGCTTCAATTCAGAAGAATTGCTTGGGTGGTATTTTGTATGTTTTGTGGAAGGAAAGACATAGAAGGAAAGAATGGGCATGGCCGACTTACCGGCCAACCCCTTTTGCGGGGTAGGGCTGTCCTCGTCGCCATCTTGGGGAGGTCAGGGGGCTTCTCCTTCCCAGAGACCCCTGGGGCGGCACCTAGTTTCCCGCCGCCAGGGCCAGCTAGCCAATGAGGGGGGCCGGCCACGCCTCTCCCCTCCACGTGGCTAGCTGGCCTTTCTCTTCGCCCAGGCAGGATATATAAAGGCTGCCTGGGACTGCCCCCAGCACTTGCAGGGGCCAACTCGTTTTTTCCTCCCTCCCTCCCTACATGGTACAAGGCTTATTCATGTTCATATCGTGCATTTACTCAGTTGTTTGTTACTTGGTTGATGTATGTGTTACCATATTCCTTGTCGCAACTCCGTGTTGGCAGGTGGCAGGGCCCTGGATCAGGATGGCTTATCGCCCCTTGGTTGGTAGGGGATAACGCCTGGCCCCCTGGGGTGCCGAGTTCCGTGGAGAGGCATTGGGCCGCTCGCACCCAGGCTTGCAAGTGCCTTTGGACATTCGCGGGGGCCTGTACTACCCTGATCCTGGACCCTTGCGTGGCCGCCAACCCTTTGTTCTGTTTAATAAACGAGTTGTGGCCATTTTCATCCAACCTTTGTGTCAGTGTTATCATTGGGCGCGAGGTGTATCACCCTTGCACACGCAAATGCCATATATTTTCTGCTATAAGCTATATTACTATGCCATTTACAAAAGGGATATTTAGTTGAAAATATCAAGTGCTCGGTCAATCTTATAATCACTATGTAAGCAATAAATGCTGCTTAGGAAATTGGAACGGCTTGAATAAAAACTAGGAAAAATGTGGTCACTCACACATGTTGCAATTATCCATTTTTAAAAGAAAGACCAAAGTTAATGTGTAAATCTTCACAGGTATACTATAGCTATCCTCATACAGCAGAAGCTTAGCAGGACTGGAGTGTCACAACAGACATTTACCCAAATACCTGGGGAAATGCAACAAAAAAGTGTTAGTGAAAAAATCATCTTTCAGCAAAATTACCTAATATATTTGCTAATGGTATCTGATTTAAAAGCCACAAAAATACTGGGATAAAAGCACATTCGACGAGGCGTTGTATTTATAAGTGTTTGTCACCTTGGCAACAAAAGCTATATTCGAAATCTAACACTAGCTATGATGGGCCAAGACCTTTTAAAATTGGTAAATACTTCTTTATGGCAATGATCTGCTTTCAGCAAAAGAGCGCAAGAGCTGTAAAAAGGAAGTTCTTCATTGCATAACAAGTTTTTACTGGCTTTCAGCTCCTTGCTGCATTGTCTCCCTACTGTACCTGCAATCTTTCTTTGTAACAAAGAAAATATTGCATTTTTGAACATAGTGAACATTGGCTTCTTTCTCCTATTTCCAAGAAAAATAATGCCATCACTCTAAGGTTTATTTTTTATTTTACTTTTTTGAATTGGCATTCTGATTGAAAGCACAGTTATATGAAATAATGTTTTTCAATAAGTGTACATTGCTGAAGACAAAATTATTAGTGTAATGCCAATGTATTTAAATGGATGCTATCATTATGCTCTAAAGTTATTATTTTTTCTAGGTTTTGTACCTAACAGATAAAGGAGATTACATTAGGTTGAAAGCCATAGAAAATTAATATATTGAAAAGGCACAGCCTACGAAAAGCCAAGATAATGCTCTATACACAGGCATAACATCTATTTCATCAGTATTATTTCAGTCTGAATTTAACTGATTAAGAAAAACATGAGTAATAGTTTGACTGTTTAAAATATTATAGGATGATATTGTCTAAATAATAGCAGTAGTATTAGTACCTATAACTACTACTACTAGTATTCTACTAATAATAATTTGTCTTCCAACCCCTCGAAATAACGAGACAGACACAAATATATATGGTTTCAAATTTGGGCAACTTTTATTGAATAGTTACCTATTTAACTTGTAACTCAACTAACTTTTGGTGTCAGTTCAACTTGGTGTGTGTAAGCTGAGGTAGCGTCTCCTAACGTCTACCCTTCAGCTCTTCAGGCGTACTGTCTGGGTCCCCTGTAGATTTCAACCCGGGCAACCCGGAAGGGAACCATCAGGAGAAATCTCTCTCAACTTTTGAGTCTAGACTCTCCCGTTCCTGGGACATTCCTCATCACCTCACCCCTAAAATTAACCGTCTAGGTGAGTGTTTGCATAATGCCCCACACCCCTTAAGGGGTGCCTTAAGTGTCTACAACCTTTGAATAACTCAACTATTTACGCTTAGCTAGTTTACTAGCCGACCATTCCATCTAAGCCCCTAATAGACAGTATAGGATAGGCAAAACCCAGTGGGCGAATTCCTATCCGACCCCCAAATGTTAAACCATTTGAGCGATCATTATTATACTATCCATGGGCGGGAGTGGTGGGCGATGTCTTGATGCAGACTGAGGGAAAAGGGGCTGGCACCAGTATGCCAGCCCCTCCTCCCTTCTAGCAGATGCTGCAAAATTAACCAATCTCTTCTCCGGGGAGGAGACAAAGTTGCTCCACCAGCCAACAAGTTGGATGGTGAAGTGTATTGTCTTCCAACCCCTCGAAATAACGAGACAGACACAAATATATATGGTTTCAAATTTGGGCAACTTTTATTGAATAGTTACCTATTTAACTTGTAACTCAACTAACTTTTGGTGTCAGTTCAACTTGGTGTGTGTAAGCTGAGGTAGCGTCTCCTAACGTCTACCCTTCAGCTCTTCAGGCGTACTGTCTGGGTCCCCTGTAGATTTCAACCCGGGCAACCCGGAAGGGAAACATCAGGAGAAATCTCTCTCAACTTTTGAGACTAGACTCTCCCCGTTCCTGGGACATTCCTCATCACCTCACCCCTAAAATTAACCGTCTAGGTGAGTGTTTGCATAATGCCCCACACCCCTTAAGGGGTGCCTTAAGTGTCTACAACCTTTGAATAACTCAACTATTTACGCCACGGATTGGGAGCAAATGTCCTATTTAGCTCCCATCCCCCACCAAGCCATCCACTAAAACCGAACACCTATCATTCATTATGTCGAAACACTAAATTGCCCATAGCAAACCGATGGAGTCCATCTGATCTGTAAAGGTGAGGGCTGTCAAGCAAGATCTGCCCCTGGGATGTGTAGAGAGCCCCTAACCCTTGCAAGCACCGTGTGTGTGGCCCGGTTCACCCGTTTTCTAGCCACTTCTATATCATTATTTTTAAATATGCTATTTGATGCCATCTTTCTTGGATGCTGCTTCGTGCTTGCAAGTACCAGGCCCTACCCTTCAAGGGGCCTAGATCGTTGCCTCCCTGGTTTATAATCAAGGTCTGGAGGGTGCACTCTCCTAGACCGCAGCAAAAACGGAACAAACCGTCCCAACGCATACCTCTGATCCCATGCCACACAACTGCAGCGACGGATGCGAGGCCCAAATGCTGACCATAGTGAGACCTCATGGCCTGCCGGGACACCCAGTGTATGAAACTGTGTCCGCAGACGAGGATCCTCCATCTATGGTTCAGCAACACAGGATCTGAAACGACAGATCTAACCGTGATTATGACAACGGAGTACCCACGTATTTCCTGAAGGCATTTGATTTCCATCTGCCCAGGGTTTTTTTTTTTTTTTCCTCCGTGTCACATCACATAGCATTGGCCACCGAATCTTTTCCAATGCATCAATAGGGGGTTGCAAACTTATATTGCCCCAGAATGCTGACCCTAATGAGTCCTCACGGCCTGCCCAGCGGCCAGTAAATATAACTGTGCCTGCAGACGAGGATACTTCCTCCGTGGTTCAGCAAAATGGATCTCAACGAGATCGCCACCATCAACTTACAACAACGGAGCACCACGCCCTCCTGAAGCATTAGCTTGCCCTCAGCTCGGGGTTTGACCCCCTCTGAGTCTTGTCCCGTAGCATTGGCCACCAAGGCTTTTCCAATGCAGCAATAAAGGGTTGCAAAACCTGTACTGCCCCAAAACCCATCATCCTTAGCACCTCACAGGTGCCCACCCGCAACTGCTATGTTGCTAGCGGTATGCCATCCCGCTGGCCAAACGGTAACCAGGCCCATGTTTGCTAATCCGTTGAATAGCACCAAAGCCTCAACTGCCATAATACGGGGTCACACCACTTCGCCACCTTAATGACATTGCCTCTGGACCCCAAATAAAATTTGGATGACTTGACCAGCCACCTTATGCCATTATGCATGATTGTTAGGCCAAATTCAACCAGGGCCCGCATAGACCTGTCGATTTTATATACTAGGATTATCTCGGTGATCCAATAAGCTGCAAAGGAGCTGTACATGCGTCCGCATGGAACAATTTGTTCCTGTGTGTCCGCATAAGCCTCGTGCTACACGAGCTTCAGTCCCTTAAAAAATTGCAGGGTGCTCAGTTCTCTGTTATCCTAAATCTGGTCCTGCCTGCGCGACCACCAGGCCTAACTTCTTATGTAGCCAACCGTCCTTAATTGAATCGGAAGGCCCTGAGCCCAAAAGCAATAAGCTGGTACAGCTTATTGTGGGGCCATTCCCCGCCTTTGGAACACACCCAAAACTGGCTTGGGCCAGACTACCGGCTGGGATTGTGCCATGGCTAAAGCCCACAAGCAAAGGGGACCAGCAAAACACCAATGTAAGAGTCATCCGAGGTGGCACACCCACCTCACCTGGAGAGCGAGGTAACCAAAACTTCAAAACAACTTATACTCCCGAGGCCTCAACCCCTGAGGCATAAGAGGCCACCCTATAAGGCTTTCTCAACAGCCAATTCCGGTCCGTTACCCATGCTAACCCCTTGTTTTAACCCATCAGTATACCTAAATTTAACATTGCTCGATGGGACTTGCCTGCTAAGGGGTGTGTGTGTAACGTGGCTTAAATTTCGAGGCAGTTAATGAAACCGAGAGCTTTAAACTGGCATCAGGGAACCCTTAATAGGCTCCCCTTCCAAGCTGGAGAGTTGGCCAATAGCCCAAGACGCATTCTCCGCAACATGCCCAAAATGAGAAAAATTGGTTAACTACTGGGGTGAAATATATCACCGTGAATGGTGTCCCCTCTTAATAACTAAGGCGTAACTCAGGGAGTCGGGATGCAATGATTAAGGAAGATCGTGCGAGGCTGGAGGGCGGCTCATGTCAGTGCATCCGAGTCGGGATGCCATGATTAAGGAAGAGCGTGCGAGAATGGCGGGCGGCTCATGTCAGCGCATCCCTTCTGTGGGCACCATGTGTGAAATCCAGCCCAACACCATCATTGGTGAACTCAAAATGCTTTGAGCACAGGCGAACTACCAAGCCCATCAGCCACGACTCCCACATTTGCGCATAACTTCTTTGTAAGCACATATTTAATGCAGCTAGCTACCAACCCGTAAATGCAACTATCTTTAAGGTTGCATAGGTCAAAAGCCGCTAGAGTATTAACAGCCGGGCGCTCCCTCTGCCTCCAAGCTCGCTTCGGACACATAACTTCCTGGTCCGTAGTGATTTAATGGCATCGTCAACCAGCCAGCAAATGCAATTATCGTTAAGGTTGTGTAGGTGAACAGCCAGCTATGCAGTTAACAGTCGGGAGCTCACTCGGCCCCCTGCCTGCTGTGAACACGGGACTTCTTGGTCAGTAATTAATTTAATGCAGCTGGCTCCCAAATGCCGTGTGCAACTAAATTGAGGTTGCCTCGGACCACAGGAAGCTAGACAATTAACAGTCGATAGCTAACCCTGCCCCCGGTTTGCTTTGAGCGCATGACTGCTCGGTTGGTAGGGATTTAATGTAATCAGATCCCACCCAGCAGCTGCACACTATCAATTAAGGCTGCATAGGTCAGCTGCAGTGTAGACTATCAACAGTTAGGAGCTCAATCTGCCCCCAGGCAAGCTATGAACACCTGACTACACGGTCAGTAAAAGGATTTCAATGCCTTTGGCTACCCACTCATGAATGCAACTATCGGTAAGGGTGCCTAGGTCAACCGCAGTTAGACAATTGACGGTCGGGAGCTCCCTCTGCCCCTAGGCTTGCTTAAACGCATGACCTCCTTGTCAGTATTGCTTTAAAGCAGCTGGCCACCAAGGAGGGATGTAACTATCCTTAAGGTTGCCTTGGTCAACAGACAGCTAAAACTAATGACAATCAGGAGCTCACGATGCCCCCAGGTGGCTTAGGAGGCATGCCTACTTGGCAAGTATTGATTTAAAGCAGTTTAACAACTGCGTAGCAGATGAATCCGTCTTTAAGGCTGCATAGGTCAACAGCAAGCTAGCCTGCATGACCGCCAGGAGCTCACACTGTCCAGGCTGCTTCGAATGCACGCCGACTTAGCCAGTAGTATTTTAATGCAGTCGGCTACTGCGTAGCAGATGCCTCCATCTTAGGTTGCATAGGTCAACGGCAGGCTAGGCTATTAACAGGCAGGAGCTCACTCGCCCCCAGGCTGCTTCGAATGCATGCCTACCTGGCAGTAGTGATTTAAAGCAGTTAGCTACTGCGTAGCAGATGCATCTATCATTAAGGCTGCATAGGTCAACAGCAAGCTAGACTATATGACAGCCAGGAGCTCACCCTGTCCATGCTGCTTCGAATGCATGCCTACTTGGCCAGTAGTACTTTAATGCAGTCGGCTACTGCGTAGCAGATGCCTCCATCCTAGGTTGCATAAGTCAACTGCAGGCTAGACTATTACTGCCGGGAGCTCACTCTGCCCCCACGGCTGCTTCGAATGCCTGCCTACTTGGCCAGTGGTAATTTAATGCAATCGGCGTCCGCGTGGCAGATGCATCTATCATTAAGGTTGCATCGGTCACGTCAAGCTATCCTATTAACAGTCAGGAGCTCACTCGCCCCCAGGCTGCTTCGAATGCATGCCCGCTTGGTCAGAAGTGATTTAATGCAGTTGGCCAAAGTAGCGAATGCCAGTACCCTTAAGCTTGCATAGTCCACAGCAAGCTAGACCATTAACGGTCAAAAGCCCCTGCAGGCTTAATATCATTGAAACATTATCCATTATTCTTTCCTTTCGTGCTGCATAACTTGTACCAACATAGGTCAGTAGCAGGCTAAACCCCCTATTCAGGAGTTTTGCACGATCTACTTATCCAAATATAATCAAATGTATGTAATTAACCTACATATAAAGACCAAACTCTAAATAGGTCATTAGCAAGCCGCACCACAAATCAGGAGCTCCCTCACTTTTCTTAGTATTGCTCTTTATTAATCTTTATCCCTCCATTGCCACTTTAATAGCGATCTAAATAGTGTATTAGCATTCATATGCATAAGCCTCTATATCATGGGCTCCCATTGCGTATTCCCTCATTTCACTCTCACACTCTCTTTTTATTCATTTATTTTTATATATATATATAAATTTAACATATATAATAATATTCATTCACTCCTTCGTCTATTATAAATCCTTCCTTTTCCTTCTTTTTTTTTAAATATATATATATATATTTTAATTATTATTATCCCATTCTTATTATTTACTCATTTCTTTCTTTTCTTCTTCTTTTCTTTCTCCTTTAATTTATTTTATTCTTATTATTGTATTAATATTTAGTTCATAATTCTTTTAAACACGTATTTCATTATATGTATTATTTTCCTTTTCTTCTTTATTTCCTTATTTATATATACCTTTATCCTTATTATATATATATATTCACACATATTTCGGGCCACCAAAATGGCCGCCGAAAACAAGATGGCGGCCCCCACTACCGCACATCATGAGGCCAAGATGGCGGCCCCCCTAGGGCGCCGCCATGTGTCCAAAATGGCGGCCCCCAACCAGCTATTGCCGTACGGCAAAATGGCGGCGCCCCGCCAGGCCGCTGTACGGCAAAACATGGCGGCCCCCATAGGAGGCCGCCATGTTTTCAAAATGGCGGCCGCCACACATCCCCAGGCGCATGCGCGCCAAAAGAAGAGCCGGCCGAAGACTCGAAGGCGCATGCGCGCCTTAAAACAACTGCGCCACAGGCGCACAATGTACCGGGCGGCCTGGAGGGCTCAAGGCACTCAACCAGGCCGCAAGGAGGGAAAAGCGGCTATCACAAATGGCGCCCCATACCGGAGTGCCTGTCGGGCTCATCTGCCCAGCCAGGCCGCCCCCGAGAGGACGCCTGGCGGGCCCCAACCACCAAGCCAGGCCGCTCAACGAAGGGGGGAGCGACTGCGCCACAGGCGCACCCCGTCCGGCCCAGCAAGGCCCCAGCCTCCCAGCCAAGTCTCTCCAGGGGGAGAGAAGCAAGGGGCAGCTCCCTGACGCCCTGGACCCCCAGAAGAGCGATCCCCCGAAACAGGGGCCAAACCAGGTCAACTTCCCCCCTCCGGCTAAGGTAATTGCCCATCCTCTTTTTTTTTTTTTTTTAATGTGTGGGCGGCCGGACTAAATCCAACTCCACCGCCCTGTCCCGGGGAAAAAACCAGGCCCGCGCCCCCTGCCGCTCACCTTCCATCCCTTCCGTCCCTCAGGCCCTAAAGCCACCCTAGGACAACCATCCCTGATCCCCTAAAGGATAGGGCTGACGCGGCGGGGACCACCTGGGCCTGGCTCCAAGTTCCTTATTAAAGAAATATACGGGGGCCTAACTGAGTGACCCCCCCTAAAAACAGCTGCAGTCCCAAAGGGGGGGAGGGGCAATCTCAAGGGGCTAAATCCCCCATGCGCCCATCCCTTACCCCTATCCGGCCCCCAACAGACCTTCACTAAGTTGGGGCCTCATTCTGCAAGCTGCCTCTTCCCTCGATGTCTTGATGCAGACTGAGGGAAAAAAGGGGCTGGCACCAGTATGCCAGCCCCTCCTCCCTTCTAGCAGATTCTGCAAAATTAACCAATCTCTTCTCCGAGGAGGAGACAAAGTTGCTCCACCAGCCAACAAGTTGGATGGTGAAGTGTAGTCTTTTATGAAGAATCCCTTGAAGCTGGTGCAGACTGGAAGAGAAAAGAATACTGACGCTGGAAGGGTTTGACCTGAAGTTTGGCCTCCATGGCTACCTCTGGTACGACAAAGTAAAAGCAGATAGGAATTTTAATAACCATTTTGTAAGGAAACCATTGTTAAAGGTGTGGGAGAAATATAAAAATCAAATGGGAAGGGAAATACCTCTATGGGTATCCCCCAACGAAGCTTCCCATATTTCCAACTGAGAGATAGACTGAAAGCAGACATGAAAAGGGGATTGAGAGCCCAAACGGGCGACTTGGAGGAGACATTCCTGGGCAAAGACGACAAATTAATGTCCAAAATCTATAAATTGTTAACAAAGAAGGGAAATGATGACAAAGATAAGAACGATATACATGTGAAGGAATGGTCCAGGAACATAGGATATAAAATAAAACCGGAGGTGTGGGAAAATATATGGGTGAATAATGCAAATATTTCATTGTGCTACAAATATAGGGAGAATTGATAAAGACCCTGTATAGATGGTATCTCACCCCGGCCAAACTATCTAAAATATACAAGAAAGCAAAACCGAACTGCTGGGTATGTAATAATATCAACGGAACATTCTCCCACATGTTATGGTTATGCCCAAAGGCAAAGAGGTTCTGGAACCAAATACATAAAGAATTGGAAAAAATGCTCCAAAAGAAAATAAATAAAAAGCCCAGGGATGTTCCTCTTGGGAATCCTAGAGGATGAATTAAGCAAAAGTGAGGGAAGGATATTTGTGTTAGCAACAACAGCAGCCAAGATGCTTTTTTGCAAGCCATTGAGAACGGTAACCACCCCATCGACGCAGGACTGGAGACAGATAGTTCTGGAAATCTGTCAAATGGAGAAATTAACGGAAGCTATAAGGGAGGGGAACTCCAAAAGAAACCACAAGTGGGATTGGGAGCCACTTAGAAAATATTGTAAAAAAGAATGCAATGTAGATATTGAGATGTAAATAGACATATAAGTACCGGCCAAGGAATTATGAAACGTGTGAACAACACCATTCGCTTTGCTGAATTGATAATGTACTTTCCTATTCTAGGGGGAACAAACAAAAACAACAATAACAACAAAAAAAGGGAAAGGTCGGGAAGCAGACGAATGCGTTCAACACTGACGCTAGAACAAGAACTGTTTTTGTGTAAATAAGAAGATGGACGATCCCCCTGGAACTTTTCTTGAGCACCACTTATAATCCTTTTTTCACTTTCTACTCTATCCACAAAGGTGGACACTCTTAGCGATCTAGCTCTTTGTCTTTCTTTGCTATCCAAGATACTTGGTATCTATACTTTTATCACACTGTTACTTTGTTTTACGCTATGAAAACTAATAAAGATTGTTTTACAACAAAAAAAAGAATCCCTTGGATTCTCCATCAAGAAAAACCAAGAATGATTTGATGAAAACAACCAAGAGATCCAAGAGCTGTTGGCAAAGAAGAGATCTGATCACCAGGCACACCTCGCCCAGCCATCTTGCCATGTAAGAAAAGCAACCTTCCGTCTTGCATGTCGTAAACTCCAACAAAAACTCAGAGACATTCAGAACAAGTGGTGGATCAATTTAGCAGAAAAGACACAATGCTGTGCAGATCTGGGTGATCACAGAGGATTCTACGAAGCTCTCAAAGCAGTGTTTGGATCTACTTATCAGGTCCAAAGCTCCTTATACAGTACAGATGGTCAAACACTAATTACAGATAAAGCCTCCATCCTGAACCGATGGGCTGAACATTTTCAGTCTCTTCAGTTCCAACCGAGTACTCCAAAGCTCAGCTATCCAACACATGATACAACAACCAATGAAAAATGAACTGGACACAGCTCCCACTCTGGAAGAGACCCTTAAGGCCATACAGCAGATGAAAAATGGCAAGGCAGCTGGGATCGATGGAATCCCACCTGAAGCCTGGAAACAGGGAGGTCATGTACTCCATGCTAAATTCCATGAGCTCCTTGTGAGTTGCTGGGAAAAAGGTGAACTGCCATCAGATCTCCGAGATGCAGTTATCATCACCCTGTATAAGAAAAAAGGAACAAAATCCGATTGCTCAAACTATAGAGGTAAAACATTGCTCTCCATTGCTGGAAAAGTCCTTGCAAGGATACTCCTGAACAGATTAGTTCCTGCTATTGCAGAAGAACTTCTCCCGGAAAGCCAATGTGGCTTCAAAGCTAATAGAAGCACCACAGATATGGTATTTGCCCTTAGACAACTGCAAGAGAAATGTAGAGAGCAGAACAAAGGACTCTATATAACATTTGTCGACCTCACCAAAGCCTTTGACACTGTGAGTAGAAAAGGTCTGTGGCAGATCCTAGAACAACTAGGATGTCCTCCCAAATTTCTCAAAATGATTATCCTGCTACATGAGGGCCGGCACGGTCAAGTCAGATATGGCGATGCTCTCTCAGAGCCCTTTCGAATAACTAATGGAGTGAAACAAGGTTGTGTTCTTGCACCAAGCCTATTTACAATCTTTTTCAGCATGATGCTCCAAAGGGCTACGGCAGATTTCGAAGAAGACATAATATACGCTATCGTACTGATGGTAGCTTGTTCAACTTAAGCCATCTGAGGGCTCGCACAAAGACTCCAAACTATCTAGTCCATGAGCTGCTTTTTTGCTGACGATGCTGCCCATGTCAACCATACAGAAGCAGCTCTGCAGCACCTAACATCCTGCTTTGCAACAGCTGCAGAGCTGTTTGGGCTGGAAGTCGGCCTGAAGAAAACCAAAGTTCTCTACCAGCCCGCACCACAGGAAGAACACCATCATTCCCACGTCAACATAGGCAAATCTGTGCTTAAGTCCATTCAGCAGTTCACCTACCTGGGAAGCATCATCTCTTCAGACGCCAAGATTGATAAAGAGATAGATCACAGACTAGCAAAGGAATACAGTGCATTCGGAAGGCTTCACAAGAGAGTCTGGAGTAACAAGCACCTGAGGCAAAATATAAAAATCAGTGTGTACAGAGCTATCGCACTGTCTATTCTCCTATATGGGTCTGAAACATGGGTCACCTATCGCCAACGCCTACAACTCCTCGAACGCTTTAATCAGCGCTGTCTTCGCACAATCCTAAATATACACTGGACTGACTATGTGACGAATGTTGCTGTCCTTGAGCAAGCAGGGATCACCAGCATTGAGGCCATGCTATTGAGTACACAGCTGCGCTGGGCAGGGCACATCCCTAGGATGGAGGACCACTGCCTCCCAAAGATACTACTCTATGGTGAACTCGCCACGGGTCAGCGCAAGAGAGGTGCCTCAAAAAAGAGATTAAAGGACTCCCTGAAACAACATCCCAGGCTTGGCCAGATTGATCACCAACAATGGTCCACCCTGGCCTCACATCGGGAGGCATGGAGACGCACTATTCATAATGCTGCAGCCCCTTTCGAGAAGACACGTCGAACGAGTCTCATAGAGAAATGACAATGCAGAAAGAACCACAACTTGGAAACAACATCACCCAAGAAGACTTTCTGCAACCGGACTTGCTTATCTTGGATTGGCCTTCTCTGTCATCAATGCGCTTGTAGAAAGCGTGGGATGAGTCCTTCCTGAATCTGAATCTTCGTTCATGAAGAAAAGACACTATTTCTGGACCTCAATGAAACACAGGACATGTCTTCTCTTGAGGATTTATATACATTAGAGTCTCACTTATCCAACATAAACAGGCCAGCAGAATGTTGGATTAGCGAAAATGTTGGATAATAATAAGATACTATGATTGAGTAACAAGCAGTGACTATGTAACCTGTTTATTTTAATTGTGTGAGTCACCCAGAGCACCTTTCGTGGAGGGCGACTCATAAGAAATAAAGTTAGTTAGGTAGTTAGTTAGTATTAAATAAAAGCCTATTAAATGTCAAATTACGTTATGATTTTACAAATTAAGCACCAAAACGTCCTGTTTTACAAAAAATTGACAGAAAAAATAGTTAAATACTGTATATGGCAACATTACATAATTACTGTTTTTACAAATTTAGCACCAAAACATCACAATGTATTGAAACAGCTGTGGATCCGGGTGGGAGGCAGACTGCATTAGATAATACAGAATGTTGGATGAGCGAAGGCTGGATAAGCGAGGCTCTGCTGTATAAATTACCATCTAAAAGGACTAGTTTTTACAATATATGACTAAATGCAGTTGTATATGGAAAAGTGGTATTAAGCAGAAATGTTCTATTGTCTGTCTTTGTTTAAATTTATTCCACTCGTATCTGTACAAAGGCAAGTTCAGATAGTGGTAATGATTAAGGCCTAAATGTAATTATGACTCTCAACTTGAGTAGGCCAATTGAATAAATAGGAAACCTAGTACAGCAACATTAATACACATTCCATTGATTCAACCAGTCAATTGTAATTGAGAGTAACAATTGGATTGAGGTGTAATATTCCAGCAATATCAATATACAATGTAAAAATGACAAAAAGGCTAAGACGGTTTATTATACTTTGGACATATTATGAGATAGCAAGATTGACTGGATGAGAAAATAATGTTCAGTAAAGAAGGCGGCAGTAGAAAAAAGAGGATGACTACCTAAATTTTATGGGTTGACTCAATAAAGGAAGCCATTTGAGAGATCTGAGCAGGGCTGTAGCTGACAGAGGTTTTTGGTGGACTCTAATTCATGGGGTCATTAAAGACCAAAACCAACTTGACAACAAATAACAAAGTTTGAAAAATGGTACTTATACTGTTGAGAAAAGAAAAAAGAACAACTGAAAGGGGATCACAACATGCCAGTAAACACTAGAAGCGCAGTATTGTGCTTCTGGCACAATAAATACATAAATAAAGTATGGTAGTTTCACAATTTCAGGTTTCCAGATATATAGTTAGGTTTCATCTCTCAGAAGCTCAGTCAACATGTTCAATGGGTAAAGGATTCTGGCAGTTCTAATCCCGTATCTTCTATGAGTGGATCTACACGGCCATATACTGTAAAATCCAGATTATCTGCTTTGATCTGGATTTTGTGACAGTGTAGTTATATAATCCAGTTTAACTCAGATAATGTGGTTTATATGGCAGTGTAGATCCAGCCTAAGAGTGACAACCAAGGAGTCTTCATTTAGGAGGACTAGTTATAATCTATTTCTTTAGATTATACAGGATGCTTTACATCAGTGGTTCTCAACCTGTGGGTCCTCAGATGTTTTGGCCTTTAACTCCCAAAAATCCTAACAGTTGGTAAACTGGCTAGGATTTCTGGGAGTTGTAGACCTAAACACCTGGGGACCCACAGGTTGAGAACCACTGCTTTACATCATTGTTGGGTTGATATCTGTCCCCTTGAGAAATTTCCCTTGGGTAGTAGTTGTTTTTGCCTCCCTTGTCTCCTGCAATCCATTTTATAATTTAGCATGCAATGTAACTTGGTCAGGTATATATATTGATATATTTTATGCTTTTTAATAAGCAGAAGAGTTTTACCTTGTTGACTTCATTAATGGATCTAAGAGGCAGTGCTGGCCCGAATCTTCCAAAATATACATGCACGCTTGATAGGCAGTTCTTTTGTCAATGCTGGTAGCAAAACCTGCAAAAATAGATAGCAACTTTCTATGCATGGCTCAAGCTGTTTTGTTCAAAGGCTCATAACAGGATGGGAGACACGATTTCCAATTAACCCAGTCAGGGAGGATCACATGGTAGCCATATGCTCTTATGTTCAAGTACACAATTTTTACTTGATTGATAAACCTAACATGGCACTTGAGAATATATTCTGGTGACATCTTAACCATTAAAACTCTTCATTTACTCCAAAATGAATAGATTTAATATTTAATAAACTGTACTGGGGAAAATGTGTCCAATTCAGCCTTGTATTAATACAAATTTGTAAGAGTCTTGAAAGAAAATTACATGATTAATCGTCTGGAGAATGTGAAAGTATAAGATATACTATTTTTTGTCATACATAGTCTTCTTCTGATCAGTAAAAGGTCTAAAGAAGAATCTTACTGTCAAGAAGATTGATCTGAATGAGCCACTAACTGCGTCCAACTAGGGCTCTTTTTTCCAGCCAACATGAAGTAACCAAGAATTCTAGATCATCCCTATCCAGCAACTTTATGATCAAAACTGTTAACCTAAAAAGGATGGTTTGCACCATTTCTGTTTTCTTTGGGACTTCTCATACCAGGCATGCTAGAAAACCTATTGGCAATATTCAAGTTACAGCACAAGGTAAAAGAGGATACATATTTATTTATTTATTTATTTACTCTATTTGTATCCTGCCTTTCTCTACTCCAAAGGGGACTGAAGGCGGCTTTACATATGACAACTGTTTGTTGTTCAATGCTTTTGAACAACAAACAGTTAAAATACATTAAGTTAAAGATTTAAATTAAAAGCACATCAAAAACATACAAAACTATTAAAAATCACGTCATCCACAATCATAATGCAGGGCCGTTCCAAAAGTCATTGCACATAACTGCGCAGCTATTATTGCACTGTAGTTAATCTCCAAAGGCTTGACCCCAGAGCCAGGTTTTCCCTTTTTTTCTGAAGGTTAGGAGGGAGGGGGCTGATCTAATTTCACTGGGGAGGGAGTTCCATAGCCGGGGGGCCACCAGTGAGAAGGATCCGTCTCACGTTCCCGTTAGACACAACTGCGAAGGAGGCGGGACTGAGAGCAGCACCTCCCCAGACAATCTTAATCTCCGAAGTGGAGATTAAGTGGAGGAGATACATTCTGACAGGTAAGCTAGGCTGAAACCATTGAATAATTAGAGCTACTTTTGATTTTAAAAAATTTGATTTTGAAAAAAATCTGACATTTATTTATTTATTTATTAATCATTATCTTATATTGGTTGAAACTGTAACCAGTAGATCTTTAAAATAATTTTCTTCCCCTCTCTTTTGTCACAAAGACAAAAATCAATTATGTAATTTATATCCCACTTTTTCCCATATCGGGCGTAAAAACCCACACTGGGGAAATTAGACGGAATTGGTTTAGAGTAAATAGATGATGAACGTGGAATTGGACAGGCATTTCTCCAAACCTATGTGACTCCAAGTAGTTCATTCCAAAGTATTTAAACAGTGTTGGGCATATTCTAAGAAATGAAAGCACATTGCTTGCTTTATTCGTGTGACTGTTTTTTGAATTGATACGTTGATCATGTAAAGGTGTTATGCTTATCATACCATGGGCCACCATACATCATTGCAATTTATGTAAATCAGGACAGGCACATATTGGCATACGCTAATCAAGTGGACGTTTCAAATGAGGAGAAATCTTGTTCCAGCTATATGCTGTCTTAAGAGATGTGCTGCAAGAAACCCCATTGTTGGAGCACAAAATTGGCAAGCCATGGTCTTGGAGCGAGGAATAGCATTTTACTCACTTGATGTATAGTAGAATCCCGACATGATTGCAAGTTGTCAAGAAAACTGTTGAAAATAATATATCAAATTAAGAACAAACTAAGCTGAAACCAAGTTTCTTGGGTCAAGTCCAACTGGGGCCATATTCTCCAAATCTACTAACCTTGCCATCATTTCATTCTTATTAACATTTCATTAAGCCAAAGGAGCAATAAAGCATGTCTTGTTTTTTCTGTCTGTTAAAATTAGCACATGGACATTATTATCCAAAACTTCCAGAGAAGGCAACCATCTAATGGGCTTAATGGCTGTATTTCCTTTTCCACCATTACCTAACCACTGACCATTTGAGGAACATGCTGGAATAAGTCTGAAACATTCCCCATGCGTATTCCCCTCCCTTTTAAATCTAGGACACAGTACAAGCCAGCTGTGCAAGTCATCGACTCATGAATCAACCTCTTGGTGTTCAAGGAAAAGAACCAGCAACCTGCCAGTTCTGTTATAAGGCAAGGGAAGTAACTGCCTAGTGAGAACATATCAGAGCCTCCACAGGCACAAACTTGTTCTGGCATGGACTCGCTGAACTCTGGGTTATTCTGAATCACCAGCAGCATACAAAATTAACCTGAAAAATGTGACAGTTTTTTAAGGGATGCACAGATCTAATTTGTCTGTTTTACCAGATGAAGCCATATCTCTCCTTGCCAGCATATTCTTTGGCTAGAATCCGTAATGAAGGCTACAGTATTAAGCAGTTATGAGTTCATGAGCCCCATTCAATTCAGGAGATGAAACATAATCTAAACAAGAAACAAAAAATGTACATAACCTCGGAAAAATGCAGCAAAACACAAGTTGTATTTCTATTGGACGGTGTCATTTTTCTGCAGTGAACATTGGGCTTAAACTCCTACAAAATACAGAGGAAGTTGTTATAAAATAAGGTTTCCCTTTTCAGCGCTAGACAGTGCTCCAATTCAACGAGCTCCTGCAGAATGCAACTTCATTTTAAAGTGATAAATCTCACTCTCTGCAGGCACCACAAGCAGGTAGCTCACCAAAGTCAATCAGTTACCCTCTGGGTTTGTAACAGTAGAATACATTTATGAAAAGTGAGTTATAGTGTTGAAAATTGATGGCTTCTTATGTTTCTAACCTCTTCTATCGATTTGGTTGAGGCTCCTATTGCAGTAGTTTGATTGCAAATAATAACAACAGGCATTGCTTAATGACTTTTTCAATGCGGCAATGTCCAAAAGCATATTAGCCAGTGGGTTGGATCTCAACATAGTCATAAATCATATATTGACCCACTGAATACTAAACTATGACTACATTAAGTCCCATTGTCACCCAGTCATTGCAACACAAAAAGAATGGCTGACGAAGATTTGTGAATTAGCTGAGAAGTGTGTGAAGTCCATAGAATAGTCCCAATAGCTGTGTGAAAATATGGATTTATTAGTGTAGGAATGTTTTATGTTAGGGTGACTGTCTTAAATATAGTTGCGTTAGATGTGCTAGTTTTATATATTATAGCAGTAAGAGGCAGACTGTCTGGAATTCCTTACTCCCAAAGACTATGCCCCTGTGGAGGAAATGAAATAGAAACAATAGAACACATTTTATTGCAGTGCCGCTACTACACAATGCAATGTAGCCAACTTTTATATCCAATCATGTCCCGCATGGCCAACCATCCCCTGCAGAGGAATGTTAAATATCTTTTAGAGGACAAGTGCCACAGGGTGACTCTCATAATGGCAAAATTCCTTACAGTGGCAACAAGGCTGAGAAAGCAACTAACTTCCGATATGGGTATTAATTGAAACCATGTAGATATATTTTGTACAATGGACTTCTCCTGAGTCAGGAGAATATATAATGATTGTTGGTTTTACTGATGGGTCTATGGACCATAATATTGTTGTTGTTGTATATATTATATGGAAAATTGTATTGTTTTTGTTTTCCTATTTTTTCTTTAGTTTTGAATAATGATTAATTTTTTTAAAAGGTCTATTGCATTAAGTGGATTTAAATTATGGCTCTATCTAGAGTAAATCTAACCAAAATGGAATTTTAATTGACCCTCGTGCTCAAACTAGCAAGAGCAGGTCACATGATGTTAACTCATTTTAATGTTTTATGTTTTTTATGCTTAACTTTCACATAGTTTTATATTGATTTATTTATATTGGTTTTATATTGATTGTGACACTTTAAAGTTACATTCCATCTTATTTATTGTGACTTGTTTTAATTTTGGTGATTTAAATTGTTTGACTCATTATGTGTTTTATTATTATTTATGTTGGGGGGTTTTGTACACCGCTCTGAGTCTCTTTGGGAGATGGGGCAGGATATAAATAAAGCTTCATTCATTGATTCATTCATTCAATCTAGGGCAGATGTGCTGGTTTTTTAAAAGTGGATCTACCACCTTGGTTACATGCAGTGCCTGATCAGAATCCGAAATCTGATGTGTTTTATTAATGTTTCTTACATTAAACTGAGCAGCAGCCATGGAACTTGAGAGAAATGTGGGGCAGATTGCCTGTGAAGAAGCAAGTCTGGTAAACAGAGAGCAAAGTCAGAGAAAAAGCTGAAGAATGAAAGCATCATAAGAAAGCAGATGTTGTACGTGAGAGAAAGTGAGAGAGACCAGAAACTGCTTCTAATAAAAGCCAGGAAATTGAACTATTTCACCAGATAACTACATCTCAGGCTTGTTGGAGAAAATGGTTGAAAAATGTTAGCAAAGAACACTATAGGTGGCATGGATAAGCCACAGGCCCCCAACCTGTGTCCCTGTCAAATTCAGCAATGCAGTTCAATTTTTTTTTGTGAGGTAGCAATGCACATGCTTTGTGTACACCTTAAAACAAGTCTTGTTTTCAACCAGGACTTTCCAAATTGTCAAGATAATAACAAATACTTTCCAACAACAATTTGAAAGTGTGTTGTTGAAGGATTTCAACTTGAAAGTGGCCAGAAGTCCATCTCCTGGTTTAAAAAAAAACTTGGAGGTTTATGTTGAAAACACAAACATTTATACTGTTTTCTACCACTATAGCAGTCTAAAGCAGAATTTTCCAAACATTTCATATTGGTGACACATTTTTAGAGATGCATCATTTCACCACACAGTAATTCAGTTTTACTAGCCAACCAGAGGTTAGACCACTCCCTTATAAGAGATAGAGACACATACATAAACTGTAGTAACAAAATGTATGTGGACACAATATCTCCCATTGGTTAAAACTGCTTAGACTCAGAGGTTTCTCCTTATGTTGTACAAAATATGGTTTGGAAAGCTCAGCTTTAGCGTGTCAGCTGTAATGAGAAACCTCTGAGTTTATGTGAATTGTGCAATAAATAATATATTTTTAAGAAAATGATTTTTTTATCATGTCAGAAGCAAACTGAGGCTACACTTGTAATGTATTTTTTAAAACACACACATAATTTAAAAACTTGGCATTATACTAAATGTCCTTTGACTAGTAGCTGGCCACTTGGAGTACCTCTGGTGCTGATGTAAGAAGGTCCTCCATTGTGCATATGGCATGGCCCAGACTGCATTCTAATGGGTGGTCTGTGGTTTGCTCTTCTCCATACTCGCATATTGAGGACTCCACTTTGTGGCCCCATTTCTTAAGGTTGGCACTGCACCTCATGGTGCCAGAGTGCAGTCTATTCAGCGCCTTCCAAGTCGCCCAGTCTTCTGTGTGCCCAGGAAGGAGTCTCTCTTTTGGTATCCGCCATGGCTTGAGGTCCCGGGTTTTAGCCTGCCACTTTTGGACTCTTGCTTGCTGAGGAGTTCCTGCAAGTATCTCTGTAGATTTTGATTTAAAAATGATAAATGATAAGTTTTCATAAAGTACTGTCTATTCTCCTTTATGGGTCTGAAACATGGGTCACCTATCGCCAACACCTACGACTCCTCAAACGCTTTCATCAGCGCTGTCTTCGCACAATCCTAAATATACACTGGACCGACTATGTGACTAATGTTGCTGTACTTGAGCAAGCAGGGATCACCAGCATTGAGGCCATGCTATTGAGAACACAGCTGCGCTGGGCAGGGCACGTCTCTAGGATGGAGGACCACTGCCTGCCTAAGATACTACTCTACGGTGAGCTTGCCACGGGTCAGCGCAAGAGAGGCACCCCCAAAAAGAGATATAAGGACTCCCTGAAACAACATCTCAGCCTCGGCCAGATTGATCACCAACAAGGGTCCACCCTGGCCTCACATCGGGAGGCATGGAGACACACTATCCACAATGCTGTGGCCTCATTCGAGAAGACATGCCGAATGGGTCTCGAAGAGAAACGACAATGCAGAAAGAACCGCAACTTGGAAACATCACCCAAGGAGTCTTTCTGCTGTGCTTTCTGCAACCGAACTTGCCTATCTCAGATTGGCCTTTTTAGTCATCAACGCGCTTGTAAAAAGCTTGGGGTGAGTCCTTCCTAAGAATCTTCGTTTGCGAAGTAATGCCGAGAGATAAAGTACATCCATGGGGACATAAATCCATGGGGACATAACGTCTTGTCCCCATGGAGTTCATTATTGTAATTTATAGATGTGATCGTATCAATCATAAGGAATTGCTTTAGCCTCTGGTTTGCTAGTAAAACTAAATTAGTGTCGCAAAATGATGCACGTCTCAAAAGTGTGTCAACATGAAATGTTTGGAAAGGCCTAGTATTGGCACTTGATGATGGAAGGAAAACATCCTATTAAAATAGTTTTTGCGAAGTATATAGTTTGCCAATCATAGAGTTGGAAGAGACCTCATGGGCCATCCAGTCCAACCCCCTGCCAAGAAGCAGGAAAATCGCCTTCAAAGCACCCCAACAGATGGCCAGCCAGCCTCTGTTTAAAAGCTTCTAAAGGAGCCTCCACCACACTTCGGGGCAGAGAGTTCCACTGCTGAACGGCTCTCACAGTCAGGAAGTTCTTCCTAATGTTCAGATGGAATCTCCTTTCTTGTAGTTTGAAGCCATTGTTCCGCGTCCTAGTCTCCAGGGCAGCAGAAAACAAGCTTTCTCCCTCCTCCCTATGACCTCTCCTCACATATTTATACATGGCTATCATGTCTCCTCTCAGCCTTCTCTTCTTCATTGCTGAATATGCTCAGCTCTTTAAGCCGCTCCTCATAGGACTTGTTCTCCAGACCCTTGATCATTTTGGTCACCCTTCTCTGGACACATTCCAGCTTGTCAACATCTGTCTTCAATTGTATTGCCCAGGATTGGACACAGTTTACCAGGTGTGGTCTAACCATGGGGTAGCATGATTTCCCTGGATCTAGACACTATACTCCTATTGATGCAGGCCAAAATCCCATTGGCTTTTTTTGCCGCTGCATCACATTTTTGGCTCATGTTTAACGTGTCCACGAGGACCCCAAGACCTTTTCACACAAACTGCTCTCGAGCCACGCATTGTCCCCCATTCTATATCTTTGCATTTCATTTTTTCTGCCTAAGTGGAGTATCTTGCATTTGTCACTGTCGAACTTCATTTTGTTAGTTTTGGCCCATCTCTCTAATCTGTCAAGATCGTTTCCAATTCTGCTGTCTTCCGGAGTATTGACTATCCCTCCCTATTCGGTGTCGCCAATGCCTTATGTGAGGCTATAATGCAGCAACACAAACACAGAGTGTTGAAATATAAAGTATATATCATGTATTATTCTAGTCAATAATGTTGTCGAACAGCTGCCAATCCCCCCGGCCGGCTGTCTGACAACCGGACAAGCCCCGTGGACCGACCACGGAGCAGAGCCCGCGAGGGTTCAGTTAACCTGGCGAGCCAGGAGCGGTTAGGCCCTCGTAGTCTACCCGCCTCCCTTGATCCAATTATGCTCACCAATCTGCAAGGTAGATGCCACGAAATTGTTTATTCTGCTCAGCTGAGAGGATGCGAACCGCAATACCCTGATTCCCGCAAGGAACGCATGCATATACATTCAAAACATTGGTTTTTAAAGGTTACTGAACTGTCAAAACAATTGAATTTCCCGCCCACTTCCTCCTGGCTGATCGGCTGATGATTGGTCGGACCAGCTGATGGGTGGGAGGCCAGTCAGTTCCAGGGAGCCTATCAGCGCTCATTCCCATTTGCCGGCTTCGGCCAATCAGAGGCCTGTGGCCATATATGGAGTTCCAGGAAGGAAGGCTTGGACAGGAATCACTGTCAATATAGCATATGAATTAAACAAAAGAATCCTAGCCAGGTAAACGACCTGAAATGACATCCTGGAAGTGATGGGATTAATGGATTTGAGGATGAATGGGAAAGGGAGGAAGAAAACTTGATGACAGAAACTCACTCAAGCTTTTGTGTGACAGGGGCCTATTGTGAGATGTTGACTAGGTTCCGAGGCTAGCCACATTCCCGCTGTGAAGACAAATATTTGATGTCCGATTCCAAAGACAGGATTAATTGGTCTAAACTCCGATAATTAATACTCTCTTTAGGCTGGCAGAATGTGGGCCCGCGGCTAGGGCACGGGTGATCCATAACAAGACTTCTGCCAGGATAGCTCATGCAATGTTGAACAATGGTGATCCATAAAAGGCTTAGGATGGGAATCCAGTTACTCCCTTTCAGCTGACACAATAGCGAAAATACAGGCAATCCTTCTTTACATGGGAAAGAGGGGGAAGGGAAGGGGTTACAAGGGGTCAAAGGGAAAACTTATGAAGCCACACTGTACATACAGGGAGATCCCCAGCAATTTCCCAGTGCATTCCCATACAGTTCTTGCTCCCAGAGTTATGATCTTTAAAACAGACAACGCAGGGCTGCCTTCCTTCTGGGAGTTGTAGTTCTCCTTGATGTAATTACTGTCCTTGGAAACTATAGAGCCCTGAGGGGCAGAATTGCTTCTGGAATGCAAATAGAGTGGCAGAGAGTCACAAAGTCCATGTGGCCGAGAGGGGGAAAGGCTGGTTTATCCAACTGGGAAGTGTCCTTGGTGAACTGCTTCTCCCAAAGCCCAAAGGGCCTGGGTTCTCTTCCAGTCCCCTTGCAATCTGGGCAAAACCCCTCCGGGAAAGCATCGGACACGGTTTGCCCAGACAGAGAGTCCCTTTGTTGTCCATCAAGGGCACATGCTGGAATCCGCTGATAAAGGGCAGTCCAGGAACAGTCCAGGAGGAAAAAACGATCAGAAAGGGGCAAATGGGGTCACAGTACTTGAGAGAACTAGATCTTCCGTAGCATCGGTCTGAGGCCCTCACCCACCCCCCTGAAGAGATCTCTTCGGGCCAAAACTGCCCCAAAAGCTGGCACTTTTGTGCTAGGACATGCTTCCCTCAGACTGGAAAAAGGATAGGAAGAGAGGAAGGAAGGAGAGGGAAACGGTGGGAGAAATGGCAGAGTGTTTGGTTTATTGCTAAAGTGCTGTTTGATGTTTGCTGAGGTGTCTTTCATGTGCTATTGGCTGTGCAATCGTTGTGTAGATGGGGCAATGGGAGGCAACGGTGGTTGGGTGTACTGGGAGGGACGAAGTTGGTGCAGTGTGATGTATGGGACTGAGTGAGGCAGAAGGGAAGGGGAAAAACAAAAGGGTCTGGTACTGGTGCAACTTAGGCCATGGGCCAAAAGGAATACTGGGGACTCTCTGCGGTTTGACCTTCTAGATTTGGGGTTTCCTGGCTCGACTACAATAATAATAAACATATATAATGTAGATAACAACAATTCCATATAAGGTATCATGCATGCCCACAATGGGCTCCTACCCTTTGATAATTACAGCATCAGTCATTGTGTGGAATAGTCCAAGTTCATAAGCTGAATCAAAACGCCAATGCTTAAAGTAAATCCAAGTATAAGGGTAACAAAAGAGTTCTCCCGAAGTGGGTTAAATTTCCTCCTTTAGAGAGGTCTGGCGTGCACGAACCAGCAAGCCGCATCCATGTTTCAGGAGCCGTAAATACAACACGAGTTGTTTGCGGGCGAGGTCCAGGCGCAAATTCGGATTAATTGTGGCAATAGTAGATCAATGGGCGCTCCAGCGTTGATCTACTATTGCCACAATTATTCCGAATTTGCACCTGACCTCGCCCGCAAACAACTCATTTCATTTTCATTTCATTTATTGGGATTTCTGCACCACCGACTCCCGAGGGCTCGCGGCGGCTCACAAGAGCCAATGGCACAGCGCCAGAGGGTTAAAAACATGAGCACATAAAACACAATTAAAACAATGCAATACAACTAAAAACAATAGAGCAGCAGCGTGTTGTATTTACGGCTCCTGAAACGTGGATGCGGCTTGCTGGTTCGTGCACGCCAGACCTCTCTAAAGGAGGAAATTTAACCCACTTCGGGATAACTCTTTTGTTACCCTTATACTTGGATTTACTTTACGCATTGGCGTTTTGATTCAGCTTATGAACTTGGACTATTCCACACAATGACTGATGCTGTAATTATCAAAGGGTAGGAGCCCATTGTGGGCGTGCATGATACCTTATATGGAATTGTTGTTGTTATCTACATTATATATGTTTTTTATTATTGACTAGAATAATACATGATATATACTTTATATTTCAACACTCTGTGTTTGTGTTGCTGATATAGCAACTCCCCCTCTTCGTTGTATAGGCTATATGTGAGAACGCTTCAATTCTCTGTAAAGATCACGCTCAGGCAGGGCTCGATCCAACCAGATTTATTGCAGGTATAACACCTATAAAGCCAAAGCAGTGACCCTTCACCCAAACACACCTTATATACCCCGACCCCCTCCTTCCCTTCCCTTGCAACATCCTGGGAAGGTTGCATCATGTCCTGCTGACTCAGCAATCCCACTGTCCAAGGGATATGACCTCATCCCCCTCTGAGTCAGCATATTCCCATTCAGTGTCCAATGTCCAGAGGAGGTTACATCACTTCCGTTCTGATCCAGCACTTTCCCCCAGAGGATTGCATCATCCTGGGGATTTCCCAATGTCCAGTGTCAAAGCAGGTCAAGGCAGACTGGGACTCTGAGCCTCTTCCAGGCTAAGAGTTCCCAGCTCTGACAGAATGGCCTCCTCCACTCCGTCCTCCTCCTGCGGGAATAAAACAGCATTCAATCCATAGGCGGGAGGGGACCAACGTACCGCTTTAACAAACTACAATGGAAGGTAGGGTGAATCTTGTTCATCCCTTTGGGTAAAACCAGCCTGTATGACACCTTATTCACTATCTGGCTTATACAAAATGGGCCAATATATTTCGGGCTTAACTTCCGGGAGGGCAATCCCAACTTGATGTTCTGAGTGGACAGCCAGACCAGTTCCCCCTCCTGGTACTCTTCCCCTTCCTGTCTCCGTCTGTCCCCATATTTCTTATAGGAGCCCTGGGCTTTCCTTAAAGCTTCGGTGACTTCTCTCCATTCTTCCTGAGCTCGCACCACCCAGTCCTCCCCCCCCTCCTCGGTAATGCCGAACAGCTGGGGCATAGGAGCTACTTCCTGCCCATAGACTATAGCAAAGGGAGACTTCCCGGTCGATGAATGTACGGATCCATTATACGCCATTTCGGCATATGGCAATAGGTCCGCCCAATTGTTCTGTTCCCTATTGCTAAAGATCCGTAGATAACTTCCCAAAGACTTCTGCGTTCTTTCCACGCCCCCATTGCAGCAAGGATGATAAGCTGTCGTAAGCCGTCTCTCCGCCCCCAAACAGTCTAAAAACTTCTCCCAGAACCGTGCAGTGAACTGAACACCACGATCACTAAGAACTTGTTCTGGACAACCATGCAGCCTATATATATGACGAATATATAGCTCAGCCAACTTCTCGGCTGACGGCAACCCCTTCAGCGGAACAAAGTGAGCCTGTTTGGAGAACAGATCTAACACCGTCCAAATATACTTATATCCCCGACTAGACGGCAGTTCCCCCACAAAATCTGTGCTCACATGGCTCCATGGTCGAACCGGCGTAGCCACCACTTGTATTAATCCTTGCGGCTTAGCCGTAGGAGCCTTTCCCCTAGCACACGCCTCACAACTACGGACATACTCCCGCACTTCCGCCCGTATTCCAGGCCACCAATAACGCCTCGTCACCGCTAGGAGGGTCTTAGTAAATCCCCAATGACCAGCAGTCTTATGGTCATGGCCTAATTCCAACACCTTCCTCCTTAACCCACGAGGAATATATACCTTAGTTCCTACAAACCACACACCATTCAACCACCGGCACTCTTTTTCATGACTTCCTAACCAATCGTCCTCTTTGTAATGGCCTTGCAACTCGGAATACCATTCTTCAACCTCTACCTTCTCCTCTTTCTTAAGCTCCTTGACCTGAGACCGGGTCTGCACCCCCAGACCCCACTGTTTCTTGGTAAACACACTCTCCAACTCCGCAGGAGGATTGGGGCTCCCTAAGGGATATCGAGACAGGGCATCCGCCACAACATTCTCTTTACCCTTAATATGCTGCAACGAGAAATTAAATTGGGCAAAGTATTGAGCCCATCTCACCAACTTTGGGGACAACTTCTGAGGGGCTTTCAAGTATTGCAAGTTCCGGTGATCCGTCAACACCACAAATGGGTGGACTGCCCCTCCAAGAAATGTCGCCAGGTCTGTAATGCACACTTAACTGCGAAAGCCTCCTTTTCCCAGACCGGCCATCCTTTTTCATGTTCTCCAAACTTCTTAGAGAAATATGCACAAGGTCTCAATCGTCCCAATTCATCTTTCTGCAGTAGGGCCCCGCCGTATGCCCACGCCGAAGCGTCACACTGTACTACAAATGGCTTATCAGTGTCTGGGTGTATCAACAAAGGACCCCTAGTAAAAGCTTCCTTCAACCTCGCAAATGCCACCTGGCATTCCTCCGTCCAAGCCAACTTGGCACCCGGAGACTTAGCCTTTTTAGTCTCCCCCTTCCCCTTAGTTTTTAAAAGATCTGTCAGGGGAAGTGTGACGCTGGCAAAATCGGCAATGAAAGTACGATAAAAATTAGCTAATCCCAAAAACGCCTGCAACTGCCTCCGCGTCTGCGGAGCCTCCCAACTTAATACATCCTCAACCTTGGCAGGGTCCATGGCAACTCCTTGCTCACTAATGCGATAGCCTAGGAAATCGATCTGATTCGTGCTAAACTCACACTTACTTAGCTTCGCATACAGCTTCGCTTGCCTTAGCCTCTCCAGCACTTCCCGAACCAACCGATCATGCTCCTCCTTCGTCCGCGTCACCACTACTATATCATCCAGATACACAAATACCCCCTGATATAAAAGGGGGTGCAACACCTCATTAATTAATTGCATGAATATGCCGGGGGCTCCGGCCAAACCAAATGGCATGACGGTCCATTCGAATAATCCGAGACGACAGGAAAAAGCCGTCTTCCATTTGTCACTCGCCTTCACCCTAACCATATGAAAGGCGTCTATCAGGTCCAGCTTCGTGAAGTACCTTCCTCCCCCTAACTGACCTAATAAATCCTTAATCAAAGGCAAAGGATAACAGTTCGTAGTACTCACGGCATTTAACCCCCGGTAATCTATACATAACCACAGCTTCCCATCCTTTTTCTCTCTAAATAGTACGGGAGCCGCTACAGGGGACTCGGACCTCTCAATGAACCCTTTACTTAAATATTCATCAATCTGCTCCCGCAGAACCTCCTTCTCTCGTACTGACATGGCATAAATCTTGGGTTTTGGCAACGAAGCCCCTTCTTTAATCTCCACCTTGCATTGCACATTCCTAAGGGGTGGAAGGCTCTTGGCCCGCACAGGATAAACCAAATCAGCATAATCCTGATATTCCTCTGGTACTCCTTGTACCTTAACCTTACTTCCTTCTTCCTTCCTAGGGCTACACTGCAACGTTCCCAACTTCCAATCGACCTTGGGGTTGGCCTGTTCTAACCACGGCATTCCCAACACCACCTCAGGGCCTTTTATGGGGGCTATTACAAAATCAATCTCTCCTTCCCATGGCCCCACCCGGCCCTTTAAACCCTTGGTACCCAGAGGGAACGGTCCTCCCTCAATAAATGACCCATCCATTTGCGCAAACTGAACAGGGGCAGGCATAATTTCAGTATTACATTCTAACTTCTCAACCAAACTTGGTGCCATAATGTTTTCAGAACACCCACAATCTACCAAGGCTTGATGACTCTCATAATTCCCCTTTTTACACAATTCTAAAGGGCACTGTATACACTGGGGATTCCCACTCACCCCAATGTCTTGCACCTTTTCATTGGTCCCTACAGCAGCTCTAGCGGTAGCCACTCTATTGGGGTTTGGCACATGCTTCTTTTGGCATTGTGCCGCGAAATGTCCCGGTTGTGAACGCACAAAACACAGGCCTCTTCCCATCACCGGCTTCCGCACAACATTGGGTCTCCCGTCACTGGCACCAACACGCCTAGGCTCTCCTCGGCTTGCACGTCCTTCTCCCGAGCCACGTCCTGGTCCACGAAATCTCCCCGATTGGGACTTCCGTCGCTGCACCTGGGCCAGGATCCCCTCGACGTTACCGGCCAACTGGATCCACCCATCGACATCACCTGGATCCCCACGATGAAGGCACCACTCCAAGATCTCTCTCCGCAAGCCGTCCTTAAACAACTCCAGCAGCGTTGCAGGGGACCATTCAGCCACCTTCCCCGCCAGGCTCATAAATTCATCTGCATACTCCGTCACCGATCAGCTGTCTTGAGTCAAGCTCCGCAATGCCTCTTTGGCCTTCACTCTTTCAAGAGGGTCTCGGAAGCGATTCCTCACGGCCAACAGGAATCCTCGCAATGTCCTCAAGCACGGGTCTCTACGATCATGGCATTGTACATACCACTCCGCCGCCTTCCCTTTAAAGACCGCGCCAACGGCTCGCACCCGGCTGCCATCACTCGAGTAGAGGTGACCGTAGTCCTCCATGTGGTCATTCACCGCCGCAACAAAGAAGGCCACTTTATTGGCCTCTCCTTCAAACTCTACGCGAAGAGGCTCCTTCCTGGGTCTCCTCTCCAAATCCTGGGATCGGGATTCTCTCCACAGTGGGGCTTCCTCAGGCCTCCGAATCCCCCTTCCCAACCCCGCTGGTTGCGGGCGCTCTGAAGATCGGCTCTTCTCACGAACTGGAGGCCACCCAACCGATTTTCTCACTTGGTGGCCCCCTTCGGTCCACACTCCCATGGGAGATCTAGGACGCGCTTCCGGCCTTTCACCATCCATCCAGGACTGCCATGTGAAGTCTCCACCTCCAGGCGCCACCCACATGGATTCCTCCTGCTCCCTTCGCGATATCCTACGGAGGGTATGCTCCATCGCCGCCATTCGGCATCTTATTACATCCATCTCCGACGGGGACGGAGGTTCAGGGGTCTCGCTCCCACTCGCCGGCCCCTTACTCACACTTCTCACTGGGTCCACCTGAGCTGGCATGCCACTCCATACCGCTTCTCTGGTCCCTCCGGTCTTCCGGAAATCCACCTGAATGGGAGCACAGACACCCCGTGCCCCCATTTCTCTGGATGCACCTTCAACTCCACCATAGCCCACCTGAGGAGGAAACATACGCTGTCTTCCTGCTTCTCTGGGCTGCTCGTCCACCTGAGCTGGGCCGCGCCACGACGCCCCCACTTCTCTGGACTCGTCCGGGAACCCCACATGGTCAATAGTGGTCCAATCCCACTCCATCGTTCGCCGGACCTCATCTGGAGCAAGGTTCCAAGTGTCCAAATAATCTTCTTCCTCCAACCTCTCCATCTTGGGAAAGTTGGTATGGGCTTTGGCTTCTGTGAGAACGCTTCAATTCTCTGTAAAGATCACGCTCAGGCAGGGCTCGATCCAACCAGATTTATTGCAGGTATAACACCTATAAAGCCAAAGCAGTGACCCTTCACCCAAACACACCTTATATACCCCGACCCCCTCCTTCCCTTCCCTTGCAACATCCTGGGAAGGTTGCATCATGTCCTGCTGACTCAGCAATCCCACTGTCCAAGGGATATGACCTCATCCCCCTCTGAGTCAGCATATTCCCATTCAGTGTCCAATGTCCAGAGGAGGTTACATCACTTCCGTTCTGATCCAGCACTTTCCCCCAGAGGATTGCATCATCCTGGGGATTTCCCAATGTCCAGTGTCAAAGCAGGTCAAGGCAGACTGGGACTCTGAGCCTCTTCTAAAGTGGTTTTGGTACTTTTCCAACAGAAGTACAGTCAGAGAGTGAAGCTGCACACATGTAGAGCTTAGAAAAGTGGGTTTCTGTGCCAAGAATCAGGCAGGCACAGGCTCCGTGAATGTAACACTATGATTGGTGCTTCAAATCAATGCTGTGATTTGCCAAAGTACACCCCGTGCCTAGCGTAAGATAACGTAGGCTCAGATTGGTCTAAACAGTACAAGGCGTGAGGTTTGTTTACCTTAGTGCCAAATGGATAAGAACTGCGCATGAGCAGAGGGATTCTGCCCCTCTGTTGCTGACAAGGAGTCTGCAGAAGCCAAATGTTGCTAGTTGGGAACATGCAAGTCCCAGCCACTGATAGTTGTACTGTGGGAAAGACTACCATAGAAATGTTCATTGTTCTAACTAATAGGAGGGGATTAAGATGTGATGCAAATGAAAATGTTATGTTTTATTGGATTAATGAAATGTTCTGTAACACCAGCCAATGATGTTTGTGAAATGTTCATGAAGGAGGGCGGGCTTTTGTGGATGCCACCATGAAGGGTATAAGAGCTTTGTGTTAAGGATGACCGGGGCCGTTTGCCCCTTATCGCAGCACGTTCTGTGGGCAACCCCACCAGCTGGTGTTAATCAATAAATCTTTGATTTCATGTTGAGCAGTGAAGTTGTTGCGTGATTCCTCATCCCTGCGCCCGCACGTCCATGCCGCCGTTTTGGTAAGAGGTAACTTGCCACTTGGAGTTCCATAACTCCCAATTTGCTGCTACACTTCCAGGCTAACAGTTCCCAGCTCTGACACTATAATGCAGGCCTGGGCAAACTTGGGACCTTCAGGTGTTTTGGACTCAACTCCACCATTTCCTAACAGCCTCGGGCCCTTCCTTTTCCCCTCAGCCGGCAAGCGGCTGAGGGGAAAAGGAAAAGGCCCGAGGCTGTTAGGAATGGTGGGAGTTGGAGTCCAAAACACCTGGAGGTAGGGCTGCCACTTTTTGATATAAGAATAAGGGAGAGGTACCTAAAAATAGGGAATTTTCTCACAAAAATAAGGGACACTTCATTGAAAACTTGAAAATCAATTCATGATTTTCAAGTTTTAATGAAGTGTCCCTTATTTTTGTGGGGAAAAAATCCCTATTTTTTAGGTACTTGTCCCTTATTCATGAGGCAACCCTACCTGGAGGGCCCAAGTTTGCCCAGGCCTGCTATATAATGGAAAGTGGCATAAATTCCAATATCTGCTTTTTATGATTCATTTGCCCTGATCGTTTCCCCTTTCCCAACCAGTGTGCAGTGAGCGATCATCAGGTGTGCCGTGGGAAATTGGAACCTCCGGGGGGGGCTAGGGGGTTGAAGTATAAAAACCCTACGAAACCTACCTCGATAAAGGCACAAAATTACAAACACACACACTCCTCCCCACCCGTTGTCTATTTGGTCTCTCCCTCTCCATGCTTTGGGAAGGCCCGCCTCCCTTTCCCCAAGTAGAGACCTCCTCTTGCCTCCTGGGGGTTCTGTGCAGGCAGTTTGGCCCAGTTCTATCATTGGTGGGGTTGAGAATGCTCTTTGATTGTAGGGGAACTATAAATCCCTGCAACGACAACTCCCAAATGTCAAGGTCTATTTCCCCTGAACTCCATCTGCGTTCATATTTGGGCATATTGAGTATTCATGCCAAGTTTGGTCCTGATCCAACATTGTTTCTGTCCACAGTGCTCTCTGGATGTAGGTGAACTACAACTCCAAAACCCAAGGTCAATGCCCACCAAACTCTTATAGCATTTTCTCTTGGTTATGGGAGTTCTGTGTGGGAAGTTTGTGTCTTTCTGCCATTCCTGCCAGGATATCTATGTTGAGTTCATTGAAACAGGCCCAGGTTTCACACTGAGTGTATACATACATTTAAAAACATATTAACTATATGTATTACTGTGTTAGAGTGTGATTTTGTGTCATTTTGGTTGGTGGTGTGCCCCAGAATTTTGCAAATGTAAAAAGTGTGCCGCGGCTCAAAAAAGGTTGGGAAACACTGTTAAGACTATACAGTTTTCTACTTTGCTATTATATGACTGTATTGTACTCAAGATATTGCATTTCCTGATTCCCATTGTGATTTATGTACTCTGTATTTACAAACAATATATTTATCTTTTGATGTTAATCGAATATAGTATTCTTTATCTGAATTGCCCTATTCCATCTCTCTAATCTGTAAAGATCGTTTCCAATTCTGCTGTCTTCCAGAGTATTGACTATCCCTCCCTATTCGGTGTCGCCAATGCCTTATGTGAGACTATAATGCAGGCCTGGGCAAACTTGGGGCCTTCGGGTGTTTTGGACTCCAACTCCCACCATTCCTAACAGCCTCGGGCTTAAGCGGCTGAGGGGGAAAAGGAAAGGGCCCGAGGCTGTTAGGAATGGTGGGAGTTGGAGTCCAAAACACCTGGAGGTAGTGAAGCAGTAACTCGGAGTCCCAAAACTCCCAAGGCAACTAGGCTGCCGTCACTAGCGAGCACAAGGAAGAGATGACGCGACAATTTCTACTGCGATTCAGGAAACCAGCTTTATTTGCATCACATCAGCTAATGGGTCCATCCCCCTGTGCGGAAACGTAGCCGCTGGTGGACAGAACCCCGATCTGTTCCAGTGTACAGGTTTTATACAAACAATGGAGTCAACATTTAGTCCCTCCCTTGTTCATGCATTGTTACTGGCTAGTATTCATGAACCCATATTACTCTACCCAATTAAACAAAGCATTCTTGCATCTCAATCCTATTTGCTAATAACTGTGGCGCAGTGTGAATTTCCATCATTGTTCTATGTTACTGCTCTATGTGCAAAGTGTACCCAAATCGTTACATTGCTACTGAGCCTTCACCGGTTGCCTGCCAAGTGAAAGCTTCATTTTGCCATGTGCGTCTCCTAACCAATTACTTACTTTGTAAACAAAACGCACATGGTAACTGCTAGGCCAATCAAGACCGTGTTCTTATCTAAAGGCACATGATGTTCTCTGGCTAATCACAGCCTGCGCTTGTATACCAATCAAAGTGGATTATTCTCGTCACTACTGCTGGCAAACTATTTCTTTGTTATGCTACTCCAGTTCTATTCTAATGCATCACCTCTCTCTGACATTTCTCCTGTTAAAGCATCAATTTCCCCTTTAGTAGGGCTGCCACTTTTTGATATAAGAATAAGGGAGAGGTACCTAAAAATCGGGAATTTTTCACAAAAATAAGGGACACTTAATCAAAAAACTTGAAAATCAATTCATGATTTTCAAGTTTTCAATGAAGTGTCCCTTATTTTTGTGAGAAAAAAAATCCCTAATTGTAATTTGAAGCCATCGTTCCGCATCTTAAGTCTCCAGGGTGAAGCAGGTTTGGTACTTTTCCGAGCATAAAAAGTACAGTCAGAAAGTGATGCTACCCGTGTGTCAACTTTGAAAAAGAGGGTTTTGGTGCCTGGAATCAATAAGGCACATGTTATAGAAGACTAACACCCTGATTATATACATTCTAATCCACTCTGTGCCAAGTTATACTATATGCTAGATGAGTGGGAATACAGTGCAGTTTGAGTTAATGAAAGTAATGGGATTCTTAATGTGAATGAAAACATCAGTGCGCATGGCAAGTCCTATCTTCACTGCTGGCAGGAAGCCCGGACAAAAGTAACGAGAAAAGAACAGAGAGAGGCAAAAATTGATAGCTTGCACTGTGTGAAAGAAAGTTTACAGAAAGCTATTGTTCTCATATTTAGTGATGACAGAGACATGATGCAAATGATTTATTTAGTGTTTATTGATTAATGAAATGTCATGTAACAACAGTAATCACCAGCCAATTATGATTGTTTTAACCATGAAGAAGGGGAGGGTTTAACTGGATGGACTCCATTACGAGTATAAAAGTCTTTGTATGAAATGTGACGGGGTCTTTTGCCCCTATCTACAGCTGTGTTCTGTTGGCAAATACCCTCCAGCTGGTGATTGAAAATAAACCTTTTGTTTTTCACCCTACTTCACAGTTGTCACGAGTTTCCCCTCCTCTAAGTATCCGCACGTTCGGGCAGCGTTGGTAAGATTAACTTGGTACTTGGAGTTCTAGAACTCCCGGTTCTGCAGGGCAGCAGAAAACAAGCTTGCTCCCTATGACTTCCTCTCACATATTTATACATGGCTATCATGTCTCCTCTCAGCCTTCTCTTCTTCATTGCTGAATGTACCCAGCTCTTTAAGCCGCTCCTCATAGGGCTTGTTCTCCAGACCCTTGCTCATTTTAGTCACACATTCCAGCTTGTCAATAGCTCTCTCTTGGAGGGCCCAAGTTTGCCCAAGGCCTGCTATATAATGGGAAGTGGCATAAATTCCAATATCTGCTTTTTATGATTCATTTGCCCTGATTGTTTCTCCTCCCCACACCATCTGAGCTGTGAAGAACATTTTCTCTGAGGTCACAGTCACCTCAGAAAAGAGGAAAAGGTGGCAACCGCGAAGGCGCCAAAAGCAACTGCCAATCCAAACAGGAAGAAGAAGGCGAAGCTGCTGCGCGGGCGAGCGGCGTTCCACCTCAAAGAGCGCATGCGCAGGGGACACTACTACTTTTTTTTGTGTGTGTTGCTTGCTCATCTCTCCCTCGCCCTCCCCTCCCCAATCCGCCGGTTGGTGACGTCACGATCTCGTCATTCTCAGCGAGTGGAGGCCGAGGCGGAGCATGTCGGAGAAGAAGCAGCCCGTGGATTTGGGGCTTCTGGAGGAGGACGACGAGTTCGAGGAGTTCCCGGCCGAAGGTAGGTCAGGAGAAAGAGGGAACCTGTGCGAGGGGGGCGTCGACGGCGGGGGAGCCTGTGACTGAGCGCCGGAGGCTTCAAGAGGCAGCAGTAGGCCTCAACTGAAGGCGCGCATGCGCACTCGCGACTCCCACGCGCTGGGTCTTCATGAGGTTTTCTCGGCCTTTTGAACATCGAGTTTCCTTGGCGTAGTGGTTTAAGCGTTGGACTTTGGCCCTGGAGACCAGGGTTCGAATCCTCGCTTGGCCATAGAGACACAATGTGTTACTTAGGGTGAGTCACACTCTCTCAGCTTCAGAGGAAGGCTAAGGGTGAGTCTGCACACTTATTTGGAAGAGAAAGCTAAAAGCCCTTGTAAAACTACAACTCCCAGGATTCCACAGCATTGAGCCATGGCAGGTTAATTAGATGACATGACCCAATATTCTGGGATCATGGGAGTTGTACTTTGGTGAGCCACTAGAACTCTTTGGAAGAGAAGGCTAAAGTCCTTGTAAAACTACAACTCCCAGGATTCCACAGCATTGAGCGATGGCAAGTTAATTAGATGACATGACCCAATGTTCTGGGATCATGGGAGTTGTACTTTGGTGAGAAACTAGAACTCTTTGGAAGAGAAGGCTAAAGTCCTTGTAAAACTACAACTCCCAGGATTCCACAGCATTGAGCCATGGCAGGTTAATTAGATGACATGACCCAATATTCTGGGATCATGGGAGTTGTACTTTGGTGAGAAACTAGAACTCTTTGGAAGAGAAGGCTAAAGTCCTTGTAAAACTACAACTCCCAGGATTCCACAGCATTGAGCGATGGCAAGTTAATTAGATGACATGACCCAATGTTCTGGGATCATGGGAGTTGTACTTTGGTGAGAAACTAGAACTCTTTGGAAGAGAAGGCTAAAGTCCTTGTAAAACTACAACTCCCAGGATTCCACAGCATTGAGCCATGGCAGGTTAATTAGATGACATGACCCAATATTCTGGGATCATGGGAGTTGTACTTTGGTGAGCCACTAGAACTCTTTGGAAGAGAAGGCTAAAGTCCTTGTAAAACTACAACTCCCAGGATTCCACAGCATTGAGCCATGGCAGGTTAATTAGATGACATGACCCAATATTCTGGGATCATGGGAGTTGTACTTTGGTGAGGCACTAGAACTCTTTGGAAGAGAAGGCTAAAGTCCTTGTAAAACTACAACTCCCAGGATTCCACAGCATTGAGCCATGGCAGGTTAATTAGATGACATGACCCAATATTCTGGGATCTTTGGTGAGAAACTAGAACTCTTTGGAAGGGAGTTGTAAAACTTTCCCAGGATTCCACAGCATTGAGCCACTAGATGACATCCAATTCTGGGATGGGAGTTGACTTTGGTGAGGCACTAGAACTCTTTGGAAGAGAAGCCCTTGTAAAACTACAACTCCCAGGATTCCACAGCAGTGAGCCATGGCAGGTTAATTAGATGACATGACCCAATATTCTGGGATCATGGGAGTTGTACTTTGGTGAGCCACTAGAACTCTTTGGAAGAGAAGGCTAAAGTCCTTGTAAAACTACAACTCCCAGGATTCCACAGCATTGAGCCATGGCAGGTTAATTAGATGACATGACCCAATATTCTGGGATCATGGGAGTTGTACTTTGGTGAGAAACTAGAACTCTTTGGAAGAGAAGGCTAAAGTCCTTGTAAAACTACAACTCCCAGGATTCCACAGCATTGAGCCATGGCAGGTTAAAGCGGCATCAAACCGCATTCGTTCTACAGTGTAGATCAGTGGTTCCCAAACTTTTTTGGCCTACCGCCCCCTTTCCAGAAAATTTTTTTACTCAGTGCCCCCCTAGAAGTTAATTTAATAAAAAATAATAATGGCAATTAAACAGAAAGGTATATGTATTAATGTTTATACCTTTTTTTGTAAAATATAGTAAATAAAGGTGTAAATTACAAACATTGAATTCCAGAAATAATCACAAAAACAATATGTTTGGGGGGTGTATGAGCAACGGATGATGGGATTTGCAGTACCTTCAGCCAATTCAGCTCTGATTTCCGCAGACCACTAAGATCCCCATGAATGACAGATCTGGATCAAAAGGCAATGCCTGCCCGGGGATCGCGTGCTTGCGACTGTGTCCCTACAAGTTGGAATCCCCGGGCAGGCATTGCCGTGGAAACCGCAGCGTGCGCCTCCTTCTCTCATCAACCCTGCCCATGCTGCAGTCCTGTGTATCTGCCTCTTTCTTCTAACGAGGACGTCCTCGCAAGCGAGCGACCCTGCAAGTGGCAAGCCTGGCTCACGCCACCGCCCCCTTACAGGGGCTCAGCCCCCCCCCAATTCTCCTGAGCCTCCCAGCGCCCCCTTGGATTGCCCCACCGCCCACTTTGGAAACCACTGGTGTAGATGCACCCATAGGCAAATTTTCTCTGAACAGATCTTGCCAAGAAAACACTATCCTGATAATGGGCACAAGTAAAGCTCCCCGACATTAAGTCCAGTCGTGCCCAACTCTGGGGGGTGGTGCTCTTCTCCATTTCTAAGCCGAAGAGCCAGCGTTGTCCGTAATAATAATAACAATAAACTATTTGTACCCTGCCCCCATCTCCCCAATGGGGACTCGGGGCGGTTCACATGAAGCCAAGCCCAAACAACAAATTACAATAAAATAAAATGAAAATGTCAGCAATAAGCACAATAAAAATACATACATATGAATAAAAAACAATCCGTAGACACCTCCAAGGTCATGTGGCCGGCATGATTGCATGGAGTGCCGTTACCTTCCCGCCAGAGTGGTACCTATTGATCTACTTATATTTGCGTATTTTTGAACCGCTAGGTTGGTAGAAGCTGTGCCTAACAGCGGGAGCGCATGCCACTCCCTGGATTCAAACCTGCGACCTTTCAGTTAGCAAGTTCAGCAGCTCAGCGTTTTAACCCACTGCGCCACCGGGGTCTCAGTGATGATGATGGTGATGATAATAATGATAAACGATCTCCCCAAGGGAACTCGGGACAGATTCCAGCAAACAAAAAGGCAAATATTCAATGCCTTGACAAGACCATAAATACAAGTGCAATAACAACCTGGCCAAGTCCCAGAATGAACCATCTGCAGTCAAATTAAACTTGCAACCTCAAATTAAATGGTAACTTAACTCAATATAGATATGAGTATACAGAAACACGAAAAGTTCCGTTGATAAAACATTAAAAGAGTAATTATAAGAGTCTCCATAAGTCTGAAATGACTTGAAGACACACAGTAGTAATGGCCTCTTTCCACTTAACATGGACTACCACTTACCCACAGCTGTGATGTGTTCCTTGGTTTGAAAGAGGAAAAGCCTTCTTCATCAGATTATTATTACAGGTTGAGTGGCCCTTATTCAAAATGCTTGGTACCAGAATTTTAAAATAATTTTTAAATAGCTGCATTATAATGGAATATCTCAGAGATGCGACCCAAATCTAAACAAGAAAGTCATGTATGCTTTATATAACCCTTCTACTCATAGTCTGATGGTAGTTTTGTACACAGTATTTTTTTTTAATAATCCTACGCATAGAATCATTGAAAAATAGAGTTGGAAGAGACCACATGGGTCATCTAGTCCAACCTCCTGTCATGCAAGAAAAGCACAAAATGCCTCTGATAGATTTCCATCCAGCCGCCCAGCTTGTGTACACTAAACAAAAATAAATAAATAAGGATTTCACTATCTGATTCACCCATGTGGACAGTTTTGATAAGGGATCTCAACATGTATTTTATATTATTATTATCATTATCATCACCATGATCATTCATATCCTGTCTTTCTACCAATAATGGGAATCAAGATGTCTAACTATATATACTATATATATATATATATATATATAGTTCTTAAGTATTCCTACTCTCTTTTTGCTATCAGGTATATTGTAATTGTCATATTCATTTATATTCTGCCTTCTTCCTAGTCCAGGACTCAGGGAAGCTTTCAAAATTTAAAATAATGCAGCTAAAAATGCACATAGTGCAAAAAGTTTAAAATACAGAAAAACAATCAGTGTCATTAAAACAGTTAAAACATACCCATTAAAAAAGAACAAATATAAACATATTCTGAAATCTGAAAGGCCTCTCCAACACCAACCAACATTCTGAAAGGCCTCTCCCCCAACAACCAACCCTCAAAGGCTTTACCTGCCTATGGAAAAATAGCGTGAAACATATTTTCATAGAACAGGTGCGTAATAATCTGTTGTTAGTGAAACAGTAGCTATGTAAAAATTTGAATACATCAGACTTTATTTATATGTCACAATTACTGTCTTTTAAGTATGAGACTGTCATTAACTCAGTTATAGTTTGCAGAATATGTTCATGTGAAAGTCCAAAATTGCTTTTGAATCATACTTTACCTTTAGAAAATTTATATTCTTAAATTGATGTAGTGAATAAAAGGTCTTAAGTGTTCAATCGAACACACTCAGGCTGATTGTCATCTGAATTTTAGCTAAGAACACCTTAGAAATAATTATTGTGTGTATCAATCAATGCACAGTTGCTTAAAATAAGATTTTAATATACATATGTAGTGATTCTTGCAGTTTCAGATTTAACTAAACTTAATTTTATAAACAAACATTATTTAGATAGTATGCTTCTTCATTGCAAAATTGGAGTAAAATGTATTGTTAAAAGAATATTTTTGTTTTAGGTATCATATCTTTTAGTGATGATTTTTTTTGCTACCGCTCAGATTCATTCATCTGAAATGGATTTATTCTGTTTTTAGTAAGAATTCCACTGTGCTACTGTAATGCATGTGCTTTTTTTGGCATATGTGTATGAGAATTCATCATTTTCTAAAAATCTTTGGAACTGTTACTTTGGTGTGAAGAACAGGTTGTTTGAGAGTTCGCATGTAATGGAAAAAAATCATTATTTGGCTTTCAGTGTTCATAAAAATAATGTTCAGGTTATTGTGAAGTTGATGTATTGCAGTCAGTTTACAAAAATATTGGTGATGTCATTTTGAAGCCTTGTGATGCTACTCAACTTTTCATTTTATCTGGTTAAGCAAAAGTAATACAGGTGGATGGTGATATTTACATGGTATACAACAGTATGTATATAAATAACATCTATCGAGATAAATAAGAATATAGTTACAGTCTTTGTCTTGTTTTATACAAAGGTTAGATTCTCTGAGTGATCTGTAACTCCAAAATAGCTAAGGACCATTAACAAGGATCTCAAAATGATTTCTAGATTCTAGTGAGTAATCATGGTTAACATAAATGCCAACAATTCTAATTGTGTTAAGTAGTCTGGGAAATATTGGTTCCATGTGAGGCAAAGGTTATGAGAAGGGAGTATGTATAACCTAAGTCTTGTCTTGCAAATAGGAATCACAAGGACTGTGTATTATAGATCATTGATCCTGTGTCTATTACAACATTTTTATTTTAAAAAATCTCATGGTATAGGCCTAGTTTTGTACTTGAAAATGTTTTATGCGCTATAAACTAAATTAGAATGCTTTTCCCCTGAAATATCTACAGGTTGTTCATTTTGAGAAATGTTATCAAAGTGTTTCAGTTGAAAGCCTAGTCGTTTATCACAGCATATCATTACACATTCCCATCTACAGCATAGTATTGTTTTTTCACAAATCCGATTCATCCATTTTCCTGCCCTGTAATGCTGGAGACATGAAATAGATATAGAAAGCAAGTTTTTAGTTTGGCAATCAGTAGGAAGACATTGCCAGATTGGGTTTTGAAAGCCAGTTATCCAATTTTATGCCTTGCAGAACAGTATTAGAAAAGATGTACAGTAGTGTATTGTTCACTTAACAGCCTCTGTCATTGTGCATCTCAAACCTTACATATTTGTGCCAATAGTGTGAAAGCCTGTCAGGTGGAAAAAGCACACTATTTGATAGTCTGAGCTCTTGCTTGTCTTGTAATGATGAAAAATCTGATGCACAACTTGTTCACTTGTCAGTTTGAAAACTCCCCATATTAGGGCCCCCATTGATACTGGATCACTGTCTATGGGGAGGGTGCAGGCAATACCTCACCTCTCACTCCACCTTGCTAGCCACTCAGAACTCTAGTTCATTCTAGTCCCTATTTTGTTTCAACCTTATTTTTAGCTTCCTCGGGCTAATACCTGATCTTTTGTCAGACAACATCTGGTTTGCTGCAGTCTTGCCTCTTTGCCTTATTTCCCTCATCCTGTCTGGGGTGGCTAATACCAGCTCACCCTGTTCATTTCATCCACCTTGAACTGAGTTGTTTCGTCTCTCAGATTGAGAATATCTGCAGCCACAAATTATCAACCAGACCTTTAAGGGTGTCAGTCTGTGAAGTGTTTCTGTCATTTGACTCCAATCATGCATTTACAAACCATGGTTCTTGGCTCTGGTCCAGACTGAGGTGTTAAAAGTATCTCTTCTCACACATATGGTTTTTAAAGAAATCCTCTTATAAAGTGTGTAGCTATACTAAAAATGCAGTATTTACAGAGGAAGTGGGTTAAATGGAGCCCATGAACTCCCAGAGCTATTTTGTGGCCACTATGACTCCTTGGTAGTCCTCAAAAATTGCCATAATCAACAGTTTTGACTTTCAAATGCCCTCTCAGTGTATGAAGGGCTTTTTCTCAATATTTGGGAGGAAAAATCAATACATGTTTTTGCTCCCAAAGGCACTCTGGGGGTGTGAAGCACATTTCTACCAGATTTTGCATATTTCCTGGGCAATATAGGACCAGGATCTTTTTTAAACCACTAAGCTGTTGACAGTTTGAATCCGGGGAGCAGGATAAGCTTCCTCTGTTAGGCCCAGCTTCTACCAACCTAGCAGTTCAAAAACATGCAAATATGAGTAGATCAATAAGTACCACTCCGGCAGGAAGGAACAGCGCTCCATTCAGTCATTCCAGCCACATGACCTTGGAAGTGTCTACGGACAATGCTGGCTCTTGTGCTTAGAAATGGAGATGAGCACCATCCCCCCAGAGTCAGACATGACTAGCCTTAATGTCAAGAGGACACCTTTACCTTTTTATAGGACTAGGGGCAGCCGTTTTTTGCAACAAGTGACTTCTAATTACTTGACGTTGTTTAAGGGGTAATATTTTTTTAATCCCTCTTAGGCGGGCTGATGTGCCCCCTAGCCTTCCACAGTTGCCCACTCTCGATATACAGCAAGCATCAAAGTTTCAACCCCATTTGCCTTTTAAACCTTTGATTCAATTATTAACTAGTAAAATCACCAGTCTTTAAGATAGAGTTGCTTAAGATAATATAGTATTATTGATTAATAATACTATGTTATCTCTGAGTCCCCCCTCGGGGGTTGAGAAGAGCGGGGTAGAAATGATGTAAATAAATAAATTAAATAAAATTGAAACATTTCCCCAAGAATTATTGAACTTTGTACAAAATCAGCATGTTCTGTGTTTTCTTTTTAGACTGGGCTGGTTTAGATGAAGATGAAGATGCACATGTGTGGGAAGACAACTGGGATGATGACAATGTGGAAGATGATTTCTCCAATCAGTTAAGGTAATTTGGACAGTTTCAGTATATCCATATAAAGAACAATCTGTAGGGTGAGATGAGAAAATGTGGACTTCGTGATATTGAAGAGCGACTCCCCCTCTCACTGTTGACCATGCTTGATAGGCGGATGTATGTGAATTGGGGTTCACCAACATCTGAGGCATCAGATTGCCCGGGTCTTGCCTAAATTGAGTGTCAGATTAGACCGTGATGAAAAATACAGTGTGTACCCAACATACATTTGATCATTTTCCAAAACAAATATGGAACTATGTTTCTTAAAGAGTGAACATTGGCTTTGTTCAGACTTAATTTTAAACTGAGTGCCACAAGAATTATTGTATATTCCCACTGGATAATATTCTCCCCAGCCAGAAGGCACAAGGAAAATATGAGAGTTCTGCTTCTATTCTATATTAACAAGATTTTAACTTATTAATTGTAAATATGTTAATATAACATCTGCTTTAAAATTGTAAGATGAAACTGGTTTGTTTCCCTTGATCATAGTTAACAATAACTACATTTTATCTTTTTGGTCAACAAGTAATCAGGGAGACTAGGCTCATTCCAACTGCATATGTGTTTTAGCGTTGTGCCTAAACTTAAATGGACCATCTCCACTGAATTTGACATTAATATAAGTATGGTGATTTATTGTCAATTTGAAAAAGTACTTTAAGGTCAGTTTTCGGAACTTGACTAGGTTGATCCTCTACTATAGAGTGAATATTGAAGAATTGGTCAGAATTCAAAAAACACAGCAGATGCCTAAATGGAATGATACCGTATTCAATGAGAACACCGTTAATTACCAAATTTCAGTTGCTTCATGTATTTTCTACAACAGGGTACTTGCAAAACTACAACTCCCATGATTCAATTGCATTGAGCCATGGCAGTTAAAGTGTTGTCAAACAGCATTGATTTTACTCTTATGTTATTATCCTAAGTCATACATGCTATGCTGTTACTAGGAGAACGTGAAGATATGATAAACGTAATGAATTAGATCCAGACTAAGTTAAATTGCACTTAAACCTCATTGAAATCGGTGTGAAAAGTTAGACATGAATGGCTCCTCTCAAGACATGAATGGCTACTCTCAAGTAAATCCCATAGAATTTAGTGAAGTTTCCATCTAGATCGACTGGTATAAGATTACAGCGAGTATAAAAAACCAATTAGTTATATCTTACTTCAGCCATTGTTTTAAATATTTTTTTAAGATACATCTGAAATTTTATATGACTGGGATGATTTCTCTCTTTTTCAGGGCAGAACTAGAAAAACATGGCTACAAGATGGAAACCTCATAGCCTCCAGTGATATTGCCATTTGGCAATGGACTGTAACTTTGAATGCAAAAGTGTATGGAATGCAGGATGGAAGAGAAGACTATCCATTATTTCCTAAGTTTTGTTTTCTGTTTTGTATAAATAAAGAAAATTAATCTAAATGGTCTGTTTCTTAAGTTTACTGTTCAGTTTACTTCTGAATTACTGGTAGGTTATCCTTGTGGAAAGAAAAAGTGGGATATAAATAAACAATAACAATGATATATATTGCTGGCTGTTCTAAATATAGATTTAATGTTTTGACTATGGATGAAATCAGACTAGAGAAAACTAAAAAACAACCTTTTGTAGGATTTCATCTCTTCATATGAAAACTAAGAAAATCTTTTCAATAGTTTTCTATTGCTTTGAACGTGATTGTCGTTCTTGGCAAGGGGTTGGACTGGCTGGCCCACGGGGTCTCTTTCAACTCTATGATTCCTTAATATATCTTAAAATTAATCTCAACATACAGGTTTGTTTGACTTGTACTGGTAGAATTACAATACCTCATTATAGAAGCAAATATAAAGGAGCATTGGAATGAAAAGCTTCCTAACCCTTTTTGGCATGGTTTGGCACACTAGAGGTATTGCTGAATATAGCCTCGTTTCCCATGAATACGTTTAAAAATTGGCAGCATGATTATGGCTGATTCTATATCACCAAACTTCCAAAAAAGAAGCAAATGTATTTCTTGTACTTGGTTAACCTTGGTGTGAAATGAGTAAACTCAAGCATTCATACTGAATATGAGGCCAATTTTAAAAAGCAGAGCAGGAAATATACTATTAACCTAAATATTAGCAGAACACTTTCTTTGAAACTTGCTTCTCTAAATAGTCTTGAGTGTAGCGTGATATAATGTGATAAAGGTTTGTGACCAGCTTCAGGGAGACATGGGTGGATGTATTGAATCAGCCATCCTGTTTTGAAATATCTAGTGTTATTTGTAGTACATTAGTACATCAATGTACAAAAGAAAATGTCCTTAGACCCAACCAGTTCCTTTGCCAACCTTGACAGTTCAACTTCAAATGGCCTGACACCTTTATTCGATTGTGTATGGTTTGGCAAAAGAAAGTAAATGACTACTTGAGCAGTTTAGTCATACATCTATTACTCATGGCACATGAGTCATTTAACAAATATATAGAATGTTCATATATAGAAAATAGAATGGCCCACAAATGCCTTAAGAGTTTTTAGTTCTCTTCCCCACACAGTATTTTAGCACTGCTCTGTGAATTACAAAAAGGGGATCAAATATACGTCATAAATAGCCGAGAAAATAAAAGCTGGAGTGAAAAGCTTAACTGACCCTCTTCGGTTTTATTTAGATGAGCACAATCAACTAAAATATGGTGAAAGATGGAAAAATATCTCTGAAAAGTGGTTTTCTTCTCAAAATATGAGTTATGAGTTGATCCATGGTGTTGACTCGTGCATAGAAGTTTTGTGTCTAGGCTTGAATTGAAGTTTCTCAGATACATTTCTTTAAATACTCATTTAAAATAGAGTAAAATTTTGCTCACATTACATTCTTGTTGATAAAGAGTGATTAAAGTTTTTTGCCTTCTATGTAACCTGAAAGTTGTAATATATATAGGGATCTTCTGCACCTGAGGGAGATAAGAGGAGTAGCAAAAATTACATACCAGTGGGAACCTCTGGTGAATCAGTGTTTCTGCCAAGAATAGGAGGATGACACTGAATCCAAGCCAATAAAAACTGCTCTAAAATTATTAAAAATAACATTGCACAATAAAACCACATTGTGCAAACATAGTCACTTTAGATGTTATCAACCATAAGACGGTAGTGACATTTATCTAACACTTCTGCTTCATTTTATATATGAAAAAGGGTTGCGCTTGCTCTTCTGGGAAAGAAGTGTACAGAGCTAATTCACCTCCTTTCCATCTTTGTGTTCTGCTGCTCTAAGCATTTTCCTGGCTGGCTGGCTGGCTGGTTTCCAATTTCTGCTCTAGCCTCGGGATAGATGTAAGTGGCATACCTCAATAAGGAAGTTGTATGTTTTTTATCTTTGCTCCTTTAATATTAAAAGTAAATTTCCGCCCCGTGGTTCTTCATATGCCAAAAGGGAAAGACACGCTGGCTACCTCATATACCTAATTTGGTCCAAAGAAAACAAGTTTCTTTCATGCCTGGACCCATAAACAGATACCTGAGATAGAACTCAAAGACATAGCTGTATTAGTCTGGAATTTCAGTAGACTATGAAAACTTGTGCTACCAACTTCTTTCAGTCTCAAAGGTACTACAAAATCCCCTTGTAGACAGAGATTGAACTGTTTGACTTGTTAAAAAATATTTATATAGATCTCTTCTTGCTACCACATGATGTAGATGTTAGAATAGTTGGAAGCACTGCAATGGGAAGCAAAGTCAACGGAGGGCAGAGCCATCGTTCTAACTCTATATCTGCAGGGAATTCATTCCAGCACTTTGTATGGGTATGCGAAGCCAAGGGTTACAGCAAACATATTGAGCATACAATTTCACGCAGAAGCATACTATAAAGCAGCGTTTTTCAACCTGGGGGTCGCAAGGGGGTTTCAAAGGGGTCATCAAAGACCATCAGAAAACATTTCTGATGGTCTTAGGAACCCCTTTGCCAGAGAAGCTGAAGATCTCTCCGCCTGTCCTTCTCTTCCTTTTTGGAAACAGCAAATCCACCAAATGCCCTCCTCCGCTGTGATTGCCCAGCTGAGTTCCTCAGCCAAGGGGAGGGTTGTTTCTGAGACTCCAAGTGGGGAGATGAGAGCAAGCGAACTCGGTGCATGGCAATGTGGTGCGCATGTATGGGCGAGGGAGAGCTCGTGAGGATGGAGGGAGGCTCGTGCCCGCAAGTCCCTTCAAGGCATGGTGGCTCTGGAAAGTTTGGCCTAATTCTATCATTGGTGGGGTTCAGAATGCTCTTTGATTGTAAATGAACTATAAACCCCAGCAACTACAACTCCCAAACATCAAGGTTTTTTCCCTCCCAGACTCCACTAGTGTTCACATTTGAGTCCACAGTACTCTCTAGATCAGGGGTGCTCATTAGGTAGCTCGGGAGCTACTAGTAGATCTTCGGCCCTCTTCCAGGTGATCTTCAGGCCTCACCAGCCGGATGGGCCACTCCTGCCATGCGCGCGCACACCCTGCATGCACGCGCATTCCTGCTGCTGGCTTCCGCTCTCGCGGTGCTTCTTTCGCCTGCAGGGCATCGCAGGAAGAAGGCAGCACAAGGCGGGGCCTCTGGAGGGAGCGCCCTGCCTCTCGTCCAGAAGCAGCTGTGCAGCTCAGTGGCCGGCGAGACAGGCAGGACGGAGCGCTCCCTCTGGATGCCCCACCTTGTGCTTTCTCCTTCCTGCAATGCGGAAGAAGCGCTGCGCGGGCGGAAAACAGCAGCAGGTGGCAAGAGCGTGTGGCGGTAGCGGGGGCAGGTAGATCTTTTGGACTTGGTTGCTTTAAGAGTAGCTTGCATGCTGAAAAAGTGTGAGCACCCCTGCTCTAGATGTAGGTGAACTACAACTCCAAAACTCAAGGTCAATGCTTGCCAAAGCCTTCCAGTATTTTCTGTTGGTCATGGGCGTTCTGTGTGCCAAGCTTGGTTCAATTTCATCATTGGTGGAGTTCAGAATGCTCGTATGCTAACTATAAATCCCACCAACTACAACTCCCAAATGACAAAATCAACACCCCCCCCCCCCAAATCCCACCAGTATTCAAATTTGGGCGTATCGGGTATTTGTGCCAAATTTGGTCCAGTGAATGAAAATACATCCTACATATAAGATATTTACATTACGATTCATGACAGTAGCAAAATTACAGTTATGAGTAGCAATAAAAATAATTTTATGGCTGGGGGGGTCACCACAACATGAGGAACTGTATTAAGGGGTTTCAGCATAAGGACAGCTGAGAAACACTGTCATAGAGTCATGCTGGAGGACCTAAGAAATGCATAGAGGACATATTTTGTTGGACTTGGATAAATGAAATAACATGTGCTAGTCCTGTAGATATAAGAATCATATAGCATTTATACAACACCATCAACGTACATCAACCAAGTCATTTCTGAACAATTCTCTCCATGGACTGAAATGCCTTGACTGAATTACTGAGAAATATTGGGACATTCTTAATCTTAAGTGTTGCCTTGACATACCCTCTTGCAAACAGAATGGGCTTGGATCCCTTGGAGGCAAGTGTTGGAGGAAGAAGTGGAAGGTACGTTTGCTGATTCTACCATCCTGAAAAGCAGTTCAGAAAGTGGTGCTGGAACTAAGAACACAATCTCTTCTGGTCAATGAATAGTCCACATCATATTGATTAAAAATAGCTATATCTAAAGTTTGTTTATCTAAAAATTACACTTCTCATGTTTTATCAAAGTCATATATTTATTTATTCCATTTATACTCCACCTTTCTCCTGCCAAGGGATCCAAGTACATTTTAAATCTAAAATGTATTGCAACAAAAATGTTTAAAAACATAAACACCACTTTTATGAAAATGAATCATTATAAGCAATCTGAAATGCATTTTAAAACACAGTTTAAACATCGTTTTAAAGCACATAATAAAAACAAAGCACACCACTTTGAATCCTGTTTTACTACTTTAAGATTTACCTACAGCTAAGTAAGAAGTTATTCACTTGCCCATGGAGAGAGAGCAGAGAGAGAGACACATCCTCACCTCTGTGGTAGGGAATGCCACAGTCTTACAATTAGTAAGTACTATATAGACGAGCAACATTTAAACAATTTAAAATGTACAAAATAAAAAAGCAGTTTTAAAAAACAGGACAAGAAGCAATATAGTCCCATCTTAGCAATGGGGAAAATATCAACTGGCTCATCAACTGGCATTGTGGTGATGGTTAGAGATGAGCATCCTCATTTTGTTTCCCTCCAAGTGTGATGTTTGCACTGTAAAACACTACCTAGATGCTAAGGGCATGAATGCCACCGCAATTCATTGCAAAATCGTTTATGGAGAGGACATAATGTCAAGGCAGCATGTGACAAAATGGGTACTGAATATATTGTGGGACCATGAAGATACTTCGCAGAGCCAACCAAAACAAACGTCATGGGATGTTGACGGTGGGAGTCTGCCTCCTTCATGACAATGCACCTCTGCACACTGCTCATTCAACACAAGAGTTGTTGACTTCATTTGGTTGGGATGTTTTAAGCCACCCCTCTCACAACCCTGATCTTGCACCCATCTGTTCACTAAATTGAAGGAACACCTTGGTGGAAAACACTCTTCCAACAATGAGTAGGTGAAAATCAGAGTGACGAACTGGCTGAAAAATGTGAAGGGAAACTTCTATGACACAGGTATTAAAAACTCATCCCATAGATGACAAAATGTATTAAACTGAATGGTGATTATGTGAAAAAATAATGTAATGCCTATGCCCAGTGACGCAGTGGGTTAAACCGCTGAGCTGCTGAGCCTGTTGACCGAAAGGTCGCAGGTTCGAATTCGAGGAGTGGCATGAGCTTCCACTGTCAGCCCCAGCTTCTGCCAACCTAGCAGTTTGAAAACATGCAGTTGTGAGTAGATTAATAGGTACCGCACTGGCAGGAAGGTAACGCCGCTCCATGCAGTCATGCTGGCTACATGACGTTGGAGGTGTCTACGGACAACGCCGGTTCTTCAGCTTAGAAATGGAGATGAGCACCAACCCCCAGAGTCAGACATGACCGGACTTAATGTCAAGGGACAACATTTACCTTTGCCTTATGCTTCAATCCATGTAAGTTTTCTTTAAATATATTCATTCTTTGTATTTTTTAAAAAAATCTTGTAACCTTACTTTCCAGATAACCCTCATATCTATCTATCTAATTTCCTGGACCAGTTCAGTGATTGGACACCTCTGAGCGGAGATATAGGTTGCTGCAGTCTTAAAATTGTGTCCTCAAGTTTTGGTCATCAAAAGAAAATATAAAATTGCATCTGAAGAGTTCAAAACTACTAGATTAAGGTGCAATTCATTGCCAATAAATTGAGGATATTAAAGGTGGAAACTAAGGAGGAAGCTTCTAACAAAAGAGACAGTAGCCCAGAACAGTTTCAATAATGTTATATTCCTGTGCATACGCTCATTATAAAACTGTATTTTCTGTGTCAAAATTCTCAGGGAGTGAAGAAACTAAGCCACTGACATGGACCTTTTCATAAAGGAAAGCTTATTTTCAAATTGACCAAGCATGCTGAAACAATTCCTTAGTGATTTCCTCCAGCCGTGATCAAGGCACCTCAGTAGAGGTGTTTTAACAATCTCATAGTTTATCATGAATACTCCTCTTCGTATTGACACATTTTGCTTGATAACTAAGCCTAGCTTGCAAGGGCCGTAAGTGACACATGCTGGGGTTTTACAATTTGTGTATTGAGCTGCTTTGATATCACTGATTGTGGCTTCTATGGGTTCATCAGAGCTCAATCTGAGATACTTGTCCCTGGTGCAGCAGCTGAGAGCTTTTGATGATAGGGCTTATCATATGCCTGATGCTATCTTAGCAAATATTTGTAGTGTTCACCAATGATACTTCTGTTTTTCACACTGTCACAGGAGAAAAATTGGCTTGACATTGGCAATGCTATCTGTTACCTGTCATCTAAACTACAGAAGTTTCATTTTCAACATAAAACTCATCTCTCGCTGACTTAAACCCAGATTATTTTTGGATTTTGTTACACCTCCCTTGGTTTACCTGACTCTTGGAGCTGCTATTCTCTGCCATCTGTCAATATAACCAGAAAGGAGCTTTAAGTAAGTATGATTGCCAAGTGTTGTAGTACTTCCCCCCACCTCTTCCCCCATCTTTTTAGTGTTTGATGGTCTCCTTTAAACACACATACACGCACACACAGCAGGTGAAAAATACCTGTCTCTTCCTATTGATTCTAGGATTACTGCTCTGTATTTCGTGAAGGTTCTGACAATTTAAAGACTGGAAAACAAACTATGCCTTCAGTCACAGGTTGCACAATCTAACTAAAATCAATTGGGCCACATGGAAGTTTGTGATTAAGGGGGAAAATAAGACTTCATGCTTGATGGTTCACCAATATTTACGTTTCACTTACATAATCAAAACAGTGTTTATAATCCTGGCTGATGTTCTTCTTCTTCTTTTAACTTGCATGAAGTGACTTTGGAGTTTTTCTCCCTCTAATATCTTGGGAACTCCCGTATATTTAGTAAATTAAAAATACACCATGCCCACTGGAGAGTTTGTGAGTATATAATTAATTAAAAATACCCACATATTCAGGGCAGGAAAAATTGACCCTTTACATTCTATACCACTCTCAGAAGTATATAAATATACTTTATACAATTTGATACTCTAGCTGAATAAGAGGGTGTATATCCATAAAAGCATTTAATTGAGGAGAACCTAAGGGTTTAGGGCAGTGGTTCTCAACCTTCCTAATGCTGCGACCCCTTAATACAGTTCCTCATGTTGTGGAGATCTCTAACCATAACATTATTTTCATTGCTACTTCATAACTGTATTTTTTGGGGTGGGGGGTTGATTTTGTTAATTGGAAATTGTAGTTGCTGGGATTTATAGTTCACCTACAATCAAGGAGCATTCTGAACTCACCAACAATTGAATTGAATCAAACTTGGTACACAAAGCTCCCAGGACCAACAGTAAATACTGGAAGGTTTTGGTGGGCATTGACCTTGAGTTTGGGAGTTGGAGTTCACCTACATCCAGAGAGCACTATAGACTCAACAATGATGGATCTGGACCACACTTGACACGAATCTTCAATATACCCAAATGTGAACACTGGTGGAGTTTGGGGAAAATAGATCTTGACATTTGGGAGTTGTAGTTGCTGGGATTTATAGTTTACCTACAATCAAAGAGCCCCTTGTACTCCACCGATGATAGAATTGGGCCAAACTCCCTACATAGAACCCTCATGCCTTGAAGGGACTAGCTGGCATGAACCTCCACCCCACATTACACACTCTTCGTCACCCACACATGCGCATCATACTGCCATGCGTCAAGCACGCCTGCTCTCCCCTCCCCACTTGGAGTCTCAGAAACAGCCCTCCCCTTGGCAGGAAGGCCTGCCAATCACAGCAGAGGAGAGCTTTAGGTGGGAAAATTCGCAATCTGTTTCCAAAAAGAAAGAGAAGGACAAGCGGAGAGATCTTCAACCTTCTCTGCCAAAGGGCTTCGTATATATGTTTCCTGGTGGTCTTTGGCGACCCCTCTGAAACTCTCTCGCGACCCCCCTGGGGGTCCCGACCCCCAGGTTGAGAAACACTGGTTTAGGGCATGGTTGTAACCAGTGAATATTTCCTGATGCACAGTGGGTAATTCCTAAATTTGTGTAGAGCCTTTCCTTATACAGAAGAGATCAGAAAGCCCTTTCGTATACTGTTGACTGATTTAACCAGAACTCAAGCAACCAGAACTTTCAAACAACTGGCAAAAAATTAAAGAAATAATATTTTAAATAAAACTTAAAATCAATTCAAAATTTATTATGATGTAATACCAGTTTTTATAATACAATAAAACTGTGTTACATTAAGTTTCTCTTAATTTTCTTTTAATTACTGTATTTCAATATTAATTTCAGGTCAATTCAGAGTTTAATTATGGTCTAGTATGGGGTATACTATTAGTTATGCCTATTTTTATTAGTAACTCTCAAACAACCAGGAACTACATTTCTCCAGTATTGTTGCACTCCAGGCCTGGAAACACCTATGACCACCGCACCAAAAAGATTCCAGGAATATAAGCAAACAGTTTATTGTAAAACATATAAAAGCATATTAAAAAGCAGGAATCAGAAAAGGAAGATATATAATCCAAAAAGGTTTTCCAAAAGGTGATAACCAAACAACAATACAAATGTCTCATAAAGTTCCAGAGGTGACAAAGTCCAGGAACAGCCAGAAATCACAAGTGTAGCATAAGTCCATAAACAAGAAGGTATTACTAGAAGTACATGAACAGGAACATAGAAATCTTCCAGGTTATTAAAATCCAAAACCAAGGCTTGACTTGAACCTGGAACAAGAGAACTCAGACTAGCTTCTCACTCTAATGCAGCGTTGCCTGAATTGCCCTTAAAGTAAACAACTTGTTGTTTTATAGACACTCATGAAAAAATTACGTCTCCTGTGAATTTTCTCCACAACTTTCCACTCCTCTGTTGTGTCAGCTCCACTGGCTGCCTGTCCAATTCCGAGCACAATTCAAAGTGCCGGTTTTGACCTTTAAAGCCCTATATGGTTCTGGGCCAGCTTACTTGTCCGAGCGTATCTCCCCTTATGTCCCACCTTGAAATGTATGATCCACCGGGGAGGCCCTGCTCTTGGTCCCACCTTCGTCGCAAACACGTTTGGTGGGGATGAGGGAAAGGGCCTTCTCGGTGGTGGCCCTTCGCCTGTGGCACTCGCTCCCCAGTGAAATTAGGTCAACCTGAGTCAGTCTAACTACACGTGTCAGTTAGGTTACTACTGTTGTTTTAATGTAATGTTTTAATGCTTTACTGCTGTTGTGTTTTACTGTTTTAATGCACTACAGTTGCTTTGTTTATCCTTGATTTTGTGAGCCGCCCCGGGCCACCTGAGAGTGGCGGCTAAAAAGTCGAATAAATAAATAAATAAACCTCTTCCCTCCTTTCCTTTAGGAAAGAGTTGAAGACGTGGCTATGGGACCAGGCGTTTGGTTAGATATTGGGAGCAGACAGACAATAAAACAATGACAGTGTTTGAAAACGGACTGTGACTGGCTTTGGGTCTACGGAATTCGGACTTTGTGTATTCTGTGTATTTTTAACTGGTTTTTAATCTGTTTAATGTATTCTTTATGGTGAAATTAGTTGTTTTAATGATTGTATATGTATCACTGTCTGTTTTTAGCCACCCTGAGTCCCCCTTCGGGGATGGAGAAGGGCAGGATATAAATAATTAAAATAAATAAAAATAATAATTTTCCACGTAATCTCTCAGACTGACATGATCTATTTTCTATTTTTATCTCCGTAACTGCAGGTGGTTTCTCCCAGGAACGCTCCTTATCACTCAGCTCTTCGATCGATCCCTTATCTGCTGTTGCTCCTTCTGGCTCCTCTGACTGGCCTTGAAGCCCTGCACTTTCCGAGCCTGTTTTCTCACAAAGAGAACCATCAATTCCCAAATCTGAATTTCCCAGACATGAGGACCCATCACTTTGAGCCACAGGAAATCCCACAATGCTCTCTAAATCAGCAGTTAAACCACCAGCCTCTTGCTGATCAAGTAAATACTAATCCCCATAGGTATCAGTTAACTGAGAGTTGATTGTACCCTGAAATTGTGAATCTTTCTAACAGTTCTTGATGTCACTCACTTGGAAATAAATTCCTCTGCAGCCAAGTACAAATGTCAAAGGGAAGACTGTTAAGACACAGATTTCTTTTCTCTGCAAAAGTTTTAACCACTCAAAAGGCCTAAATGAATTCATCTTCTTTCCCAAATTGCCCTTCTGAATTTGCCTAAGTTTTCTCCAAAATGATCCTCAGACTGGGAAGGATGCATCTAAAACATACTCACTGACAAATGATTTTGTGCAGTTTCCTAACTGATGACACCCAACATCCTAACACACGCACACACACACACAGCCCTAAATAGGCCCCTTTAGACAATAAATGTGAGGCTTTTTATTTGAATATGTAAATAGGTTCAAAAAAAGGATGCATGCACTACTGTAGAGAATATTATTGTCGTGTTACACTTAAGAGCCTTTCAGAACAATTTGCTAACACTTTATGCTCCTGCTCAAAGTGCTGAAATTGCTCTGTTCATGCAATTTTTCAAATATTTCACCTGAGCAAGAGAAAAGGGGGAAGAGTCTGCCAATGGGATAGTCATTTAGTCTTTTTTAAGAAGTAAGAGAAGTTCCTTTCTCCGCCAACCCCCCCCACACACACACAATTTTTGAGAAAGAATTGTATGTTGCACGCTGACTTTATTGCATGCTAAAATCGCACATAATTGCATCACAGATTGACATGACAACATGTTAATTGATTGTAGCTGCTTCACTATTGCCTCTAAACTGTTGTGTATCTTAGGGAAACTGTAGGATATTATCATTTTACTGAAAGATTCACACATTCTCTATTTAGAATAAGTTCCCAATAAGAAAGCTATGATTTTTATCATTTGTTTTTGTGCATGTGCAATTTTAAGGATAAAAGAACAATGGTTGCAAGCAGAAGGAGCAATCTGCTACATGATCACAGAAATATTTGAAGCATTCAGATTATATCACAGGTATATTGTTTACAGCAACACATTACCTAGGATTCCTGATGATTATTTAAGAAGTCGTGCTAAAAGGGAAAGGGGGAGTGCTGATTTTCGGTGAAAGCGCTAGAACCTACTATGATATGTGGAGAAACTATAAAGATTATTACAAGAAAGAAACTAACAATAAACTCTAGTATTATTAAAATATGTTAATGAATCAACTGTAACTGCTGCCTGTATATTATAAACCTGATATAAGGTAAAGATAAGGGCATCCCTTGACATTAAGTCTAGTCAAGTCTGAATCTGGGTGGTGGTGCTCATCTCCATTTCTAAACCGGAAAGCCGGCGTTGTCCGTAGTCACCTCCTAGGTCATGTGGCTGGCATGACTGCATGGAGTGCCGTTACCTTCCCACCAAAGCGGTACCTATTCATCTACTCACCTGATACATGATATAAATATATATATAGAGAGAGAGAGGTCTCCCTTCAGGTCCCAACTGCCTTTGCTCTGGCCTCTTGTGACATAAATGCAGCCAACTTCACAAAATAGTAGATTTTGGAGGGGGGGGGGTTGACCCTGGATGATGGAAGTACCCTATATCTAGAGATCACTGTGAACCCCACCAATGATGGAACTGGACCAAACTTGGCATATGTACCCATCATGACCAACTTTAAGAACTGATGGCGTTAGGAGGCATGGACAGATTATGGGAGTTGATGTTTACTCACATCCTTATGCATTTTCTAATGGGACAATTAATTGAATCTAAAACTTTTTTTAAAAAATGACAGTACAGGCACTCCCTAAGTTACAAACATCTGACTTACAACAAATCACAGTTAAGACGGGGTTGAGACAAAACTACGCTTTGGAAGGAAAATTCACTCTTAAAAGAGTTATCATGGGGGAAAGGGGTCTCCACTGAAACCTTATGATCAATACTTGTTTCCACAACAAGCCAATTTTTTCAAAAATCAGTTATCACAGGGACAGAAAGTGAGGTGAAATCATCTGAACAGAGGCACAGACAGTAAAACAAACTCCACAGGGGTGTTTACCCTTCCCTATGCTACATATTTGGTGAGACTTGCACTTAAGAATGTATTTTAGAACAAACCTACATAAGCTAGCTTATTCGTAACTAGGGAACTGCCTATACTTTGTATTAATCTAGTATTTATCATTACAAAAGACCTAACCAGGGCATTGCCGGGTACCTAAATGAAAACTCAGGCCAGTGTGTGTGTGTGTGTGTGTGTATGTATGTATGTATGTATGTATGTATGTGCCTTTGAGTCACTTGCTTTAGCAGCACTATTGCTGTGAGACAACAGGGAGGTGTGATAAAGTCCTAAGACTGCCTATCACAGACCATATTCTTGACAAGTGTCACCATTGAGAGGTATTATGAGTGATTTCAAATTCATCCAGTATCAGTTGCATTGGCATTGCAGATAAACATACAGCCTGCAAACTCGTTGTGGTCTTAGGACTTGAGTTTGGTTTTTAAAAGATTTTTCTCCGTAAACAAACATATGGAAGCTAACTTTGGTGAGGTAAGTGGGTGAGCTCTTTATATTTCCTACAGTATCTTTGAAAAAAGGAACTACAGTAGTGCAAGAAACCAAGGTTTTAAGCATGTGTAGAAGTATGGTCACAGGACTGCTGAATGGAAAATTGGCACAGTTGCATTACTGAAGAGAGATGGTCAACCTCATAACAAACTCATTAGCTTGAAGATACTCAACCTGTTATGGATCCATTAGCTACTCTTACACGATTGTAAAAGAATAGCAGGTTGGTGTGATAAAGTCCACACACACTTTTTTTTCATGTCAGGAGCGACTTGAGAAACTGCAAATCACTTCTGGTGTGAGAGAATTGGCTGTCTGCAAAGACGTTGCCCAGAGGACACCTGGATGATTTAATGTTTTACAATCTTTGTGGGAAGCTCTTCTCATGTCCCCGCATGGGGAGCTGGAGTTGACAGAGGGAGCTCAACCCGCTCTCCCTGGATTCGAACCACTAACCTGTCAGTCAACAGTCCTGCTGGCACAAGGAAAGGTATAAATCAGTACAATATTGCACAGGTACAAAGCTGAGCTTATTATTTATTTTTAATCAAATAGCAAATTGGATACTGGGGGATTCTGGAAGCCACAGCCGTAAATGTATTTATTCTAAGCTCTGCAAATATGTATGCTTGGTTTCTGCACAGTAATACTTACATATACGTTATCAGAGTTTGCTCCCTGTGAAATCTGCAGCGCATTCTTTTTCTTTGGATGCCGAAGCATCCTAGAACTCACCAGATTGTCTTTTTAGCAGAGAGAGCATCACTGTGTGTTTTGTGTGGATAACCTACATTTAGTATTGTCTAGTAAGCATCCCCTTAGGTTCCCCCCTGCCTTGTAAAACACCATGAGCAGGGCATGGAGGAACAGGAGAGATAAGGAGGTGTGCAGAGACTTTTTCACTTGGATATTGTAACTCTGCGAGCCCCTTCCCTTGGTGTCCTGATTAATTTTATCGGTTCGTAGCCTTACCTTCATACTAGGCAATTTTCTTATTTGTGACCATGGGAGGCAAGTGACAGCAACCCTGAAAATTGGCTGAAATGTAAGTGTAGGTAGGTACCCAAATTTGAAGTGTTCAATATTTATTTCAAAAACACTGGCTGTCTTTCTGACAAAATGTTTAGCGTACAAACCATTTGATGTCACAAAGAAAACATCCTCAACAGTCTGCAGCAAGACATCACAGAAGTCACTGCATATAACAGAGCAGGATGGTGGAGGCATAAAGAAAGCAGGAAGTGTATTTTTAGAAGGCCATTTACACCGGAAAGGGCATATATTTATCCATCACTAAAACAGAGGAAATGCATCACCAACAAAGGAGAAAAGGGCACACTTGTTTGCTATGTTTTTATTTGTTCATTGCCTCAGGAACTTTTGTAGGCTGGGGAGGGGGTGATATAGGAATATATAGATATATCTTCCTAAGGAAATGTTAAAATACTGTCATTAATTTGAATAGAAAAATAGTCAATCAGTGGGGAAGATGGGGACTAGGCAGCCTGCACTGTCTGATGTCCAAGTTAAAAGTGATTACCAACTTAAACATTCTCTCAAAATCAATTTGCATGTAAGCCTTCAGAGATTTGGCTCTTCAAACAGAATTAAAAATACAGTCACATTCACTGCAGTTATGGGTGCGGACCCATGGTTAAAGTGGAAAAAATGGGAATTCAAAAACCTTTTTAAAGTAATATCATCTTTCTAGGAAACTCATTATCCTCCAGTTGTTTCCTACTAGAGAACCTGACCACAGAATCGCACTAGAGGACCTAAAGGTTCCTAGAGATTATATTTTAATCACATTTTAAAAGTCAAACCCAACAGTATTACACTGTTCCCTCACTTATTGCTGGGGTTAGGTTCCAGGACCCCCCATATTAAGTGAAAAACCACGATGTAGGAATATTTATTTTAATATTTATACATTATTTTAGTAGTTATACACTATTTTAAGTCTTTATAAACTTAAAATAAAGTGAAGAAAAGGAAGGAAAGGCCCTTCAAGGCTGGAGGGAGGGAGTACTGAGGAGGAAAAGCATTTTGGAGAGCGGCAGCGGCAAAACCCCACAAAACAGCAAAAATACCATGATATATATTTTCAATTATTATTTTTTAAATCCGCAAAACATTCCCGCAAAACAAGGGAACACTGTACATACCATGAAATGATGATGGTGATGATGATGAATTACATTACCAGCCTTTCCCTGTGGGTCGAGGTGGGATACAACATCATTAAAACAAATATTAAAAGACATACAACAAGATACACAAAGTTAAAATACAAGGTAAAATCTAAATTAAAATTCACCATTTAAATTTACCAGATAGGCCTGCCAGGAGAGATGGGTCTTCAAATATGTTTTAAATTCTGGCCACTGATCTTGCTGTCGAAGCTTTTCTAGCAGGTTGTTCCACAGTCTTGGGGTGGTCGATGAAAAGGTCCTCTTGGTGATGGTCGCCAGTCAGGATGTAGCAGGCTAAAGTAGCCACCCCCAAAGGATCTAAGTGTTTGGGACAGATTGTACGGGAGAAGGCAATTCTGTAGGCAACCTAAACCCAAACCATGTAAGCCTTTAAAGGTTAAAACCAACACTTTGTACTTGTGTTTTATTTTATTGTATTTTACATTTTGTTCATTTTTATGTTTGTTTTAGGCACTTTGTACCATCTGTAAGCTGCCCCGAGTCCCTTCAGGGAGATGGTGGCAGGATATAAGAATAAAATTATTATTATTATTATCACTTTGCTTGGAAAATAGTTGACAACCAGTGGGGTGACTTTAGGATAGGTGTAATATGCTCACTCCTGGATGTTCCTTTGACCAATCTGGTAACTGTGTTTTGAAGTAGCTGGAGTTTCCGAACTTGGTACAGTGATAACCCAATGTAAAGCGTATTGCAGAAATCCAACCTTGAGGTTACTAGCACATGCACTACTATCTTTAGATCCTCCAAATCTAGTAAGTTGCACAGCCGAAGCTAGCAGTAAGCACTCCTGACAGTCTCAACAACTTGGGCTGACATTTGAAGAGATAGATCCAAAAGCACTTACAAGCTGCGAACACAGTCTTTCAAGGAGAGTGTAACCGATCCAGGACTGGTTGACACACCTCCACTCCCAGATTAAGACCCTTGATGGCAAACACCTCTGACTTGTCTGGATTCTGTTTCAATTTGTTTTTCTTCATCCATCCATTACTTCCTTCAGGCATTCATTCAGAGGAAACATGCTATCCTTATCCTTAGCTAAATTTGTTTTGGAAGGCATGGAGAAATTTATTTGGGTGTCATCAGCACACTGATAGCACACCACCCCAAGCCTCCAGATGATATCTCCTAGTGGTTTCATGCAAATATTAAAAAGTATTCAGGGATAGAACGGCACCTTCTGGGATGCCACATAACAGTTCCTTTTTTGAAGAGCAGCTATCCTCCAAGCACCACCATCCAGAACCTGCCTGAGAGACACGATTGGACGTGCATACCTGAAGGTTACTTACTTTCTTGTGCAGTATCCTTACTATCACATCTGTATCATCTCCCATCCTGATCATCTTGATTTGAAGATACACAGTGACGATACTTGGTTGTTTTCTATGACTTATGCTAAAGCAAAAGAAGTGAACATTAAATTGGAAGCTCTTCAAATGATTGGTCTCCTTCAAATAGGATGCAGGTCCACCTTTCTGAAATGTTTTAGGGACATTTCATAATCCTAGCTTTACTTCCTTCTTCCCTTTCTGGTGAAAGACTACATATAAATATCCATGTACTTTTTTGAAAAAATAAAACTTTCATGCTTTGCCTCTTAGTCTAATCTGTTTCTTGAATAAGCTTTGAGATACACTTTTGGAAATCCCTACAGATTGATTTTCAAATTGCTTTTTAAGTATTAAGAGAGCCTCGAGATACTCTGTGCCATTTTATCTGGCTCAATATATCATTTCTTAATGATTGTATTTTACATGCAATTTAATATGTGGCGTAAGGGCACAAATACATGGTTTTGAAAAATTTGTATTTTGGATGTTAAACAGTAGAAGAGTAAAATGCAGCTGCTGGAATCCTCCAGAAGAGTATGGGGTTGAAAAAGGACAGTCCAAAGGGGTCAAGGGCAACAAGAACAGCAAAGGGGCACAATTGTCCCCAGGACCACCTTGCCCATTTCTGTACTAAAAGCTCAGAGGTGCCCTGGCTGCTTTCTTTTAGACTTAGGTAAGAGTTTGGTACATTGCTTTAAAGTAATTTGGCTGCTCATTCTTATTATTTTATGAATTTTAAAAAGGTGGCCTATCTATCCTCCAACTATCCTGATTTGGTAGAGATATTTATTTATTTTTTATTTACTATACTTTTATACCACCCCTCTCAGCCCAAAGGCTACTCGAGGCGGAGTACAATGGCAAACGAATGCCCACAGATAAATACATAACATAGTTCCATTTAATATTTTGTTGCTCTACATATGCAGTAAAACCCTGAAGTAACAGGGATAAAAGGGTGTTTGTGTGTGTGGCTAAATGACATTTGGGGAAAGTGTAGGCAGAATTGGATTAACAGCTGAAAAGCATGTGCGCTTAAAACCTGATTCCGCCCTCAAAATGTGTAACTTTTTCTAGTTTGGTGTTGGAAACTGCATGTTATGTCATTCACATTATCTCTCTACATCTTTTGTAATTTAAGAGCAGTGCCAAAATGAATGTTAAGAGCAGTAGGTTAAACTAGAAAAAAAACCCTTTAAAATTGCTCCCAAAACAAGAGGGTGTACAATAGCAGCCGAAGAGACAAATAGTGGGGATAAATTACAAACAGTTTACAATAAATTACATCCAAATTATGATTGGTTCTCTATGCTACAATTATATTTGGCCTATTTGCACTTCGCAAGTACATTAAGTATGATAACATAGCTGTAACAAAATAGGCCACAGCAGCCCAAATTAATGATATTACTTTAAACAACCTGATTTAAATGCACCACTTGAAAAAAAATTACACCAGTTTAGGGTGAAAACATGTCAAGTGACAGAAATAATTGCATTTTGGAAGAAGATAATCCATTTAAAGGAGAAGGGATTAAAGTCACCAAAGTTACAAACAGTACATGTAATTTTCCTGGTTTATCTCCTCCCTCACTTTTTGTCATTCTTTACTGGCATATATATTACTTAATGTGACTGAAACTTTTGTAACACTTCCATCTTTCTCTATAAAGTTCCCAGACTCCATAGTATGGTGATACTGTTCTATACTTCCAAACTCTCCTCACCAAACTACTTTTGAAAATGAAGGAAATTTCAGAAGCACTTTGAATTATTGTTTCAAGGTAAGTTGTTTAAAAACAATAGTCCACATTTATATCATGCCAAGTTTTTAAACTTTGTGTTTTTTAAATACATTACAACTGTACCCCTGGTTTGCTCCTGATATGATAAATAATAAAGAAATGTTTAGCTGCAGCTCTTTGGATAAGCCTGAGCTAGCATACTATCCTACATTTCACAGATGGAAGCCTCTCAAAACTACAAATCTCAGGATTCCATAGAATTGAGCCATGGACGTTAAAATTGTTTCAAACTTCATTAACTATACAGTGTAGATGGATGGACCTTAGGGCCTGTGTGACCAAAAAAAGTCAACATTTTTAGTGGGGAAGAACATACAAGCAAGGCTAGTCTCCAGAAGTTTGCTTTACCCTACACCAGTGATTTTCAACCAGTGTGCCGCGGAACACTAGTGTGCCATGAGAGATCATCAGGTGTGCCGTGGGAATTTATTTTCAAACTTCATTCATACACACACACACACTATAAGCTATTTTGACATTGCTCCCGTTTTTAACCACATATCTGTGTGAGATGAGCTTCTCAAGCTTGACTGCGATAAAAACTAAAAACAGAGAGAGACTGACAGCTGTTGAGCAAGAGCTTCGTGTGTGTCTTTCTACCATTCCTGCCAGTATATCTATTTTGTGTTCATTGAAACAGGCCCAGGTTTCACACTAAGTGAGTGTATAAATACATTTAAAAACATATTAACTATATGTATTACTGTGTTAGAGTGTCATGTTGTGTCATTTTGGTTGGTGGTGTGCCCCAGGATTTTGTAAATGTAAAAAATGTGCCGCGGCTCAAAAAAGGTTGAAAATCACTGCCCTACATCTAGGGCACTTGTGTCAAACTCAAGACCTGCGGGCTGAATCTGGCCCACCATGTCATTTCATGTGGTTCTCCAGATGCTGGACTACAACTCCTGTATTCCTCATCCTTAGACATCATGGCTAGAGCTGATGGGAGTTGTGTCATAGTAATAGCTGGAATATTGTATTTTGAGATTTATGAAAGCATCTGAAACAATCGGATGATAGAGGATTAATCAATTTTGTCTCTACCAAATCTGCAGGGTTGGAGGATATGAGCTAGACTTCCTAAACTGGCATCTTTCAAATGGATTACACTGCAACTTCTCTAGCTGGTTCATGATCAGCCATTAGTTTTATTTCCAAGTATGGATTTGAAACATCTCTCTTTATAGCCCTAGTCCATCATACAAACCTGGATCTCGCCAATATTACAGCTATTAATTTGCAGTCTTAAAGTGTACGGTGGAAGCTGAAGAACTTCGCTTTTGAAGGGGCCATGGTGGCACAATGTGTTAAACCCTTGTGCTGTTGACAGGGCCGTAGCCAGGATTTTGATTCCGGGGGCTGAGTTTGGTCCGGGGGGGCTGAGACTGGGTGGAAGAGGGTCTACCCTAGCAAACCTTTTGTATTGTTATCCCAATAACCCAATTAATGTGGGATATAATGAGCATGGTGATCAGATCATGATATGAATAAACATAACAGTTTAAATAATGTACCAGTAAGGCCTTCTCGCGGACCACCCTGAGAATTTGGGGGGGGGGGGCTGAAGCCCCCTTAGCCCCCCCTGGCTACATGCCTGGCTGTTGAATTGCTGACCTGAAGGTTGGCAGTTCAAATCCACAGGATGGGCTGTTAGCCCTAGCTCCTGCCAACCTAGCAGTTCGAAAACATGCAAATATGAGTAAATCAATAGGTACCGCTTCGGCGGGAAAAGGCAAAAAAAATGCTCCAAGTAGTCATGCCGGCCACAGATCTGGACAACACAGGCTTCTCGGCTTACAAATGGAGAAGAGCACCTCCAGAGCCGGAAATGGAAGCAGAAGCCTTTGCCTGTGAATTTGTCTCATTGTATTTCATTGTAACAAGGCATTGAATGTTTGCCTGTGTCTGTGCATATGCTGTAATCCGCTCTGAGTTCCCTCAGGGAGAAAGGCAGAATATAAATAAAGTGTTGTTGTTGTTGTTGTTATTATTATTATTTAAAAATACACACAAACATATACAGTACAATGTAGCATAACATTTATTTCATCCCCATCCTTATTAGGAATTAAATATAAAAACAACATTTACATGGAATTATGTCTCTCTTGGCTTTTTAAAAATACAAAATGAATGATAGGATACCTTGGAAAAGTATTCCTAAAAATAGATTTAATCCTGTTTAGAAATAAATTTCAGCTTAGAAGGCTGTTATTTTCAAACTTACAGGAAAAAAATCAAGGGGGGAGGGGGGAAACAGGCCCAATTAGAAACAATTTTGACTTCACACTGGTGCCAACTTAAAAGATTATTAATTTGTTTTAAATTGTTCAATATGCTTTTAGACAGATTAAATTATTTCTTACTATTTTCATATTCTTATAAATAGTTTTAAATGGATCTCCTTGGTATGCCACACTGAAATGTTGTGATATAGAGATGGATGTAAATATTTAGATCAATAAATTTACATTTAATTTACCATTGTGAGATTGCAGATCAAAGTATTACAAACAGCTGTAACTATCATAAACATAGTATAATGGAGGTCTATAATTCTGTAAACTAACATTTAACTAATAAAATCATGCCATATAAAATTATTCAAGGTAAAAGTAACACTGGGGGGAAAAACATGCGCTATTTGTTTGAAAAATTTGTTTCTTCCCTGGGGCAAACAAATGACTCAAAGGAAAACCTGTCCTTCTCATGAGTAACTTCAACAAAAGAAGCATGTAGATTGACAAATGACTCTCAGGTCCTTACATCAAGTATAATTTGGCACTAAGTACTAACATTTGAAGCCTGGATTCCTTGCAGAAGTGGCCTGTGCAACAACAGACCTTGGCAGGTTTGAAATACTGCAGCGACCTTTAATTTAGAGAAATTATTACCAGTAAGAGAAAGCAGGTTGTTCATGTGCTTCAAACCAAAAAAAAGGGGGCGGTCAGGGAAAAGGGGGAGGGGGGGGAGAGAAAATAGGACTCAAAGTGCACATTCTCCAGACCTGGCTTTGCTCTGAAGTTGATTTGTACCTCTCTAGCAGCTGTTCAAATAAGTTACTGCCCAGAGGAAACATATGTATAATGCCTCCATAGTTTAATTTCTTTTTGCATCTTTCCAAAGCCCAAATGCAGATTTTTTTTAAGGTAGAAAGAACTGTCTTTATGATGAATGGGAAACAATTCGGAGACTCGGAAGATCCACAAGCAAGGACATTGCTACAGTATTTGGAAATGAACTGTAATTGGTAGAGTCTCTGCTGATTTAGAAAAGTCTCCTAATAGACGATGATTTGTAGACTCTCTTAAACTTTCATTGGTGCAGACTTATTTATTGCATGATAGGTTGGGTCATTACAGCGCATGCAGCCCCAGCAGTGAAGCAACGTATCATGCGCTCTAATTTGTAGCAAGAATTTAAAGAGATTTTGGAGAGCGAGGGAGTAGATTTTCGTGAGCAAACACACTAAATTCAGACCGTTCTGTTAAGCTCTAATTTATATGGAGAAATTCAAAAGATTTTGGAGTGTGTGGGAATAGATGTTTGTGTGCAAGGAAATTTAGGTAAAGATAAAGATTTCTACCTGGCATTGAATCTAGTCATGCCTAACTCTAGGAGGTGGTGATCCTCTCCATTTCTAAGTCAAAGAGCCAGCATTGTCCGTAGATGCCTCTTAGGTCATGTGGTCAGCATGACTGCATGGAGTGCTGCTACCTTCCCACTGAAGCGGTATTGATCTACTATTGATCTACTCACATTTGCATGTTTTTGAATGGCTAGGTTAGCAGAAGCTGGGGCTAACAGCCGGAGCTCACCCCGCTCCCTGGATTTGAACCGCTGTCCTTTCAGCCTGCAAGTTCAGCAGCTCAGCGGTTTAACCCACTGCACCACCAGGCTCCTGCAAGGACACTTAGTACCAACTATTTCTGGTATGGGCTCTGAATTCTATAATTCTAGGGATATACCTTTTACAGGTGGGTTTGGCTGGTTCATCATATAAACCTAAAGTCAGTCCATCTTGGACTAAAAAATAATGAACTCATTAGACAAACAATTGGCTTCTTAGGACATTTCCCTATGCTCTAAAACCAGTCCTACTGATGTGTTGTCAAACGCTTCCATGGATGGAATCAATAGGTTGCTGTAAGTTTTTCGGGCTGTATGGCCATGTTCCACAAGCATTATCTCCTGATGTTTGGCCTGCATCTATGGCAGGCATCCTCAGAGGTTGGGAGGTCTGTTGGAAACTAGGAAAATATATATATAGAAACCCCATTTTATAAACCCAATTTTCCTCATTTCCAACAGACCTCACAACCCCTGAGGATGCCTGCCATAGATGCAGGCCAAACATCTGGAGAGAATGCTCCTGGACCATGGCCATACAGCCCGAAAAACTTACAGCAACTCAGTCCTACTATTTCATGGAATGCATCGGAAGAAACAGAAGATGGCAGACACCACATTGAAGGACAGGATTATATGGGCCACATGACTTGTCCCATAACCCCACCCCAAACACTCTGCCATTGCCATTATTTAAAAGGAGCTCTCCAGGGTGCTGAACCTATTGCTGGTTGGTCCTCAGGACCCTGGATAGTGACCTTGAAGATCAGACTAAATGTCACAAATATGGAAGGCACCAGCTGCCACTGGTCAAAAATACATTCCATCTATTTTGGATGGGATGGTAAGATGTGGGAAACCATCGGTAGCCAAATGTTTTGGGATGGCCCTGCAGCACATCTAGATTTTCCGTGATTCCGTCCCCATGTTGAGTAAATTGTTTTACAAAACCTTTGCTTTAGAAGACCTTGCTCTACTCCTCCTGACAACATTTCTCATTTTCATCTTATGTCAACAATTCATGCATTTGATATTGTCACGTCCACTTAACATATGTTTCTCGCAAAACTGCCAAAAACCTGCTGATACCTGAAATGAAGCCTTCGTAGGGAAGGTTATTAACTTCATTGGAAGGGGAATAGATATCTCAAGGCATTTTTTTGGGAAATGCCTTGAAAGGATTTCAGATCCCTGGAAAGAAAGTGAATAACATTATTTGCAAAAAAAATTACTACCTTTCTGACTTTGCCTTTCAAATTAGCATCAAAGATGCCTGTCTGCTTTAATTTTCTGTTGCTGGCAATACCTTTGCCAGGGCTTTGCTGTGTTCACATGATGTGCCGGTGTCAACCATGGCTGCACAGAGAAAAATGCATTCTCTGTGCTTGGGAAAGGGGAAAAAACTGTATACATATTCTCAATAAACAAATAACAGTTGTCATTTCCCAAATATGACAGTCTCCGGTTGCCTGTGCTTAAATTGAATGACATGTCATTTACCCTAATAGATGGGAATGCATGTACGGTCCGTGCCAGTGAGTTGCCTAATTCTTATTCACTGCAGCTGCGATCTGTGTCATGTTGCTGGAGCTCTAACAGGGTTTGGATGGATCAGGAAAATCTTGGTCAATTATAGAAGCCTTGGGCTGAAAGGGAGGCACCTTGCTTTCTTGTTTGCTTTACGTCTCTGAAAACCCAGAGAGAGCGAGAGACAAAACACCAATTGCGCCTCCTCTTCCTAAGCTTTCCAAAGAAGCAAATCAATCTCCCATCTGTGGAATTTCTGGGAATACCTCTTCCCCCAACCCCCTGTAATTTAAAATGACTCAATCTCCCCATCCCGATAATACAAGTGGTGAGAAAGGCTCTTAATCCCATCGGCATACCCCCTTGTCAGCACCTCTTTATTTCACTGCTTTAAAGGCTCAACATGTTTTGATTTACAATAAGCACTAAGATAACTGCAGGTGCCCTCGAAAAGCAAGGTTAACTCACCTGAGATGAATGTCTTTTCTCCGGAACAAAGCCAGTACAAGGGACAGGAAATACAATTAATACAGGTGATACCCTGAAATGTAGGAAATGTCACTTACCCTTGATATGACACAAATCCTCATTAAATAAGCAGGCCCCAGTGCTCGGCTTTTATATTCTTCTCTGCAGAGAGGAAAGGATTTAGGTTCAAAAGCATGTGAGAAGGATGAGAAGCTGAACACTTTGGAAAGGCTTTTGTAATTTTTCCCCCAGTGCTCCCAAGGGAGATTACTTCTGTCTTCTTTCAGGGTCTGGAGCGCACATAAAATGATTTTTCACCGGCAGACCTTTGAAAACCTTGGATGATCAATGTTGAATCATGCCCGGGGGGGGGGGGTACAAAAATTCTATCTATGTCACCACCTCCAGTCCCATAAATTGATCATATACAAATTGAAATATTATAGCATGGCCAGAATCACTGGGTTGTGAGTTTTCCGGGCTGTATGGCCATATCCCAGAAGCATTCTTTCTTGATGTTTTGCCTCCATCTATGCCAGGCATTCTCAGAAGTTGCTTGCCATAGATCCAGGCAAAACGTCAGGAGAGAAGGCTTCTGGGACATGGCCATACAGCCTGGAAAACACACAACCCATAATACCAGTTTGTTGTTGTTGTGTATTCATTCACTTGCGTCCAACTCTTTGTGACCTCATGGACCAGCCCATGCCAGAGCTCCTTGTTGGCCATGGCCACCCCCAGTTCTTTCAACGTCAAGTCAGTCACTTCAAGGATACCATCCATCCATCTTGCCCTTGGTTGGTCCCTCTTCCTTTTTCCTTCCATTTCCCCCAGCATCATTGTCTTCTCCAATCTTTCTTGCCTTTTCATGATGTGCCCAAAGTACTTCATCTTTGCCTCTAATATCTTTCCCTCCAATGAGCAGACGAGCTTTATTTCCTACGAATCTTTGGTCTGTTAACCCTCATACAATCAACTCTCTAGGGGGTTAGATTAAACAAAATCATAGACCTACTTGGAATTCCTTGCTTTCCCTGGTGGTCCCTATTCAGCTATTAACTAGGCTTGGACAATTCAGCTACTGAAATGAGACAAAATAGTATTTTCAGGGTGGAATCCTTATTTCCATATAAACTTATTCACTTTTACACAAGCTCTCCCTTGGGTTCCTTAACTATCTGAAATGTGTTACATTGGTATCAGAGACTGAGTTATATCAGTGATGGCACTCCAACTTTGGAATTATGCTTTTCTTAGAAAGACCCACCGGACATATTGACATCTTGTCCATGCCTACTAAGATCTACTTCTTTGGGTTGCTGTTGTTGTGTTCCTTCAAGTCATTTCCGATGTATGATAACCCTAAGATGAACCTATTACAAAGTTTCCAAGGCTTAGAATGTGTGAATTGCCCATGGCCACCCAGTGGGTTTCCATGGGCATGTGCGGAATTATGTAATATGTCACAGAGAAGACTCTGATTTAGTGAATTGTAGTTCTGCTTATACTGCTGTTCAAGCATCAGCCATGCAACAACGAAGTCATCTGCTTTCCCTTCTTATGGTTCTTTAAACCAAATTTGGATAACCCTTCGAATACAAATGCAAATAGGGGTTCACCCTCTGATAGACCTTCAAAAATAAGATGGTTCTCTATAAAGTCAAACACATGGACAGCCTTGGTTCACTGGAGTCTACATAGCCACCCAGAAACTAGTGTATGGTTGGTAGTGTTTAACATATGGTTTTCATTTCTTCCGTTTATCAATTTATTTCAATGAGATCCTCCTGCATTAGGGCTCTCAGCTTTGTCACAAAGCCCTTCCAAATCAACATTTGAGGAGAAGCACAACACTAGTTCCTGTTTTGACACTCAGAAGAACAAGGTATCTTGGGATGTGTTAACACTAAAATTTTGTACGGGTGACCCATTCCTCTCTCCAGACAATAATGGCTGAATAGGACTATAAAGAGGTTCCCAAAAAGGATATTTCTCAAAGTTTGCATGTTGATGTCATTCCACCACAACTACAGTACCAAAATACAGTGTGATCCCCCCCACCCTCTGTGGAAGGGGGGGTGATATGAGTTTTAAAGGCCATTTTAAAGGCCAATGCCTTAAGTCAAGAAATAGCTTTTTAAGATCTACAGAGATACTTGCAGGAACACCTCCGCAAGCGAGAGTCCAAAAGTGGCAGGCTAAAACCCGGAACCTCAACCTATGGCTGATACCGAATGAGAGACTCCCCCCTGGGCACACACAAGGCTGGGCGACTTGGAAGGCACTGAACAGACTGCGCTCTGGGATCACGAGATGCAGAGCCAACCTTAAGAAATGGGGCCACAAAGTGGAGTCCACAACATGCAAGTGTGGAGAGAAGCAAATCACAGACCACCTATTACAATGCAGTCTGAGCCCTGCCACATGCACAATGGATGACCTTCTTATAGCAACACCAGAGGCACTCCAAGTGGCCAGCTACTGAGCAAAGGACATTTAGTATAATGCCAGGTTTTTTAAGCTTTGTCTTTTAAAAATACATTACAACTGTACCCTCGGTTCACTTCTGATAAGAAAAATAAAGTAGTGTATTATTATACTTTAATTCTGTTTATACCATATGGTTACTATTAAATTGTTTTTAAGCTTTTGTATTGCACTTTTTAAACTTGTCTAGTGTGGATTTTAGCCACCTTGAGTCCCCATGGGGAGAAAGATGGGGGTATAAATAAAGACAATAATAATAATATGTTCCCAGACTTTGTGTGAATATGTGAAGCCATGGTTAATATAATACTGTATATTTCAGTGGAATGAACAATGCACATATTGAGAAGAGGGTATAGTTCATACAGGAGATCCAACTCTTTGTTCTAACAACTGAATCAGTGAAACTGTAAATAAGTGAAACCATGTATATTGATTCCACAGTTATGTGGACCATACTGTAGAATTTTGATTGCACTCACCTTCTGCGCAAATAGACAACAAACCAAGACTGATTTGTGTCTGCTGCCTCCCATGAATCTGATGTACACATGGACAAAGATCATAACATATGCATGTGGCCCCCAGCTGGGAAAAAAATTTATCATGCAAGTCCTGCATCTTCTATTTTTTTTAATAATCCTGAGGGAATATACCTGGATAAACATTCCATTGAGACTAAGACTGTGGTATGAAGCAACAAGGACCATCATCTGATCTTAGAATAACCAACTTCCGTGACATGTTATCAGGGCATGGCCCAACATAATGAGAAACAGATTGTAGGATTCATAATTAAACTTTGGATTAGGCTTTAATTGCTTCCATCAGAATGGCGCGCAAGGAGAGATGCCAGAGATCTCTTCTTTCAGGTGACAACATAATTTAGGTGATATGCAGAATATCTTGGTATGCATGCTAATCCTCTCCATTCTTCTTTCTCATAACCATCACATATTTTTAAAAAAATAAATAGAATTTTCAGTTTAAGAAGAGAGAACCCCTTGGTATTCTGGCACCATATAATTAGCATACATGAATGAGGAATGAGTTCCTGCTGGTTTGGCCTGTTGTTCATCTCTATCAATGGAGGGTTTTTAATAAAATAAAATAAAATAAAATCCAACAATATTATATAATACCAAAAAAAGAATATTTTTCCATTAGCATGTTTCCATTATTTATATGCATTCCATTAGTTTTGAAAAAAATGATAGATATACAAAGGACCCAGACCTTTCTGTGCATATCTCTCTACTTTAGTGAATTTTAATATGTGAGCACACTCCCTCTCCCATATGTAGAATTTGTTAGAATAACGAACTGTATTTTTGCTCTCCCATAAAAGTGACTAACTAATGTTCAGATAATTTGTTCTATATAGATAACCAAGCTGTATTTATTATAATATCACATTTCTTCCAATAACAGAGGGCGATATAAAACAGTTTGCCACATTTTATTCTCACCGCGTTGTTTATTCGTTCAGTTGCTTCCGACTCTTCGTGATCTCATGGACCAGTCCATGCCAGAGCTCCCTGTTGGCCGTGGCCACCCCCAGCTCCCTCAGAGTCAAGCCATTCACTTCAAGGATACCATCCATCTATCTTGCCCTTGGTCAGCCCCTCTTCCTTTTTCCTTCCATTTCCCCCAGCATTATTGTCTTCTCCAAGCTTTCCTGTCTTCTCATTATGTGGCCAAAGTACTTTACCTTTGCCACTAATATCCTTCCCTTCAGTGAGCAGCCGGGCTTTAATTCTGGAGTATGGACTGGTTGGATCTTCTTGTGATCCAAGACACTCTCAGAATTTTCCTCCAGCACCACAGTTCAAAAACATCTATCTTCCTTTGCTCAGCCTTCCTTATGGTCCAGCTCTCACATCCATAGGTTACTATGGGGAATCTTCGTTGCTTTAACTATTTTATCAAAAATTGATTATTGGTCTCCTCCCAAGAAGTAAACGTCTTCTGATTTCTTGGTTGCAGTCTGTATCTGCAGTAATCTTCGTGCCTAGAAATACAAAGTCTTCTCACCACATCCAATGTGAAATAGATTGCACTAAATTAGGAATGCTAGCATGATTCCTTCTAGTTATCACTCCTGGAATGCCATGTCCACAGTCACTGGTCAAGGACATTGAGAACTGTAGTTCAGAGAGCTATGTGTTCTGCAGCCCTGGGTCAAGAGACAGTCATTGGCCCAAGGTCATAGAATGGCTTTTAAATCTGGGTCTCCTTATTCTACGTATCTTATGACACAAATCAGCTTCCACTGCTCTCCAGAAGTCCCTTTTCCATCTCAATATGCCCTATAGGACGTTCCTGCTGTTTATCCTCATAGTGAAGGACCATAATTTCATAATAGTATAATCCCTGTGTCTCTGGGACCAATACACGTAGTTTTGACAAAATATGGCCTCTCTAACATTTTTTAGGTCCTCCAGTACAACTGTATGGTATTCTTGGGCCAGAAGTCCTTCAGTTCAATTATGTTTGCTATTGCTCACAGTTTTGCATAACCATGTGAAGTCCAGGAATGTTCCTCCTCCAGATAAGGGGGTTGTACTCTAGATGTTTCCAATACAGCCACATAATTTTGCATAGATATTACATAAGTTAATCTTTCTTAGCATTGACTTTACTTTCTTTGCTTTATGAACCAGGAATCTTATCTTTTTATAAGATTCTTTTCATAAGGATCATCTAGCTTTATATAAAAAAAACCAACTTGTTCTTTCACAAGGCCTGTCCTTTCCTCCCTAAGCAAGATGATAAATGGACATAAGAAATGTCAATACTAAAAATATCCCAACTGAGTGTACAATCAATGACCTCTAAAAATTTCCATGGAAAATTGGAAAGAGGAACAACTGAGTTGGGACATTTACAATTTTCAAATTGCTAACACAGTTATGAAGAGAGATAACATTTTCTTGACACACTATATATACAGGTCCTCAGAGCTGTACTTAAGTAAGGTAAAGGTAAAAGTTTTCCCTTGGCATTAAGTCTAGTCGTGTCCAATTCTGGGGGTTGGTGCTCATCTCCAGAAGAGCCGGCATTGTCCGTAGACACCTCCAAGGTCATGTGGCCGGCATGACTGCATGGCACACCTTCCCGCCGGAGCGATACCTATTATCTACTCACATTTGCATGTTTTTGAACTGATAGATTGGCAGAAGCTGAGGCTAACAGCGGGAGGTCACCTTCTCCCCAGATTTGAACCTGCGACCTTTCAGTCAGCAAATTCAGCAATTCAGCACTTTAACTCACTGCACCACTGAGGGCCATTGTGCCACCTGTACTTATAACCAAGGAATTTCCATTAAAATGTTTTTGGTTTCAAGGAAATAGTCCTTTGGTAAGCATTTTTTTAAGAATACCCGATAACTAACAGATCAACTATTTAACATCTCTGTATCATCTCAAAAAAATCTTTGAAGCTTTATGACCAGAGTTACAATTTGCACGTTTCTACATCCCATTATACTCTGTTTCCTCAATATACAATGATGTAACTGCTAATATACCTGTAGTTTTAATTTTAATTCTATCATTGCACCTGAAAATGTGGATTGAAATCCATGAAAGCTCATGCTGAAATAAATCAGTCAGCCTTAAAGGTGGTTCCTGATATATTTTGCCACCCCTTATCTTTTAATGTTGTAAAAGATTAATATACAGCCATGATTAGGGCAGGGGTGTCAAACATCAGCCTTATGAATGCCTACAAAGGACTGTTTGTAATCGTATGGCTGTATAAATAACTACTCCTTAATGTATTGTTAAATAACCTGAGACAGCATATCTCACACCATCCTCACCCATTGATTGTGTTATAAAAATAACAGCAAACATGAAACACAATTCAAGCACTACCATTCAAAATGCCACAAACTCTGAAATGCATCCAGACCTCGTGGGCCACATTAAATGCCATGGCAGTTCAAATTTGGCCCATGGGCCTTGAGTTTCACGCATGTGAGTTGGGGTACTGGACCCTCATGAAAGTGAACAATCTTAAAAATGATTTTTTAAAAAATCTGAGACAACACCTCTCTAGGCATTGCTAGGTCCTTCAGCAGAACTCTATGGTCAACTTCCACTGGCATTTGACCAAAGAATTGCACTGGAAAACCAAGAGTTTCCCAGAGATAACATTTCTAATCAAATCTGTGAATAATCAAATCCACAAAAATCAAACTTGCAAATGTGGAGAGAAAACTATTGTTATTCATTTGAGAACTACAGGGAAAGGGAGGGAGGGAGGGAGGGAGGGAGGGAGGGAGGGAGGGAGGGAGGGAGGGAGGGAGGGAGGGAGAAGGGATGCTTTGGGAATGTTCTTCTTCATGTGCCAAAATAACTTGGCTGGCTTGTCTGCTTAAACCCATGTGCCATCTGGACTGCTGACCTGAAGGTTGGGTTGCTTTCCTGAAAGTTGTCAGTTCAAATCCACAAGAAGGAGTGAGCTCTCATCTGTCAGCTCTAGCTTGTGGGGACATGAGAGAACCCTCCCAGTAGGATGGTAACACATCCGCGCGTCCCTTGGACAATGTCTCTGTAGATGGCCAAATCTCTCACACCAGAAGTGCAGTATGTTCTCAAGTCACTTCTGACACAATTTTTAAAAAACTTGTCTGGCTTTAGATTCTATTTGCTTTACTGGATGAATTGGGAACAACATTTGGTATTGTGTCTCAGGCAGCAGTATTTTATGGGCTTCCCTCTACTTTCTCCCTTTACTCATATCTCCTCTTTCTCTTCATGGGGCAGTCTTCAATAGGCAGATCTCTTATTATGAAAAGAAACTGAATATAATATATAATCAGGATATAAGGTCAGCTCAAACGCAACTGTGGAATGTCATGCGAGCAGCTGAAGAATTGGCACCATTTGATATAAATTGCACTTATGCAAAATTGTGGCTCACAGGTTATTGACATTTTATAATGCCATCTTTTGGGGTCAGTTCAATTGATGTGATATATACTTTTCAACTTCAAAGAAAGAATTACTAGTTTTACAACATGTTGCAAACCTTGTTTTAAACTCATTTCTTTGATGCAGATAGTCCCATAGAAAGCTACAGCCATTAAACATGCTCAGAGGAATTATAAGTGTCAAAATGTCATTTGAAAGTCTATTTCTTGATTTGCTGAATTAATTGCACAACTTGTCGATACCATACATAATATATCAGTGAAAACGACAAAGGTCATCCAGTACGAGAGATACAGAAGTTTGTGTTTTACCCAGGGTTTCTCTCTGTGGAATATGATCACTGGAGATTTATGCAGCAGTATGCTCACACGGTAGCCTATTAGCATACAAAATAAATATTTGCAATATAAAAGCGTAATAATATATAAGCACTACATGAAAGAAATGGCATATCGGTATTGCATGTTAAAAATTCAATACAATTAAACACAAGCAGCAATAATATTATTAGATGAGAGGAGATTAAATAAAAACATCACCAAAGCACTCAACTGCAACATCAGTGGCAAATCTTGGCTGGATTTTCATTGCTGCCAAATCATAAAGAGAAACCTGGTGAGTAATCATAGAATCATTATGGAGATAGAAAAACCTTTTTGATATAATACGTATTATAAATAAGACAGAATAGGTCACAAAATTGAGTCGTAATATAATGAGCAGGAAAGCCAATAATGATATTATATTTGTATTTAACATATTGTAGTACCAGATATATGTACCTATGTATAAGTTGACCTCATGTGTAAGTCAATTTATTAATTTATTTATTTATTTATTTATTTACATCATTTATATTCTGCCCTTCTTACCCCCCAGGGGACTCAGGGCAGATCACAATGCACATATACAGGCAAACATTCAATGTCATAGACATACAACATATATAGACAGACAACAAGCTACACAATTGGTCAAGAGCTCACCCTGACCCGGGCAGGCCTCGAACTCATGACCTTCTGGTCAGTAGAGATCTTATGCAGCTGACTCCCAGCCAGCTGCGCCACATTCCCGGTGGCAAGGACAGGTTTTGTGGTAAAAATCATTGAGTCAAGGGTCAGTCCACAGAGAAGGGAAAGCACCAATGCCACCATCATTTCCCCACCCAAGTATTTTAAATGGCCAGAATCGGTACCATAGAAGAAAGAAGAGAGCACATTGGTGCATCGTTTGGGTTCTCCTGGGATGGACTAAGCCAGGCATGGGCAAACCTTTCACCACTTTACTCAGAGAAGGAGATACTGAGGTTGACTTATGTATAAGTAGATCCAGGTTTTGGGGGTCTATTGGTTAACATGCCTTGACTTATACATGAGCATATAGGGCAGTGTTTCTCAACCTGTGGGTCAGGACCCCTGGGGGGTTCACCAAAGACCATCAGAAAACAGTATTTTCTGTTAGTCATTGGGGTTCTATGTGGGAAGTTTGGCCCAATTCTATCATTGGTGGGGTTCAGAATGCTCTTTGATTGTAGGTGAACTATAAATCCCAGTAACTACCACACCCAAATGTCAAAGTCTATTTCCCCCATCTCCATATTTGGGCATATGGAGTATTTGTGCCAAGTTTGGTCTAGATCCTTCATTGTTTGAGTCCACATTGCTTTCTGGATGGAGGTGAACTACAACTCCAAAACCCAAGTTCAATGCCCACCAAACCTTTCTAGTGTTTTCTGTTGGTAGCGGGAGTCCTATGTGCCAAATTTGGCTCCAAATGTCAAGGTCTTTTTTCTCCCCAAATCACCAGTGTTCACATTTGGGCATATTGAGTATTAGTGCCAAGTTTGGTCCAGATCGACCATTGTTTGAGTCCATAGTAAAACATGAGTCAACAATGTGTTGCTGCAGCTAAACAAGCCAATGGGATTTTGGATTGCACTAATAGGAGTATAGTGTCTAGATCCAGGGAAGTCATGCTCCCCTCTCTTCTGCCTTGGTTAGACCAAACTTGGAATACTGTGTCCAATTCTGGGCACCACAACTGAAGAGAGATGTTGACAAGCTGGAATGTGTCCAGAGGAGGGTGACTAAAACGATAAAGAGCCGGGCATGTTTAGCCTGCAGAAGAGAAGACTGAGAGAGACATCATAGCCATGTATCAATATGTGAGGAGAAGTCACAGGGAAGAGGAGCAAGCTTGTTTTCTGTTGCCCTGGAGACTAGGATGCAGAGCAATGGCTTCAAACTACAGAAAGGGATATTGCACTTGAACATTAGGAAGAACTTTCTGACTGTGAGAGCTGTTCAGCGGTGGAACTCTCTACCCTAAATTGTGGTGGAGGCTCCTTCTATGGAGGCTTTTAAACAGAGGCTGGATGGCCATCTTTTGGGGGTGCTTTGAACATGATTTTCCTGCTTCTTGGCAGGGGATAGATGGGATGGCCCATGAGGCCTCTTCCAACTCAGTTCAAAAATTGGATTCTATGATTCTAGTACTCTATGGATGTAGGCTAACTACAACTCCAAAACTCAAGGTCAATGCCCACCAAACCCAGTATTTTCTGTTGGTCAAAGGAGTTCTGTGTGCCAAGTTTGGTTCAATTTCATCATTGATGGAGTTCAAAATGCTCTTTGATTGTAAGAGAACTATAAATCCCAGCAACTACAAATCCCAAATGGCAAAATCAATCCCCTTCAACCCCCACCAGTATTCAAATTTGGCCCAGTGAATGAAAATACATCCTGTATATCAGATATTTACATTATGATTCATAACAGTAGCAAAATTACAGTTATGAAGTTGCAACAAAAATAATATTATGGTTGGGGGTCACCACAACATGAGGAACTGTGTTAAGGGGGCGCGGTATTCGGAAGGTTGAGCAACCCTGATATAGGGGAATTTCTAAATTGACACTCATTTGTAGAAATTAGGACACACAAAATCTCATCTTTTCTTGTGGGTGGTGCACAAAAACCACCCTATGCTAAAATACTACCCAAAGGAGAGTCGAGATAAGAGTGTAACCAATATATTTCTCGGTTCTCTCCTGCTCGTGTTTCTTTCAGGGGAGGAAGAACGCCTTCTGAAGCAAAGCCAGCTTTCTTTGGCACTTCGACTATTTATGTGTTGCCATGACAACCCACAGCGGTTGCTTCCTTACAGTAATATGTACTAACAATGCTGTTAGGATCCTTCTGCTGAGCAGGAAGAATAAGGCATCAAATGACTGCATTTGTGAAAATTATATTGAATTCAGGCAAAGGGAATTAACTCTGTGCTGCCCTGTCCCTTTAGGGACACCCAACCCCAGACCTTTCCATTCTCCTGGTCCTCTGGATGGAAAAATCTTGCAGGCCAGTGTTAAAACCCTGACCTAGGAGTTTAAAGACCTATTTAAAATAACAAATAGGTTACGTGTCATAGCTGAAGGTGAGCACACAACTCAAAAACCTCATAACATAAACTATTTCTAGAAATCAGGTGCATCTACACTGTAGAATTAATGCGGTTTGACATCATTTCAGTTGTCTTGTCTCAATGCTATAGAATAATAGAAGTTGGTGTTTTACAAGATCCTTAGCCATCCCTGCTTGTGCCTCACCAAACGGCAAATCCCATAATTCCATAACATGAGCCAAAGTAGTTTAAAATGCTGTGAAACTGCCTTAATTCTACAGTGTTGATGCACCCAAACTTAACTCCTGGGTTGTTGAAGACTTTTATGGCCAGAATCACTAGGTTGCTGTGAGTTTTCCAGGATGTATAGCTATGTTCCAGAAGCATTTGTTCCTGACGTTCTTGACCAAAATCTCACAAATTAGTGTGAAAAATCCCTGTGTGTTGTTGTTGTGTACCTTCAAATTGTTGATGGCAACTCTAAGGTGAACCTATCATAGGGGTTTCGGGAAACTCCTCTTGATGCGTTGTTGCCTATCTATTACAGGAAACAACTAAATGGAGTATGAATGTCTAAGAAAAACAGAGAATATATATCTAGTATTAAACATTAATGCATGTATTATGTATGTGAAATAGAGCGTATATTTACAAACCAATCATATACAACCTTAAGTGCAAAAATGCAATAAACAGAACAGGCGAACATCCGGTTCATATATCAATAATCCACAATCTAAAGCATTATCAAAATAAATGAAAATTTGGTTGATACACCATTATTAAAGGTACCACAGAGTTACAGTAAAGAGTAAAGTAATTAGGTAATGGCGACAAAGTGGACGAGGTACAAACAAGGTTGGTGATAGTTGTACTAAAGCAGTGGTTCCCAACCTTTTAAAAAAAACCTGGGACCACTTTGATTTTTGTTGTTGTTGTTAGCAGGGTCCACAAGGTTCAAGAATAATAAACTGTGTTAATCTAAAAATAACCTTTAATCAAAACTTGTAACATATTAGTTAATAGTAACATGAATTATGAGTACTATTATAATATAAAAAAGAACATTTTAATAGAGAGCTAAATTCAGTTTGCATCAATGTGACATTTGAGCTTGCATCTTTACAAGTTGGGTAATCCTGGAGCTAATATTATCGCTCAAAGCTATACGCATATCATCACTTACTTTCAATCGATTCCTGGTCTTGTTTTTAATTACCAGCAAAGCAGAAAACCCTTGCTTGCATAAATAAGTTGTGGAGAAATGCATAAGATAGCATAAGGCAATCCCTAGAATTTTAGTATAAAAATTGGTTTTTTTAACATCAAAACTCCTCAAGAGAATCAGATTCAAACATGTCCTTGCAGTGTCTATCATTTTGAAATTCAATGAGCAATTCCTGGATTTCTTCTGCAACCTCTCCAACATTTCAATCACTGTTGTTGTTTATTCGTTCAGTCGCTTCCGACTCTTCGTGACCTCATGGATCAGCCCACGCCAGAGCTTCCTGTCGGCTGTGGCAACTCCCAGCTCCTTCAAGGTCAAGCCTGTCCCTTCAAGGATACCATCCACCCATCTTGCCCTTGGTCGGCCCCTCTTCCTTTTTCCTTCCCTTTTCCCCAGCATCATTGTCTTCCCCAAGCTTTCCTGTCTTCTCATTATGTGGCCAAATGACTTCATCTTTGCCTCTAATGTCCTTCCCTCCAGTGAGCAGCCAGCATTATTTCCTGGAGTATGAACTGGTTTGATCTTCTTGAGGTCCAAGGCACTCTCAGAATTTTCCTCCAACACCACAGTTCAAAAGCGTCTATCTTCCTTCGTTCAGCCTTCCTTATGATCCAGCTCTCACATTCAGAGTTTACTACAGGGAATACCACTGTTTTAACTCTGTGGATCTTGGTTGCCAGTGTGATGTCTCTACTCTTCACTATTTAATTGAGATTGGTCATTGCTCTCCTCCCAAGAAGTAAAGTTCTTCTGATTTCCTGGTTGCAGTCTGCATCTGCAGTAATCTTCAGGCCTAGAAATACAAAGTCTGCCACTGCCGCCACATTTTCTCCCTTGATTCGCACTCTGAGAATTTTCCTTCAGCACCACAGTTTAATAATCATTAAATAAGTCAAAATTTAATATGAATATTGAGGACTCACAGTCAGTAAAACTACCGGAGCAGTTGAATCACTAAACAGCAAAATAGAATCACTGATACAGTCGAGCAAGACAAAAGAATGCATGTGACTGACTGACGCTCGGTGGTGGGAGTACGTGACATGTGACATCGATCATCCCCCCCCCCCCCGGCCTTCTGTGCTCTCCCAGCCACAGTGCTGCCCACAAAGAAACAGATTCATTAAAAAGAATAAAGGTTTAAAATTTTAAATGTTTCTCAGACCATATTTTAGTTCTTGCGGCCGGACAACTGATTGGAAACCACTGTGCTAAGGTAAAGGTAAAGGTTGTCCCCTGACATAAAGTCCAGTTGTGTCCAATTCTGGGGGTTGGTGCTCATCTCCATTTCTAAGCCAAAGAGCTGGCATTGTCCATAGACACCTCCATGGTCATGTGGCCAGCATGACTGCATGCAGTATCGTTACCTTCCCCGCCAGAGCAGTACCAATTGGTCTACTCACATTTGCATGTTTTTGAACTGCTAGGTTGGCAGAAGCTGGGACTGACAGTGGAAGCGCATGCTGCTCCCCAGATTCGAACCTGCGACCTTTCGGTCAACAAGCTCAGCAGCTCAGTGCTTTAACACACTGCACCATCAGGGGCTCCCACTGTGCTTAAGGATCTATAAATTCCTAGGGAGGTGTTTTCTCAGATTAAAAATTAGCAAATTTTTATTTGTATTTTGTCACATTCTGGGGAGTCTTGTGCTCCTCAACCCAGCAAATTTGGAGGTTTAGTGGTTCAAACACTGGACTAGGATTCTGGAGTCCAGGCTCTGAATCCCCACTTGGCCGTGGAAATCCATTGGATGACCATGGCCAAGTCTCGCTCTCTCAGTCTCAAAGGGAGGCAATGGCAACTCTCCTCTGTACAAATCTTGCAAGAAAACCATATAACAGAGTTGCCTTAGGGTCGCCATAGGTTGGAAATGACACAGCAACCATATTGAAGCCATTGTTTTCAATACATCTTATTCCCAAGCAAGTGTGCACTGCACAGATGTTCTCTAACAGTCCTCTGGGTATGCTTATCCAAATTGTTATATCATCAAACACTGTTAATCAAACCAAGAGCAAATTTTATTTCTGTCTTTGTTGTATCAAAAGAGTTGTAAATTAGCACAAATTTCTCCATAATGGTTATACTTCCATGTGTGGCTTCTATGCGGAATTGCTTGTACTGTATCACTCCTGACATATATTCAGAAATATAGACTTTATAAAACATACAAATACTCGGCTATAAAAATGGATTTTATTAATGGAAAATGGGACCACTTGAAACAACACTGCTAAATGCTGCATTAGCAGCTTTTAATCCATTGTGGTCAAATGATAAACTTCTGTTACTTGGATACATTAAATACATCTTAGAGCTGGAAATAATTTGACAAATCTTTATAACACTATAAAGTAAATTATTGTTTTATGTTCTTACTAGGAAATAGTCCAGCTGTTTACCCTAAAATAAAACTATTTTGTGGATGTGAAAGAAATAGCTCTGGGAAATCCACCAAATCTAAATCAATCTGGCATTTATGAATGATTAAACCTCTTTCCAAAGCAGTAAGATATGTTGAAGCCCACACTATGTGGTTATAGTTGGACTACGTTAATGGTCATGAATCCATCCTACAAATTTCATGGGGAATTCTGAATTCTCCAGCTCTACCAGGGAGCTCTAGTGCAGTGGCACTCTGATGGTCCCTGGGTCAGCATCTGGGAAGTTTTCAGGAAAGAAAAACAATCCAGTAAGTACAAATATAATGCTAGTACCCTAAAAACCAGCTGGCCTTGAACACTAAGCAGGGTCAGCCCTGGTTAGTACTTGGATGAGAGACCAAATTTATATTTCAGAGGAAGGAACTGGCAAAAGCACCCCTGAGGATTCCTTGCTTAAGAAAACCCTATGAACTTTATGAAGTCAACATAAGTAAACAAGTGACTTGAAGGCACCTACATGTACCCCAGATAGCTTGGGAAACACCCAAGGATCCCCCCCCCCCCGAGTGGCACAATGTCCACATCCAGCGTTCCACAATACACTCCTCATGACCCCATTAACCAGCAAAGCTTATCCCCTGCAAAGTTTACATCTTCTGCTGCTGTGTGGCTTAACTACTTGGGGAGGGGGGCATTAATAGGAATAACTACTATCCGTAGGACCGAGGACTGAGGACATATAAGGAGTAGTTACACTGCCATTACATACAAAATTGTGCTGCTAACCTGCTCAACTTTAGCACTTTAACTCATTAGTTTCAATATATAACACTTTAAACTGTTAACCCCTCCATTGCTGCACTTTAGTTAGCACCTTAGATAATGACAAGTCCCACCTGCACTTTAAAATCTTTATGTATCATCTAGGATTTTAGAGTCTGATTACCTGTCTGCACTTTACGAATTCTAATTAATTGTTTTTAACAACTACCACCCATGTTACTCCCCATCTCCTGGTACTTGATAATTGGACTTGGACTTGGTTGGGGGAGAAGGGGTAGAGTGGGTTGGAGAAACCTGGAATTAGTAAAGCAGGAGTGGGAAATGAATGGAGAGGAGGGTTATTGCCAACCTAAATATTATTGAACCAAATAACCTGTATGAAACCATGAGTTAAAGTCATGAAGGTAGAAAGTGATATGGCTGGGGGATGTTCCATTGGCCAAGGGGCCTCCATAGGAGTAATAATGTGGAGGGGGAGATACAGGAAAGGGAGACCATGAATTCAGCCTAGGGATCATGTAACAACATTAGTAATTCCAAATTGGTCTCCTGACAAGGTAAATTGGTGTACCCAGGATGGCGGTCCCTCTGGATTGAAGGTGGTGCTGTTGAACGCCAGATCTGTGAATGGGAAAACAGCCAATGGGCAGATCTGGCGTGCATAACGGAGACCTGGTTGGATGAGTCTGGGGGTGTAAATCTGACCCAGCTCTGTCCACCAGGTTTCTCCGTGCAGCACCAGCCGAGATCTGGAGGGTGGGGAGGTTGGGTTGCAGTAGTCTATAGGGAGTCCATCTCCCTGGCCAGGGTCCCCATCCCACAGTCAACCAATTTTGAATGTGTCCATCAGAGAGTGGGTGACCGGGACAGAATAGGGATTCTATTAGTGTACCATCCTGCTGCACTACAGTCTCCCTACCTGAACTAGCAGGGGTGGTCTCGAGCCTGGCACTGGAGTCCCAATGGTTCATTGTGCTGGGGGACTTCAATGTCCATGTCGAGGCTACCTTATCAGGAGCGGCTCAGGACTTCATGTCTGCCATGGCAACCATGGGGCTGTCCCAACAGGTATCTGCCCCCACTCACAGCGCGGGACACACATTAGATTCAATTTTCTGCCAGGGATGGTAGGAAGGTGGCAGTGTTGAGGAGCTGATCATCTCTCCGTTGCCATGGACTGACCACCACCTAGTCAGGTTTAGACTTACTGCACCCCCTAACCTCTGCAGTAGTGGAGGACCCATTAAGTTGGTCTGCACCAGGAGGCTTATGGGGAGCTTGGGGGAGTTTCCTGCCTCCTCGGGAGATGATCCTGTTGATGCCTTGGTCACTCTCTGGAATGGGGAGATGACTAGGGCAATAGACACGATTGTTCTAGAATGTCCCGTCTCAAGTAGCCGAGCTAAACCAGCCCCTTGGTTCAACAAGGAGCTGGCAGCGATGAAGTGAAGGAAGAGGAGTCTAGAGGGCATATGGCGTTCGGATCTGAGCGGGCCAAATCGAACATGTCTTGATGCCCTTCTAAGGGCATATGACGCAGCAATAAAAGCCGCAAAGAAAACTTTCTTTGCGGCCAATATTGCATCTGCAAGGAACCATCCGGCAGAGCTGATTCAAGTTATCAGAAGCCACCATCCAGGATGGAAGCCCTGACAACTCAGCAGCCCACTGTGAAACATTTGCTTGGTTCTTCACAGACAAAGTCACTTTGATCTGTTCTGGCCTGGACACCATGTTAACGGCAGTCTCTGAGGATGTGACATGAGCATCTGCTTGTCCGATTTTGATGGATTCATTTCAATTGGTGAAACCCGAGGATGTGAACGAGATACTTGGAGGGATGAGAGTGACCACATGCATCCTAGACCCCTGCCCATTCTGGCTTTTAAAGGAAGCCAGAGGGGGATTGTCTGAGTGGTTAATGCCTCCCTCCGGGAAGGCAACATTCCAGCGAGCTTACAACAAGCTATAATAAAACCGCTGTTGAAGAAACCATCACTGGACCCCACTCAATTAGTCAACTATCGGCCTGTTTCCAATCTTCCCTACTTGGGCAAAGTCATGGAACATGTGGTGGCCTCACAACTCCAGGTATTCTTGGAAGACACAGATTATCTGGATCTGACACAGTCTGGCTTTAGACCAGGACATGGAACCGAGACAGCCTTGGTTGCCTTAGTTGATGATCTACGCCAGGAGCTAGACAAGGGGAGTGTATCCCTGTTGGTTCTGCTGGACCTCTCAGTGGCTTTCCATACCGTCGACCATGGTATCCTTCTGGGACACCTCTCTGGAATGGGCCTTGGAGGTACTGTTTTACAGTGGCTCCAGTTTTTTTTTGGAGGGTCGCACCCAGAAGGTGTTATTGGGAGACACCTATTCAACCCCACAACCATTGTCTTGTGGGGTTCCTCAGGGCTCAATACTGTCTCCCATGTTGTTTAACATCTACATGAAACTGCTGGGGGAGATCATCTGGAGTTTCGGGGTGCGGTGTCACCTGTATGCAGATGATGTCCAACTCTATCACTCCTTCCCACCTGCTACTAAGGGGGCTGTTCAGGTTCTGAACTGGTGCTTGGCTGCTATGACGGACTGGATGAGAGTGAACAAATTGAAACTGTATCTAGACAAGACAGAGGTACTCCTGGTCAGTCATAAGGCCGAACAGGGCATAGGATTAAAGCCTGTGCTAGACAGAGTTACACTCCCCCTGAAGGCACAATTTCACAGCTTGGGTGTGATCCTGGACTCATCGCTGAGCCTAGCACCCCAGGTTTCGGCGGTGACCAGGGGAGCATTCACACAGTTAAAACTTGTGCACCAGCTGCGCCCGTACCTTGGGAAGTCTGACTTAGCCATAGTAGTCCACACTCTGGTTACATCCTGTATAGACTACAGCAATGCGCTCTACGTGGGGTTGCCTTTGAAGACTGTCCAGACACTTAAAATGGTTCAGCGTGTGGCAGCCAGGTTACTAAATAGGAGTGGTGCTCAGGGAGCGTACAACTCCTCTATTGCGCCAGCTCCACTGGCTGCCAGTTTGCTACCGAGCACAATTCAAAGTGTTAGCTTTAGCCAATAAAGCCCTAAACAGTTCTGGCCCAACTTACCTGTCCGAACGTATCTCCTCCTATGAACCAACTAGGATGTTAAGATCACCTTGGGAGGCCCTGCTCCTGATCTCGCCTGCGTCACAAAAATCTTTGGCGGGGCCTTCTCTGTGTGGCCCCTCGGCTATGGAACGGCCTTCCCAAAGACATTAGATCGGCCCCTTCTTTGCTAGCATTTCTTAGGAAGGTTAAGACCTGGTTGTTTGAGCAGGAATTTGAAAAGGCAGTGTAGCAAATATTGGAACATGGAACGACTGGATGATGAAATTGGATCTTGATTTTAACTAAGAGATGCTATGAATTATATTGTATTGATTTTGTATGATTGTATATTGATGCCATGGTTTTTAATTGTTATATGATGTATAAGGATTGAATTTTTGCTACTATAAACCGCTTTGAGTTGCCCGAGGGCTGAGAAAAGCAGTATATAAATGGAGTAAATAAACAAACAAACAAATAATTAAACCCTTGTGCCGGCAGCACTGAAGATTGACAGGCCAGAGGTTCAAATCCAGGGAGAGCGTGGACGAGCTCCCTCTGTCAGTTCCAGCTCTCTATGTGGGGATATACGAGAAGATGCCCACAAGGAGGGTAAAACATCAGAACATCCAGGCATCCCCTAGGCAACGTCCTTGAAAATAGTCAATTATCTCACACCAGAAGTGACTTGCAATTTTTCAAGTTGCTACTGACACGAAAAATAAAACCTTAGGATTATATTGGACATACTATGATGTTTACAATCGACTTTATGAACAACAATGTGTGTAATATGGAAGAGAGCTAGGATGCATCTACACTAGATGTTTATAGCAGTTTGATAGTGCTTGTTCCTGCATGGCAGTGGGTTGGACTAGGTGGCCCTTGTGGTCTCTTCCAACTCTATGATCCTATGACTTTAACTTTCATGGGTCCATCCTATGGTAATGCGGGATTTGTAATTTGGAGAGAGCTAGTTAGCTGGCTCTGGACTTAGAACATCTAGCAGAGAATTCAAAATATGTCACCAAGCTACAAATCCCAAGATCCCATCAAGTGGAACCGTCACTGTTAAAGTGGTATCAAAGGTATAGAGAGTATAGTATGGTTATGCAAGGGTTCCTATTGCAGTGGTGTGTGGAGCAAGATTAATAATTCACATGCCCTAGAAAGCAATTCTAGATTGGGCGAGGCTTAAAGAAATTGAAACTAATTTCTTGAAGCATAGTTACTAATTGCCCAGGATGAATTTAAAGCTTTCACCTTAGGTTTTTGAAAACATTATTTCTGACAAGCCACAAGTCTCCTGAGGTTGGTGCCAGAGCAGAGACAAATCTGAGCATGACAAGAGTATTTACTGTGGCACAAAGCAGCTTTTCTCAACCGCATTTTTAATTGGGTTATGAGAAATAGCATTAGGGAGCGAAGGGATTGGCAAGAATCGTATTTGCAAGAGGGCTCCTGGTCCAAGATGGCTCATCCAGACATTGCTTTAACAGCTCCTGTCATCTAATGAACAGAACTGCAACAGGCAACACTACGAGTCAAGGAGGGGGAAAGGGCCATTGTCAAAGTGAATACAGCTGCCTCGATAATAGGACTAATTGCATATTGCATCGCAGAGCTAAATTACTAGTGAAAACAGTTGTAAAACCCACAGACAGTGGAACATAACTCACCGAAGACTCGCTGCCAATTCTGCAAATGCACGTTGGCCAGGATTCAATAGCCCACACCTGCATTCTCTGAATGGCAAATCTATAATAAGGCATAATTGCTAGGGGGAAAAAAATATGCAGCACTTCAAATGTGACAACACACTTCTTGTTTATTGGGATAGCGAACAGTATATAATAAGTTTGACCTGCACTACTTCGGAGCCACCTGGGGTCAATGTGGACTGAAAGGTTTAATCCACAAGAGAGGGTTTCCCCCCTCCATTGCAATGGAAGTGAGTGGGACCAGAAAACAGCACATTAGCATGATGAAGACGTCTTGCTATTAAATCTTAGGGGAAAGGAAGCCAGCATGTACAATAATGGCTATTTTTGAAATCACATATTTATAGCTCAGCTTAAATATTCAGATATAGTTAGTTGGGATTTTCTAACTGGCCTTATTCAAGCAAATGGCTCTCACAGTAAAAAGTAAACAGATGCAGACAAAGAACTTCACCTCTTTTTTTACTGCCTAACATCCATTTCCCCCTTACAACAGACTGTAAATTCTATTTGCAATTAGCTTTAGATATTACCCATCTGTTTCTTATGAAGATAGATAACAAAAGTCATGTTTCTTGGCCACAGCTATGCAATTCAGAATTACAGTTCGTCTGTATGATAGAGTTCATGACAATCCAGATATTATCCTGGTCAAATCTTCCAAAGTTTCTTCTTAACAGAAATGCAATTGAATGCAATTTTCCTGCATCTTGGCAGGGGGTTGGACTGGATGGCCCATGAGGCATCTTTCAACTCTAGGATTCTAGGATTCTATGAAATGGTTACATCAGATGTGGTCTGTATTGTTATCGTTATGAAGATAACAGCATCAATGGTTTTCACTCATTCCGGCAGACTGTTTGCAATTCAGATATCTTCAAGGATCTTATCATTAGAGATAAGGTTTGTTCCACGCCATTATAAAGCAGCTCTTCCTCTGCTATGACTCTAACATCCACTTGTTATACAAAAAATATCCATATGCAGATTGCTATGTAGGCTTCCCCAAGATCTGGAATCCAGCCGCTGAGAAAACCTACATATAATGTCTAGATTGAATACTATCGTCCCACTCAATTCTGCTTTGGTCAACTTCATCTGGAATACTGCATCCAGTTCTTGATCCCACCATTCAAGAAGGACATTGACAAGCCAGAGTGTGTCCAGAGAAGGCGGAGTAAAATTATCAAACTTTTGGAAAATAAACCCAATGAGAAGCCGCTTAGGAAGCTGGGTATGTTTTGCTTGGAGAAAAGAAGGCTGAGAAGGGACATGGTAGCCATGTTTAAATATTTGAAAGGATGTCACACTGAGGAGGGAATGCATTTGTTTTCTGTTGTTCTAGAGACTAGAACATGGAGCAGTAGATTCTAATTGCCGGAAAAGATTTTCCATGTAAACATTAGGAAGAATGTCCTGATGGTAAGAGCTGTTTGGCAGTGGAATGTGGTGCTCTAGAGCAGGGCTGTCTAACTGGCGGCCCGTGGGCCGTATACGGCCCCCCAGTCCCTTCCCTACAGCCCCCTACCCTTTTAAAAAAGAAATCAGCTGTTTTTTTTAAAAAATCATATTTTTTATTTTTTTATTTTATTATTATTATTTTTGCAGAGGGGCGGGGCTGGGCAGGGCAGGGAGGAGGAGTAGGCTCCCTCCTCCCCCGCCAATCAGCGCGCTTCGTTTTTGTGGGTGGTCGCGGCGCAGTCGCAGTCGCGCCAGCGCAGGCGCACTCACGCCGGCAGAGGAGGCCTGGCCGCAGCGGAGGAGGCCTGGCTGCGGCAGCGGAGGCCCAGTTCTCAGCGGAGGCCCAGTTCGCGGCGGAGGCCCAGTTCGTGGCGGCGCCTCCCGCTCTCCTCCTCCGCCACCACCTCAGTAGCCCCAACTGCCACCCGGCCTTCTTTCCTCCCCCTTCCCTCTCTTTCTCCTTCCTCCCTTCCTTTCCTTCCACTCTTTCCTCTTTTCTTCCTTCCTTCTTTCCTCCCTCCCACTCTTTCACCTTCTTTCCTTCCACCCACCCACCCACCCTTCCATCCATCCACCCTTTCCTCCTCCCTCCCTTCCTTCTTCCTCCTCTCTTTCTCCTTCCTTCCTTCCTTCCTTCCACCCACCCACCCATCCACCCTTTCATCCTTCCTTTCAACTGTTCTCCCTCCCTCCTTGCCCCTCTTTCACCTTCCTTTCTTTCCTGCCACCCTTTTATCTTTTCTTCATCCTCACTTTCCCTCCTCCCTTTCCTCCCTCCATCCTTCTCTTCTTTCCCTCCTTCCTTCCTTCTCCTGTTCATATTTGGGCATATTGAGTATTCATGCCAAGTTTGGTCCTGATCCAACATTGTGCTCTCTGGATGTAGGTGAACTACAACTCCAAAACTCAAGGTCAGTTCCCAAGCAAACCCTTTCAGTACTTTCTGTTGGTAATGAGAGTTCAATATGCCAAGTTTGGTTCAATTCCATTGTTGAATTAAATTTGATTGTGTGTTAACTATAAATCCCAGAAACTAACTCTCAAATGTCAATGTCTATTTTCCCACAACTCCATCTGTGTTCACATTTGGGCATATTGAGTATTCATGCCAAGTTTGGTCCAGATCCATCATTATTTGAGTCTACAGTGCTCTCTGGATGGAGGTGAACTACAAGTCCACAACTCAAGGTCAATGCCCACCAAAGCCTTCCAGTATTTCCTGTTAGTCATGGGAGTTCTGTGTGCCAAGATTGGTTAATTCCATCATTGGTGGGGTTTAGAATGCTCTTTGATTGTAGGCGAACTACTAATCCCAGCAACTACAACTCCCAAATGTCAAGGTCTATTTCCCCCCAAATCCATCTGTGTTCACATTTGGGCATATTGAGTATTCATGCCAAGTTTGGTCCAGATCCATCATTATTTGAGTCCACAGTGCTCTCTGGATGGAGGTGAACTACAAGTCCACAACTCAAGGTCAATGCCCACCAAAGCCTTCCAGTATTTCCTGTTGGTCATGGGAGTTCTGTGTGCCAAGATTGGTTAATTCCATCATTGGTGGGGTTTAGAATGCTCTTTGATTGTAGGCGAACTACTAATCCCAGCAACTACAACTCCCAAATGTCAAGGTCTATTTCCCCAAATCCATCTGTGTTCACATTTGGGCATATTGAGTATTCATGCCAAGTTTGGTCCAGATCCATCATTATTTGAGTCCACAGTGCTCTCTGGATGGAGGTGAACTACAAGTCCACAACTCAAGGTCAATGCCCACCAAAGCCTTCCAGTATTTCCTGTTGGTCATGGGAGTTCTGTGTGCCAAGACTGGTTAATTCCATCATTGGTGGGGTTTAGAATGCTCTTTGATTGTAGGCGAACTACTAATCCCAACAACTACAACTCCCAAATGTCAAGGTCTATTTCCCCCCAAATCCACCAGTGTTCACATTTGGGCATATTGAGTATGGGGGAGCAGAGCCGGGGTGGGGGTGGGGGGGGGGGGCGGAGCTGGGGGAGGGGGGGGGGGGGGGAGGGGGCAGAGCTGGGGGCAGAGCCAGGGAGGGGGCGGAGCCGAGGCAGGGGCAGACCCTTAGGCCCCCCAGGTGATCAGTGACCCGAATTCAGACCCCCGGTCCGGTAGAAGTTGGACAGCCCTGCTCTAGAGCATGATGGAGTCCTCTCTCTGGAGGCTAGATGGCCATTTGTTGGAAGTGCTTTGATTTTGTCTTCCTGCATGGCAAAGGGTTGGATTAGGAGGAGACTTTGCGGTCTCTTCCTAATCTATCATTCTATCACTCTAGGAAAAAGATTTTCAAATATGCACGTTTCTCCTTCATATATATCCCATACCTTCCACCTGCATAATTGGGCAGAATCCCACACCTTGTGTGACTATGGAGCAGAACAGACAACTCCACATCTGTATGCTTGTCCACTATGCCCTGCCTCATATATGGAGGAAGAATTGTTGGGGGCTACAGACAATGCCGTTGCTGTTGCCCGTTTTTAATCAAAAGATATTTAGCCGCCTGCTCTCCTTCTATTTTTATCAGTTTTATACTAATTTATGCAATGCTTTTGATACAGAATAAATAAATAAATTGGGCAGAATGAGGCAACCAAATCAAAAGTAAGATGCTGTGGGGAAACCCAGTTTTCTTCTTGAGTATTTCCTACTCTCAGAAGCCAAAGATATCACACAGCTCATCCTGCATCCCTTAAACAAGCCTATTGCTCTCAGATGGGGTGGAAGACACCAATGCATCAAAGGTGCTGAGGTTTAGTCAAGTCAGCTTTTTTTTTTCACAGAGAGGAGAAGACATGCCATTTTGTATATCGGGGTAACATTCTTTGGCTTTCCCTGACAATAATATGCAATGCTTCACTGATTAGATCAAGGGAAGTCATAGTCCCACTCTATTCTGTATTGGTCAGACCCCACCTAGAATACTGTGTCCACTTCTGGGCACCACAGTACAAGAAGGATATTGTCAACTTCAGTGTGTCCAGAGAAGGGTGACCAAAATGATCAAAGGTCTGGAAACTATGCCTTGTGAAGTGCAACTTAAGGAGCTGGTTATGTTTTGCCCGGAGAAGAAAACGCTAAGAGGGGACATGTGAGCCATGTTTAAATGTTTGAACGGATGTCATATTGAAGAGGAAGCAGGCATGTTTTCTATGATTCTAGGGCAGTGTACCCAATCTGGTTTGTGGATCACCAGTGGTCCTCAAGAACTAAAATATGGCCCAAGGCCTCACTGTTATTACACCATTACAATGAGCGTGACTGGTCTCGCAAAACCCTGTTATAGTGCCGAGGCAACAGGGATGTCAGGAGGGGAGAGGCTGACTATCCATGAAAGGTGCGACAACAAGCCTCCTGACTGCTTCTCCTTCTCCTCCTCCTCCCTCCGTCTGACCGGAGCCTTTCCATGTGGCACCTGGAAGCGGGGGCACCTTGGTGTCTTTGTTCTTAGGCCTGTTCCTGGGGTTATTTGGGATGCTGTTTCAGAAAATTGTACTGGATGGACCACATCAGCTCTATATTATTAAATATGGTTTTCTGTGGCGAGCAGATGGCGACTACTGGATGGCATATGTTCTCTATCCGAAACTAGAGCTGATGTGGTTTATCCAATGCAGTTTTCTGAATCAGCACCTCAAATAACCAAACTGAGTCTAAAGTTGACCAAAAACTGATTCATAACCCTTTGGTACTAATGTTGGAGACTGGTCCCTGGTCAAAGTGGTCCCTGGTTTAAAAAAAGGTTGGGAACCACTGATCTAGGGACTAGGACACAGAGCAATGGATTCAAACTGCAGGAAAGAGATTCCACTTAAACATTAGGAAGAACTGTCTGATGGTAAGAGCTGTTCGACAGTGGAATATGCTGCCTCAAAATGTGGTGGAGTCCCCTTTCTCTGCAGATTTTTTAACAGGGGCTCATGGCCATCTGTTGGGGGTGCTTTGATTGTGTATTATTGCATGGCAGAATTGGGTTAGATTGGATGGCCCTTGCCATCTCTTCCATCTCTATGATACTATGAGTTCAAAATGTGATTTGCCAGGAAAGCCTTACTGTGTCTGAAGTTTCTTATATCTATTCTGCTGAATGGGCCCCCAGGGTTTTATCCCCAAAGCCTTCCCCGAGTATACTATTGCCTCCCAGGTATGTAGGTACAAGATTGCAACCTGGGTATCCTAATGAAGTTGGTGTTGCTCACCACTGCCAGTTCCTCCTTCTGCTAACCCAGGAGCTAAATATTTGGTGTGTTTAACTGAAGACTCTGGAGGCAAAGCTGGAACGTTGGTCTTAAACTGTTTCCATTTTTAATCGACACATGTTAAACATTAATACTTTTCCTGTATGTGTTAGCTGTTAGACTCACCCTGCTGTTATATATGCATGCATTAAAATGCCACTCTCTCTGGAAAAAATCTTAAGGGTTTAAGTGTAAAATATTAAAAATGTTAAGTATTCCTGCCAAGGCTTGGAAGATATTCAGAAAGTCATGTTATCAACTTCTAGTTGGCAGAAGTAAGGAAATACTTAAAATCCCATGCCAGCCAGTGCTAACAAACAATCTTTTATCCCTGGCTCGCTACAGTTCCTCTTTGCTGAATAATTTTGTTCATCTAGCAATATTTTAGTAAGCTGTTGAGTTTAACCACGGCAACTGAAGGGACCAAGAGCTGTTCTTTCTCAAAGTTACACAGGAGCCAAATATATTTAAGTGAAGTAACTGTGATTATTCTAGGCAAAGATTTCCTTCATTTAATCCCCTCGTAACCCCAAAACGCAAGTGACATTACTACTAATTTTAAAAAAGCTAATGAATTTCCGAAGGAAATTAGAGAATGAGCGTTAAGGTATTTCGATTATGGGAGTAATTCTGCAGTCCATTTGCACTTAAAGGAAAATCAAGTAAAATAGTATGTGTATGAGAAAAAGAGAGACAAAGAGGGCCCAGTTGCCAACCTCAACTTAGAGTGCATCTGCACTATGGAATTAATATTACTTGACATCATGTTAACTTTCGTGGCTCAATACTATGGGGTCTTGGTTGATGTTATTTGGTGAGACCTCTGGCAGAGAAGGCTAATGACCTTGTAAAACTACAACTCCCATGATTCCATAACATTGAGCCTTGGCAGTTAAAGTGGTGTCAAACTGCATTAATTCTACAGTGTAGATGCACCCTAAGTTTGATTAGAATGTGGAAATACTAAATTACAAATAATGAATTACTTGTCATGTATTTTGATCCATAAGTAAGTTACATTACAACAATAATGTGTTACAGGACATGTTCACTCCTTCTGGGGGTATTTGTAACATAATCTACTATGGTGTTGTAAAGGTAAGTATAAGATACCTATTTTAGCTACTTTTGAATAATGAACACATAAATGTATATCTTTAGAACATAATCTATGCTAATGTTTTGATCTTGGAAATGTAACTATAGACTGTGTAGTTCTAATTATACGAGTATTTCAAAAAAGGTAATCCATCAACCTATGAAGGCTGCTTTCCCAGGTTAAAAATTAGCAATTTTTTATTTGTATTTTTCCACATTCTTAAAGGTCTTGTGCTCCTCAACCCAGCAAAATTAATGGGCTACCTAAGGTAACAAACAACATGGCTTCTATGTACAAAGGCTGTTTGGGCTTCTTACTGTGACGCAGGGAGTGGGACAATGTCTTTCTGAAGGCAGTTTGCTAGGTTGGGATGGGGAACAATGGCATCTCATCCCATACAGCTCTCTTCTACAATATTTTTTAGCCATTTCCAACTTTCCTATCTTTCCCTCTCCTACACAGTCACCACCAGTGCTCCAGAGATGGCGGACTCTAAGAAGTCATCAGAACTAAGCACTATGGTTGGGAAATGTCTTAGGCCATCTTATGCTCAACCCACATTTTGAAGGAAGGGATCCTCAGAGTTGACCATTTGGGTCTAGCTGGCTTTGTAGTAGAGTTGTGCACAGAATTCGATCCTACTGTTTCTACCATTTCTTTCGTGTCTTCAGTTTCTTCAGAAGCATGAAACAGGAAGCCCACTCCCCACAGGAAAATCTGCACGACACAAAAGCCTGCTTTCGTGTCCACCTGAACCTGCCTCCTTGCCTTGGAAAGAGAGTGCATGTGTGGCAAGACAGGCAGACAGGCAGGCTCAGCTGCAGGTGTGCTCCGGGCCTGCCTGCCCGCCCTGCCACACAAGCACTCTAGAGCAGGCATCCTCCAACTTTTAAAACAGAGGGCCAGGTCACAGTCCCTCAAACTGTTGGAGGGTCAGATTATAATTTGAAAAAAGCATGAATGAATTCCTATGCACACTGCACATATATTATTTGTAGTGCAAAAAACACTTAAAACAATACAATAATTAAAATGAAAAACAATTTAAACAAATATAAACTTATTATTAGTATTTCAATGGGAAGTGTGGGCCTGCTTTTGGCTGATGAGATAGGGTTGTTGTTGCCGTTGTTGTTGTTGTTGCTGTTGTTGTTGTTGTTGTGTGCTTTCAAGTCGTTTCAGACTTAGATTGACCCTGAGCGAGGGCTGGGTAAATGACCTTGGAGGGGCATATCTGGCCCTTGGGCCTTGGTTTGAGGACCTCTGCTCTAGAGAAAGAGGTGCTCAGCTGCAGGCACTGGCTTTCCAAGAAGAGAGTGTGTGTGGTGTAGCGTGCAGACAGACCTGGAAAGCGCATGCACCTGCCAGTGCATACAGCCAAGCACCTCTTACTCTAGAATAGAAACAACAGGTGCCAGGTAAGAAGAACACTCACTGGAAAGGGAGCCAGTGGATAGGAAGCCCTGCCCCATAATGGTCCAATTTTTGGGCCCCAAAATGAACCTAAAACCTAAAAGAACCTAAAACAGCCCTCCCAATTTTGGCAGGCTCACAAAAAGTGGATCAGGGCCCCCAACGAAACGGGGCAAGGTTTACGTCGAATGTACGTGTCTACTTTGTAGGAAGAAAAAATTCAGCACTCCATAGAGCCCGGTTGTCTGTCTTCTCACTTTCAGATCAGCAGAAATAGGAGTGAAAGTGGTTGTTGCTGTTGTTGCTGTTGTTATTATTATCCACTTTGCCAAGCATAACACAGAGGCCTCTCCCATGGACTCTGCTGTGCCGAGGGGGCCTCCGGCGGAGAGCTTGGTGTGCAGTGCCCTCCACCTAGGAATGAGGCCCTCCGTTGCCGCCACTGATGCCTGGCCCTCGTGGAGAGGGAGGTCTGGGGGGAGATATTGGAGGCTGGAGCGGAGACTGGAGAACATGGCGGATGACCTTGGGGACACTCTTGACCATGCTGTCTGGTTGAGCTCCTCACACAGGCGCAGAGGGAGCCGCAGAAGGAAGCACAGGAGGACCCTGCAACTACCACGAGATCCTGTTGAGGGCACTGCCCTCAGTCTTGTTCCGATTCTGGGTCAGGGATCTGTTCTATCCCCCCCCCCCACCTCAGCAGGGGGTGATGGTGTCTTCCGATACTGCTACGGCCCCTGAAGCTCGGCCAAGGGGCTGCCCACCTGCAGCTGACCAGCCGAGGACTATTCCAATGAAGAAGCAGAGAAGGGGCCACACTAGGACCTTTTGGAATGTCAATTCCAGGAGCTGGGAGCACTCTCCGGTGAGTTCCCAGCCCTGGAAGCAGGACAATGCAATAGGCAAGGGACCCACTTCTAAGTCACTGAGCTCAGACTCTCCGTGACTTTCTGGGGGCGCCACAGCTCCCTTCTTTTGACTGTGCGACAGATATTACTGCCAGACGTCCCCCTTTGATAGCACGTCATCCTGCGCGGGACCTGAGCTTTACTCCAGACCCACGTTTTGTGACCAATTCTTTTAAATGTCGTATTCCCTCTGTAGTCTCCCTTCCTCTGTCTATGTAATCATCTTTTTACTCTAGCTTGCTGTTTTTCTGTTATGTGCCAAACTATGTAAACTGCTCTGAGCCTTCGGGGAGTGGCGGTATAAAAGTTTGAAACATAAATAAATAAATAAATAAAAGAATTGTCTTCATAGCTGCTTTCCTAAGTTCTAGTCTTCTTCTGGTTTCTTGGCTGCAGTTCTAAAAGCTACCACACTCCTCACCGTACCTCAGACTACTAGATATTCTCTGTTTCAAAAGGAAAGCAGAGATGAGGGGTCCAATGCATGTCTTGAATTCTTTTGATCTATCAAGGTCTCAGAATGAGGCAACATTAGAAAGGGCCCTCGGATGAACTTGATCTACTTTGTTCATTCAGAAGCAGAAACAACTTCCCAGCCTAAAAACAAGCTACCAGATGCCATGAATTCAGCAAGAAATTCTATCTTCTGTACTGTTTGCCATCTCCTTTGGACTGTGAAGCATTCTCAAATAAAATCAATAAACCAAGACCAGATGTGTCTACTGGTGCAAAGTTAGAGGGTGTCACTGAGGCTGCTGAAATTACTGACGCCTTGAAAATTCTTTAAAAAATAAAATAACACCTAGGAATGCTGAATACACTGCCAGCCAGTGTCTGGAAATTCTTAGTTCACTGTATAACTCATGCTTTTGCTTGGAAAAACTGAGGCAGTCAAAAGGACTCGCTGTTAGGATTCTTAGAGTCTGAAGTCTCCATGCAATTGGTAGAGCAGAAATGACAAACGGATGGTTGAAAGCAGACCCAAGGAAAATGTTTGGTTTTAAAAAAAGGTAAAACTCTGCCTCCAAGCTTGCAGAAGGATTCTGGGAACTGTAGTCCAAAATAAGTTTTCCTGCAATACATTCATTCAATTAAAAGGCATGTCAACACCCTGAGATTCTTCCCCCTGCAACTACTGTTAACTGTTTTCTGTTCAAAGCAAAGCTCAGAAAACTTTCTAATATATTATTTAAAATCCCAATATATTCTTTGGAAAAGTGTGTTATGTGTATGTGTTAAAAGCAGATCTAGAAAAACTGAATTTCTATTCAAACAAATATCTTATTTTCTCTTGCCTGTTTTGTTCAGATGGGTCAGGAATTTAGAAGCAGTTGTAAAGTGACAGGAGAAGAATTAGTTGCATGCTTCCTTGCTTAGATAATGCATTCGATTTAATCATCATTAAGTCCAGGTTCCCAGGTTCTAAAATAACCCACATAAGAACATAAGAAGAGCCATGCTGAATCGGGCCTCAGCCCATCTAGTCCAGCATTCTGTGTCACACAGTGGCCCACTAGTTGTACACAGGGATCTCTAGCAGAAAGGAGGGCAAAACCCTCACCTGCTCCCGACCCCCACAACCAGTACCCGGGGAAAATCCTGCCTGCCTCCATCAACACAGAGGTGGCACTTGGATGTCCATTTCAGTAACTACTGATTCCCTTGGTATCCATGAATCTGTCTAATCCTGCCTTGAAGCTGTCCAGGCTGACAGCTGTCACAACCTCCTCTGGAAGTGAGTTCCATAACCCAATGACCCTCTGGGTGAAGAAATATTTCCCTTTATTAGTCCTAACTTTCCTACCTTGGAGCTTTGGGAGTGCCCCTAGTCCTAGTGTTGTGTGACAGAGAAAATATTTTTCTTTATTCACCTTTTCTATCCCATGCATGATTTTATACACTTCGATCAAGTCACCTCTTAAACGCCGTCTTTCAAGGCTGAAAAGACCAAGGCGTTGCAACCTGATTTCATAAGGGAGCTGCTCCATCCCTTGGATCATTTTGTTGCCCTTCTTTGTACCTTTTCCAGTTCCGTTATATCCTTCTTGAGGTGCGGTGACCAGAATTGTACACAGTACTCCAGATGTGGCCTCACCATAGATTTGTAGAGAGGCAAATCAACATTTGCCGACCTATTTTCGATTCCCTTCCTGATCATGCCAAGCATAGAATTTGCTTTTTTCACTGCTGCAGCGCACTGGGTTGACATCTTCATTGAGCTGTCCACCAAAACCCCAAGATCCCTTTCCTGGTTTGTCTCAGAAAGCTCTGATCCCATCGGTTGATAAGTGTATTTGGGGTTCTTTGCCCCGATGTGCATGACTTTACACTTGTTTAGGTTAAAATGCATTTGCCACTTTGTTGCCCATTCACTCAATTTCGAGAGATCTTTCTGGAGCTCTTTACAGTCAGTTTCATTTTTAACTACCCTGAACAGTTTAGTGTCATCTGCAAACTTTGCTACCTCACAATTTACTTCTACATCCAGATCATTTATGAATAAATGATCATTACTGAGAACTTTGATTGTGATTTTCCTGCTTCTTGGCAGGTTGTTGAATTGGATGCCCCATGACAGGGTCGTAGCCAGGGGGGGGGGGGGCTTGAAGGGCTCAGGCCCTTCCGAAATTCTCAGGGTGGTCCACAGAAGGCCTTACTGGTACATTATTTAAACTGTTATGTGTATTCATATCATTATCTGATCACCATGCTCAATATATCCCATATGCATGGGGGTATTGGGATAACGATACAAAAGGTTTGCTAGGGTAGATCCTCTCTCACTCAGACCCAGCCCCCCTTCCCCCCAAAACTCAAACTCAGCCCCCCGCCAAATCAAAATCCTGGCTACAGTACTGCCCCACGTGGTCTCTTCGAACTATGATTCTGATTCTATAACTACAGGCAATTACCTAATACAACTCTGAGTCATATACTGAGTGGACCTGTATATAAAACTAGCCATCCCCTGCCACGTTTTTCTGTGGTCCAGTCTGTGTATATGTGTTTTGTGTGTATATATGTGTGTATATGTTTGGGTATATGTGTATATATGTGTTTGTGTATATATGTGGTTTTGCGCATGCGTTGTAATGTTTTTTTTGTTTTTCAGTCTTGTCTGCTGTGTTTTTCCAGTGTTTTTATGAGTGACTAGCTGAACCCAGCACGCGTTGCTGTGCCCTATTTTGGAGATGTGATTAAGTCTGAGTATTGGTGTCAATTTGTCCAGTGGTTTTTGAGTTATGTTAATCCCACAAATGAACATTATATTTTTATTTATATAGACTAGCCGTCCCTTGCCACGTGTTGCTGTGGCCCAGTCTGTGTATATGTGTTTTGTGTGTATATATTTGTGTGTATACATTTGTGTATATGTGTATTTGTGTATATATCTGGTTTTGCGCATGCATTGTAATGTATTTTTTGGCTTTTTAAGTCCCTTCTGTTGGTATAGTCCATGTCAGTAATGCAGACTAAATTTTAAAGGACCCATCCAAGGTGCTGAAAACTTCAGAACCAGCACTTTGGATAGTTTCCTTAAATTCAGATTTCAACCCAATATACATTTATCATCTGATCGAGGAAACTGCCTTGTATTGCAGTATTTTATTATAGCTCATCAAGAATACAGTAGTTTAACTTTACTGATTTCCACATACCTTGCTTTCCACTCAATAGTCTTCAACCCTCCTGGTTATGTGTAAAATGATACACACAACAGGATGTCACACATAACAGAATCATGCCCATCACCACCCACTCATCCACCTACTCTGACCCTGAAGCATCATGCCCTTTCTCCACAATTTCAGTAGTCTTGGACATTGATTTCAGTAGTCCAGCCTTAAATTGCCTATTTTAACTCTGCTTGTAACAAATGAGCCATGACAATACTGCATGAGCTACTGTACTAGTGATTTGTATCATTGGAAGGACTTTCTGCATTGATGACAGCAACAGTTCTTCAGGAGGTTTATAGTGTATGTGTGTGCACCAGTTTTTCAAGAGGAAGGAGGAGACCTTTAAAATAAAGAGTGTCCCCAGTAGACTTACCACCTCATCACATTGAAACATGTCCCTGTCATAGGATACCTCAGCCTCTTTGCAAACATGGAGAGGCATGTGAGTTCATCACATGAGTTAAACTATTTCCAGCCATCATGCATAGCCCTCACTGGTTGAAAAGAGGCAGAAGTGTCCTGAAAGGAGGGAACTCCAGCAATCAACCTCATCACATTGAGAAATTTTTCCCCCATAGGACACTTCAGCCTCTTTTCAAGCATGGAGAGAGACTGAGCTTATCACATGTTCCAGGGATGAAAAGAGACAGAAATGTCCTGTCAGCAATCGTGTTCAGAGCTCTTACCTTCTATCGCACTTTACTCCCTTGGTTCCAACTGAAAAACAGGTGGGATGGGAACCATCAAAGTTTCCCATCCTGTTTAATTGCCCACCCATCAGCAGTCTCTTGTATCATATGGGTTTGGGACAGAACAATTTTATCCCATGGAAAGAAGTGATATTAAACCAGTGTCAGTCTCCTTTCATGTAAGGGGCTTTGGGCAGGGCAAGAGATATCTTGGCTTTTTGATATTGTTATTTCCTAATTTTTAAAAAAGTAATACTGACTGTATGATGAATGTAAAATGAATGTATTGCCAGCTCTTAGGTTTCCACATGTAAGTGTGATGGGGGGCAGAAACAGGATTGCTGCCGATAGAAGAGGGGTGATTCTCTACGCTAAAAGGACAGTTACCCGTGCTTTCTCATCTCAATGTGATAAGATCCTTGGAGAGGTCAGAAGGAAAATAGCTCTTTTTTAAGTGAAAGAGTCTTAAGATCCTCAAGAAAGGGCTTCCTCTTGATCTCACTATTGTCAGAAGACTATCTGGTAAGGAAACATAAGGCCTTCTCAACAGCTGCTTGTTGTTGTTGTTGTTGTTGTTGTTGTGTGTTTTCAACTCTAACAAAGATTTCTTGGCAAGATTTGCTCAGAAGACCTTTGCCATTGTCTTCCTCTGAATCTGAAAGTTTGACCTGCCCGACAGATTACATGGTCAAGGGGGCATTCAGGCCCTGATTTCCAAAATTGTAGTTCAATACTCAAACTGCTGCACTATGCTGGCTGCTCTTAGACTAGAATTCTCTTCCATGAGAGGCTAGTCTGGCTTCCTCTCTCCTTCCCTCCTGATGGCAGGGAAATTAATTTTTTTATTTAAGCAAGGATTTGGTGATTAACTGATTGTACAAAAGGGTCTGTCAATAGTATTTGTGTATGTGTGCTGTCTTTATTCCATTGTGTTTTTATAAATACTTTAACAAGTGTTCTACAGGACAGCTTACTTAATTTTTTAAAAAACCTTTCACATCCAAATGTTAGCTATATTTTGTTTTAATCTGTTTTGTATAGAGAGAAAGATGTGATACAGAGCAATTACATCCTTGGTTGCAGAGAGAATTGCCTACCTTGCCTTGGTCTCAAGGCTTGCTTTAGTGAGACATCTTAAAAGTCCTATTTAAATGTACGCTAATCAGCTTTTATTGGGGATGGGGAACTCTTCTCAACTATAATGATTTAAAATCAATTTTCCCACTCCAAATTCATTCGGATGTGTGTCCTAGATGTTGCAATGGGACCATAATCTCACATTCACTGGACTTTTAAAGAGCTTCTGAATCACCTCATCAATCAAAAAGAAAAATCCAGCATTTTCTTATACAAATTTCTTTTCTCCTGGTCTTTTTTAAAAAAGTAATGATGTCTTCCATGGCCCAGGAAAAGAATCTTTGTGCACACATATATATCTCCACAGCATGTCTGTCTTTGCATTGGGAGTCAAACAACATCTTGGAGGCCAATAAAATTAAAGTGGCAAAAGTTAAGAAAAATGCAGAGGTGATCGGGTTGTTGGCCTGGATAATCATTCAGCCTGGTAAAAATATACACATTCTGGCACAGAAAGTTTTGTTCCATTTTCCGTTGTGGTTTGGCTTTTGTTTAACAAGGAGGACCAAAGTACACATGATGGTGGCAGGTCAATTTGTTTCTATGTAGTTTTCCCCACAGTGGTGAGTGAGTGGGCCAATTTTTAGGGAAAGGCGGTAGGCAACTGGGGATACTAACCCTTCTCTGCCTTGCAGCTCATTTGCAAGAAACTACACTACAACAGCAGAAGTTAACCACGATTTAAAAAATGGTCATGGAGGAGCTACAGGAGGGCCACCAGCCCTGGCCTCATTACTTCTCCCATGCCTTTCCTACCCAAGGCAACAATAAGTGGTTCTTCTCTTCTCCACTTTTTCCTTACAAGAATTTTGTGATGTAGGGGTTAGAAGAAAGCAAAAGATTCGAGATTTTCATGGGTCAAAGGAGACTACAATCTAATTCTTCTAAGTCTCCATTCCATTCCAACTCTCTACCCACAATGCCCCATTGGCCATCATCCACATGCCTTTTCTTCATTCTCACCTTCCACTCTTCAGTGGTTCAGTTACATAAATTTATATTTTCAAATTGGTGATCTTACAGGAGGCCTACTCACTACATTTCAGAAGGAAATGTCTTGTTTACCACATTTTAATATTACAGTTGGCCCTTTGTATTCATAGACTCAAGCATCTGTAGCTTGAATGTTTTTAAAAACAAAACAAAATGCAGTGTGGTTTTGCCAATGTATATAAGGACACACTTTTAATGCACAATTGTATATAATAGGACTTGAGCATCCATGAATTTTGGTATCCACTTGGGGATCCTGGACCCAAACTCCAAAGGATACCCCCCCCCCCCCCCAATATTATATATTGTGACAGTCAGGTCTATTGCATACGCAGACTTGAATTTGCATTGTACTGAGTGGGACCCTGCTCTTCAGACCCAAAGTTCTACCCTGATGGTACCAATGCTATGGAATAGTTTTGTTGGGCACTGCTTATCCAGATTTAGCTTCAACAAGAACAGACATACAACCTCATCACAAAGGGCTGATTTTGGTGATATGTGCTGGATCGGCCCTACTTCACTCATGGAGTCCACCAGCTCTCATCAAATGATGCTGATGAGGTTCCATGGGTGAAGTAGGATGAAACCGGTGCATGCTGCCACCACAGTAACATGGGAGGCTTGCTATGTTTACATTAAAATCAATGGGGGGGGGGGGGAGCTGTGCACTCCATGCTTCCTCTCCTATTTACTTATTTACTTATTTACTTATTTAAAACATTTGGATCCTGCTCTTCTCACCCCGATGGGGACTCAGGTTGGGTTACATAATTGACATTATCCCATACCTGAACAATAATAACAATTAAAAGCAAACAGCCTCAGATGGAGTCAGACAATGCAAGACGTGGGGAGCCAGGTTCCTCACACTCCGTAAAAATGCACAATGTTCACAGCAACCATGTGACAAGGTCGTAAAGCTCCAGAATGAAAGGGATATTTGGATAATTAATGAACCTGAAGAGAAATCAAAATACATATTTGGGTTCAGGCTTTGTAATTACCTCGGCCTTCTTTTGTGGCCACACTAGCAATTTCTCTGAGGTCCTATAGACCTAAAAAAAATCACAACTTGAGTTGTTTCAGAGCTGCTTCTAGAGGCAATTGTGACTACTCTGCATTTATGGCACCTAGATTTCTAGGTACCTGAGGCTAATACTGTTCTCTCTCATTCAATCCCCGGCACACTTAAGTTAGTTAGGACACCTGTACCTGCATTCCTTCCAAAACTCCAACACGCATTTGACTTGGAAATTCAACAATAAAGCTGTTTTGTTTCAAAATAATGGCCATTAATGCCCTTTCAGCATATTAAAGCAAATTATAGAAAAGGGGCTATCTTAAAGAGTATGTGTATTCCTATTTTCCATATTAGAAAATGAGCTGGTGATTTTCAATTTGGGTAGCATAATCTTTTCAACTGTGGCTGGTGCTTAATGTATCATGCTTACTAATACCAAAACAAATAGTGGAAGCAATCCACAGAATTCACAGATGACCTATGATTGGATCTGAATGAGTGCACCTCTATAGGAGCAATGCTGTAGTCTCTATATGTATAAGGACACTAGCAATCCTAAGTATACACAAGGAAGATAAATATCTTAAACAGCATAAATGAATAGGGAAAAGCCAGTAAGGTATTATACCAATTATTTATCAAAAACACATGTAAATATACACATATAATGAGATTATAACACAAGGTGCAAAACAGGAGCACAATACATTATACATGGGTTTAAACACAGTAGGTGAAATGAATGCAAAGCATGTAAATTGCAATCATAATGATGGATATAAGATCACACAATGAACATTTACAACACATATAACAATAGGGTACATGAGATTTACACATGTGGGTATGGGAAAATCACTAAACCAACAATATGTGTTGTCTAACAATGTTAATACATGTGTTTGTGTCCTTGACTGTGTCATACATGCAAACCAACTGGTTCGCCTGAGGATGTGAAGCGGCAAAGCCGCGGCTTTTCCTGCTCCAGTTGCGGGAAAGTTTGTTTACTTTCTGCAGGAGGTGGGACACGGTCTGTTTTTTGTGGAATCAGCCTCACAGGACCTTCTATTTGTGAAGACCTGGTACAACCTATCATGGAACGCTCCGCTGCGTGATATGTGTGTAGCAACTCCATCACAGCCCTGACGAAGCGAAACCCGCGAAACGGCGAAACGCTTTGGTGCCACGACACTTCAAGCCGTTGGCAAAGCTTCCACCATCGGTGTGAAGCCCAGTTGCCCCATACGCTACGCTACACCGCTTGGCAAAGGTTCCCTGCTATTACGAGGAAACCTCGCGCCATCCTTGCAACGAGATTTCCGTTTGCAGCAGCTTGCTACGCCTGTTCCACTTTACGGCCACGAGCCGATTGAACTCCGGGACGCCGCGGAAGACTGCCCGCCCGTCCCGCACTCTGAGTGAGTACTATATTGAAGCCTGGATCCCCAAGAAAAGATTCAGCCCTTGGACACAAAAAACAGACCGTGTCCCACCTCCTGCAGAAAGTAAACAAACTTTCCCGCAACCGGAGCAGGAAAAGCCGCGGCTTTGCCGCTTCACATCCTCAGGCGAACCAGTTGGTTTGCATGTATGACACAGTTAAGGACACAAACACATGTATTAACATTGTTAGACAACACATATTGTTGGTTTAGTGATTTTCCCATACCCACATGTGTAAATCTCATGTACCCTATTGTTATATGTGTTGTAAATGTTCATTGTGTGATCTTATATCCATCATTATGATTGCAATTTACATGCTTTGCATTCATTTCACCTACTGTGTTTAAACCCATGTATAATGTATTGTGCTCCTGTTTTGCACCTTGTGTTATAATCTCATTATATGTGTATATTTACATGTGTTTTTGATAAATAATTGGTATAATACCTTACTGGCTTTTCCCTATTCATTTATGCTGTTTAAGATATTTATCTTCCTTGTGTATACTTAGGATTGCTAGTGTCCTTATACATATAGAGACTACAGCATTGCTCCTATAGAGGTGCACTCATTCAGATCCAATCATAGGTCATCTGTGAATTCTGTGGATTGCTTCCACTATTTGTTTTGGTATATTGTGCAAGCACCCCCGCCTTGTGCTTCTGTGTTTTCATGCTTACTAATGTCACCAAGAGCGGTTTCTTATAACATTCAGCAGAGCCTGCCACCTGTGAGATCACAAGGGATTGTCACTGGGACTCAGGTTTTTGTTCCTGACATCTTAGGTTTGGGATAGTCCTCATCTAGCAGTCATAGCTAGAAGTGGTGGGCCTGCCCTAAAATGAGCTGGTGATCAGGTTCTGGAACTGGCAAGGCAAGGTTGCAGGACGTACTCTGTGAGGCAGCTTACTTAAATTGAGAAACAAGTTCAAAAGTACAGAGTTATTTTAATGTTAGCAGCACGGGCAGAAGAGGGTTCCTAAAACATCTTTTCCAATAAAAAAGGCTGGGAAATTACTCTTAGTATCAGTTACATAGAACCAACCAGGCGTCTCTTGGCTACATAAGTTATCTGGTCCAGAAGTAGCACCATGTGTAGTCACTATGGATGAAACTGCAGAACCAGGTATAGGTTGTTTATGTTTTTCCGAAATGTCTGGGATCAGAAGCATTTTAAAGTTCATATTTATGTTTCATGCACAACTTATACACATTGCATGATGATACAGAATATTTAAAACAATATTTTGCATGAAACAAAATTTGTGTACATTAAACCACCAGAAAGCAAAAGTGTCACTATCTTAGCCTCCCAAGTGAATGATTTTAGAGCATTTCACATTGCTGAGTAAGGAATATTTAGTCTGTAGCAGAAAGATGCCCTTTTTGAGCATTTGCACTGTAAAAAAAGAAATAACATCATTTGGGGTTTGCTGTCTATCACAGGGAGTTCTGCTCGTTCTTTCCAACTGACTGAACTGCCATTACAAAACCAGCTAAAATATGACACTAGTGCTTATCAATAAGAACACTAGTTATCACAGTTACATTTGTCCCCCAGCCAAAGTTATACATTTCTCTCTTAAACTGTTACATAAACACTAGCATTGAAACACTATATGTTCCAGGTTTTCCATGAGATGTGCACACTAACATCAGCCTTCCTACAAAGGATTCCCTCTTAAGCTACACTACACAGTTAAAGCAGTCTGATACAACTTCAGACGCCATGTCTCTGTTCTATAGTATCATTGGATTTGTAGTCCCGTGGTGTATTTAGAATTCTCTCCTGGAATACTCTAGAACAGGGAGTTAGGGTAGAACGCAGTAATAAAGAATTGTAAATACCTTGCCAAACTAGAAATCCTCATGGTATCATAGCAGCTAAAATACTTGAAACTGCAACTATGTAGTAGATATATTCTGGGTTCTGAATAGAAGTGTTTTTCATCTGAGTAATGCATTATTGGACAGTCTCTTCGCTCAAGCAAAATGTGTATGGTGGAAACCCTGTTTCAAAATTTCCTAGCTATACCAGGTAGTATAATAATTTTTAATTAATGTAAACCACCAAGGGAACTTCTCTTATATATCAGATCATACGTCAATACTTATTGCAATATTTATAAACAATATCCATTGTCCTCAAGACACTTTTCAATATAAGTGGCTTTACGTCATCAGGAATATTATGATTATCTATAAAACTGAAACCCATTAATACCCAAAAATTGGGCCATCAATACATTTGTTAAAGAAAGAGTTCATTTTATTTTGTATCAGAACAATAAGCATAAGCCTATTGATGTTAGGTCTTGGGTGTTGAATTACTGTAATTTTATTTTATTTTAATTGATGTGGTTTTGTTCATTATTGTATTTCTTTATTTGCCTTTTGGATATGTTCATGCTCTATATGTAGATAGTAATTGCATGCATTTTTCTGATTCTTTTGTGATCTATTCACACACAAGTTTCTGAGCGATTTTTCTTGTTTATATCACTCTATTGACTTTTCACAATTGAAAAGATGTCTTTAATATAAGCAGAAGACTCCAAGAATTACATCACAGAACCTTCTTTAGTGCTGAAAAACAACTGGAAATAGATTGTTACAATGTTACATTGTATCCCCTTGGAACAATGAAATGTCTTCAAATCGCCTTTGTTTATGGTGGTCAGCAGTTGTCGCTGACCCTTATAATCATCAAATAATAAGGAAAATATATTTGTCCAAAACCACAGTTTGTTCATAGAAAATTTCCAAAAATAATATGAGTCATTCTAGAGTCATTCTAGATCACAACAATATCGAGTCCACAAGACGTAGGGCCTTCTCCATCTCTGCCCTTGCCCTGTGGAACTTTTTGCCTCCCCACATGAGGGCCATGCGTGACTTGAGGCCCTTTGCTCAGGCGCTTAAGACTTGGCTTTTTAGCACAGCTTTTAATGTTTAATACAGTCTACATGGTTACTGCTGTACATTCTTATGCAATGTTTTATGTAAATCGCCTGGAGCATTTAATGGAGGGCGATTAATAAATGAGAAATTGAATTGAATTGAACAAGGTGATAGATCAAAAGTTGGTGCTCCGTTCTCAGAGATACCAATAGGAAGCCCACAGAAAGAATATAGCCACCACAATACATATATGGTGGTGGTGCAACGGGTTAAACTGTTGAAATGCTGAACTTGCTGACCAGAATGTTGGTTTGAATCTGTGGGATGGGGTGAGCTCCGTTTGTTATCCCCAGCTCCAGCCAGACTAGCTGTTCAAAAACATGAAAATGTGAATAGATCAATAGGTAGTGCCTCAACGGAAAGGTATACGAGGAGCAGTCTCTGGACAACACAGGGTCTTCGGCTTTGAAATAAAGATGAGCACCACCCCCCAGAGCTGGAGATGAAGGGGAAGCCTTTACCTTTTTCTGTGTATCTGTGTTTCATTGTTTCGAGACATTGAATGTTTGCCTTGTGTTTTTATATGTCTGTATATGCTGGAATCCACCCTGATTTCCTTCGGGGAGATAGGGCAGAATACAAATAAAGTGTTGTTGTTGTTAGTAGTAGTTGTTGTGTTATTATTATGTGCTGCCCAATTAGGCATGGTGCCTAAATATGTTAGGCACAATACATTATATATATTCACCAATAAAAATCTGTTATTTGAACTGAAACAGTCACAAAATAAATCCTGTCAATGGTATCTCAACCTTCCATCATCTGCATTACACAGAGAAAGGAAAAGGGAGTCTAGAAATTGAGTGGAAGGAAATGGAAGAATCAGAGTTACAACACTTCTCTCTTCATTAAATACCCAAATAACATCCAGTTTGGATCATGCACATAAGAAAATAAGAACAGACACACTAGCCCTCAAATGCAAAATGGGACACCTTTGGATAGGTCAAAACGGAAATGTATCTCCAGGTCTTTCTCCAGGGACTCAATAAATTGCAATAAATCTAACATCAGAGATTAAAGTGGAAATAAGGACAGGAGTGAAGAGACTAACTTTGAACACTTTAAATCATTTCCTTAAAATTGCAGTTGACTAGATCCACAGCAGTTTGAAATAATTTCCTGCAACTAGGCAGGCTGGGGAAAGAAAGTGTCAAATAAGGAATTTATTTGAACTCTACAGAAATATGAGATAGTTTGCTTACAAAAGTCCTGGACACATGACCTGCATCCTCCATTTCTCCAGGAGACAACAGTTGTAAGGAAATCCCAAAAAGGCAGAGGAGGTGATGGTCATTGTCTCCATTATTACAATAGAATCACCAAAGGAATCTTAAATGGTTGGTTTTGGTTTGCAAAATAACCGCCTTTAGTGATTTTTGACCAGTAGCCTTATTCTCCATGAATTTATCTAATCCCGTTTTAAACCTGTTCAAACTGACAACCATCAGTATACCTTGCAGTGGTGAATTCCACCATTTAACTACATACTGTGTGAAGAAATATTTCCTTTTATCTTTCCTGAATCTCCCACGATGCTGCTTCATTGGATGACCCCAGGTTCCACTATCATGAGAGAAGTAGCAGAAGAAACCTACAGGTGTTCAAATAGTTTATTGCTCACAGTGGAAATTGTTTCCCCGGATTTTTACCTGCTTTTGCTTTTCTGAAAAAAATGTCTATTGTGGAGATATATGTTCCCAATTCAGTTTTTTTTCAGTGTCAATGTTTGCATGTGTATAGAAAGGAAAGATTACTGGTAGGCAAAGAAATGCCAGAAACTTGGGCAAAGCACAAGTAAATAAAATTGAGGAACATATTATCGTTCTGCTGTTTCTTTAATAAATGTTTCTCTGAAGCCAAATGCAATTAAAATCCAACATAATGCAGTTTGCCTCATTCAGCTCTTCAGTGGGATTATAAATAAATTCAGCCTTGTTAAGCAGATGTAGTTTCTCTCTGTGTGTACGCATATGCCAAAATGCACCCAAAACATCAAACCAGAGCAGGTGCAAAGCTTTGAAAAAAATTGCCCATTTCCCTTCTCTCAATGTTGGCAATGGTGAATATGTTTTCTTTAAAATACACCACACTGAAAAGTGTTATTTTGCTGTGTTCCTATTCTTTTTTGGAAAGTTTTGGAAGCAATTCAGATCATGGAGGAACTAGTTTGAACTTGGTTGTTTAGTGAGGAAACAAAAGTGTGGTCTCAAATGTAATGCATCTCGAAAACAACATAACTCAGGTCTCCTTGGGTGCATCTACACTATAGAATTAATGCAGTTTGTTACCACTTTAACTGCCATGACCCAGCCAGAGCCCTTTCACACACCCCTATATCGTACAATATAAAGGCAGAAAATCCTACAATATCTGCTTTGAACTGAATTTTCTGACTCAGTTCGGCACTTTCGCGTTGGCTTGGATTTCTCACGAGAACAGCCAAAGCTGGAAGCTCCATGTTGGTGAATTGGGCAGTGAGAGAACCTGGGAGCATCGGGAGGCTGAAGCAGCCCTGAGCGGTAGCTGAAGCCATGCTGAATTGAGGCTCCTGAAGGCGGAGCCCTTCCTTTGCCTCAGGGAGGATCTTTGGGGAGGGAAAGAGAGAGAAAGAGCTGCTAGGAGGGGAAAGAGTGCCGATTTCCCACGGCACACCTGATGATTGCTCACGGCACACTAGTGTGCCATGGCACACTGGTTGGGAAACACTGCTTTAGAGAAAGGACTCTATTAGACTCTCAGAACAGAGAGATGCTTAGACTATAGACCGTTAAGATTCTAAGAAAGATGCCCTGTGTTATCTGCACAGAGAAACTACTTCAAATCTATCTGCAACTGCAGTGATATGCAATATACCTGTATGCTGAATACATGAAGTTTGTGAGTAAACCAACAATGTTATTTTAAAGAAGTCTACTTATTTTGGTCTCAGGAGCATGATTTAAACCAAGATGTTTTAAGGGAGAGTAGATGATTTTTGGGCAACTGAAAGAACACTTCTGAAACTCTGCTATATGTGTGTGTGTTTTGTACATTGGCATATCTTTGTCCCTAACAGTTCAAAGAGAAAACTAGGTATATCAGTTTAACAGCTGAGAAACCTAACTGCCTTGCATGAATACTAGTGAATATTTACCATTAAGGAGAAGGTTGACTCAACTGAGTTTTTAGCTCTTCTCAGGGAGATTCCTGGCTTTCCCAAATGGCAGTGAATGCAATTTTCAGAAAGGTTATGGGAATTTCCATTTCCCAATTTTTTTGTGTAGGCTAATTACATTGCTGCAAATGAATTATTTATTTCTAGAATAATTGCAATACTTCTTACTAGAATAGATGATCCTATAGTTGCCTTTACAATCCTTCCAAAGCACCCTATTTTTTTTGGTGAGGGAAGGGAATCAGATTCAGAACTGGTCATGTGATCAGCAGTTTAAGTGGGGGATTTAGGGGGAGAAATGTCCCAAACTTCTGATTCATCCATTTTCTTCTCACTGTATTATTCAAATGTCAACATTCACTCTGTGAAATGTCATCCCTGTGCCTTTGGATTTCAAGCTAGTATTTTACACTAGCTTTATAATTGCTTGAGACGATTACCTAGAAATCCAAAGTAATTTCTATAATCATAATGTTTCGTAAGTATTTTCAGATACTTTGAATCAATGGCAGTCTACAACACTTATTTATTTATTTATTTTGCATATTTGTATCCCGTCCTTCTTACCCCCAAAAGGGGACTCAGGATAGATTCACAACAGGCATTTATTCAATGCCAACAACAGTAATAAATAACAACAGCAATAAATAAAAATAGCAATTAAAGCATTAAATTACTAAAACATTGTTTAAAAATAACTTCTTTAAGATGTGTGAGAAAAATGTAAATCCATCTTAAGTCACCCCTAAAATATTTAGCATCATAGTGGAGACAGCTCCCAACAATGCTTTGCTGCTGGGATAAATCTATTTTCCCTCCAGTTTCAGAAATTCAGACGAACCTAGAAAGAAGAGAAAAGTTAGGCGGTAAGGAACAGATGAGATCATTGACCCTACTAATAGTCACTCTATGCTGTGAATATGCAAACAAGGTCTTCACTACAATTTTAGACTTTTTAAAAGACGGTAAGACTATTCTGACACCTGTAATGACCCTATTAAATGTCAATATATCCATGGTTGAATGTCAATTAGTATCTAAATGATAAACTGGAACCCACATGTCCAATGCAAATGAAATGCATCTATTCCAAAACAACTGAAAATGTCACCTTTGTGTTTAAAAGACTGACATTTTATGCAGTCTTTCTCTTTCTGTGACAGAGCTCAGTTCAAGCACAGGTATAATGCAGCTCCATTGCTTGATGGTCTTGGAACAAGCATTCCTTTGCAAAGATCAAGGGGAGCCATAGCAACCAATTATCTTGTCCATGAAGCAGGGGATTTTTAAAGAGTTCACATAGAAAATTATCTTGGCATTTGACCATCACTTCTTCTAAAAGGAGATTTGATCACTAGTCCTCAAATACAGTTCTGGAAAGCAGGATATGTAACTTGTCCAAATACAAAAGGCTATGGCGTGAAAAGCAATGTCTCAGTCCAGGCTTGTGTACAAAGTGTTGTTGCTGATGGAATCACCTGACCTAATATTTCAGAAATCTTGAAGTTATTTATGTAGAGGTATGTGGCTGCTTTGCTTTTAACCTGGTCTTGTATACGGCTGTCTGCATCAGAGAGTGAGAAGACAAAACTAGTTTCAGAAAGCTGGAACAATCTGTTTGTGCTCAGATGGTCTCCAAGTGTTGTTTGGGGGAGCAGAACAGCAGCACTGTGGGAAGCAGACTTTCGAGCAAAGACAAGTGACAGATATGATCTATTGGAATTCAAAACAGCTTGCTCCATTTTTCTGCTTACCTATGGGATCCTGGAACTTGTCGTCCAAAACCTACTACCCCTAAAGGTTTTGTTGGAAGCGTAGTATTCTATAAAGAGCTCAGGCCTTGCAGCTCATATATGTTCAAAGATAATTGAGACTGGGAAGTTTTTACTAGAGATTTTTCAAAAGTTGAGAAAGCAGAGACACAAAATGTTGTGCTTCTGATCATGTCTCAGAGGGCCTGTCTAGACCAGGGGTGCTCATTAGGTATATCGCGGGGGGAAGGCTCAGTCCTGCCCCGCAGGCTCCCGATGCTGCCCAGGTGCAGAAGGAGGTTGGACTGGATGGCCCTTGGAGGTCTCCTCCTATTCTAGGAACCTGTTGTTGTTGTTGTTGTTGTTGTTGTTATCAGAGGCTGAATGGCCAGCTGTGAGGAATGCTTTGATTGTGTTTTTAACAAAACACACAAGGAGACTGTATATTATCAAAAATAACATATATATTAGTGCATAAACAAGTAAGTGGTAGATGCTGTAAGGTAGTGTTTCCCAACCTTTTTTGAGCCGCGGCACACTTTTAACATTAAAAAAATCCGGGGGCACACCACCAATCAAAATGACACAAAATGACACTGGGAGCAGCTGCTGGGAGTGCCGAAGCCGGGGGGGGGAGCCAGGCCACGCCATGTCCTGCCCCTCCCCCCAGCTTCAGTTCTCCCACAGCTTTGCCAGCCTTAAGGGGGCAGTGCCAAGCCAGCATTGTGCTGGCTCTGCCACCGCTGGCTTGGCACTGCCCCCTCAAGGCTGGCAAAGCTGTGGGAGCGCTGATGCTGGGGAGGGGTGGAGCCAGGCCACGCCATGCCCCTCCCTGGCTTCAGTTCTCCCACAGCGCCCGGTCCCTTCTTCTTTTTCTTCGCCGCCGCCCGGCCTTCCTCCCCTCCTCTCCCAAGCAGCAGGAGTTCGGCAGGAGGAGGGGGGAAGGAAGGGGGCAGAGAGCTTTTCTCGCGGCACACCTGATGATCGCTCACGGCACACTAGTGTGCCACGGCACACTGGTTGAGAAACACTGCTGTAAGGGAGCAATGACAATAGTTACTCCCTGGCGCTTACATACACATCAATCGTGGCATAAATACCATACAAGAAAGTGCGGCGTGGTTCTCAGATGGAGTCCCAAGGGTGGGCGTGGTGAAGCTCAAAAGGGCGACGAGGCAAACAGTTGGGATGAGGATCAAGTTGCACAGGCGGAGAGGAAAGATAAATAGGAAATGGTGCCCGCAGTGATCCTGAAGGCGGTGAAGGCAAAACGCCTTAGTTTGTAATCCCAGCTCCAAAACATTGTCGCGGGAGCAGTGCTGAATGCGCTGTTTCTCGGGCCAGAGAGCCGCCGTCCTTGGAGACAACCAGGAGGGGAACCACAGGCGGGACAGCAAAACAGACCACAAAAAGCGCCGGGCACACATAGCGGTTTCAGCTGCAGGGGGCCCGATCCGTTTCGCCGATACGCGGCTTTTTCAAGCGGCCAGGTGCGATGGAAATCACGGGCGTTTCACAAACCAAACAATATTGTGCGGTATCATGACCCCATCATGGGTCCATGGAATTGCCTATGATGGGGCCATGATACCGCACGATATTGTTTGTTCTGTGAAACGCCTGTGATTTCCATCACACCTGGCCGCTTGAAAGCCGTTTATCGACGAAACGGATCGGGGCCCTGCAGCTGAAACCGCGGCGTGCCTGGGCTTTCTTTGTGGTCTGTTTTGCTGTCCCAGCCTGTTTCCCCCTCCTGGTTGTCTCCGCGACGGCGGTTTATGGGCTATGGTTCGAAACAGCGCATTCGCGCAGCACTGTTCCCGGCGATCGGCCGTTTTGGAGTTGGGATTACAAACTAAGGCGTTTTTGCCTTCACCGCCTACGGTCTGCGGTTCAGGATCACTGCGGGCACCATTTCCTATTTATTTTTCCTCTCCGCCTGTGCAACTTGATCCTCATCCCAACTGTTTACCTCGTCGCCCTTTTGAGCTTCACCACGCCCACCCTTGGGACTCCATCCGAGAACCACGCCGCGCTTTCTTGTATGGTATTTATGCCACGATACATGTGTATGTAAGCGTCAGGAGTAACTATTGTCATTGCTCCCTTACAGCATCTACCACTTACTTGTTTATGCACTAATATATATGTTATTTTTGATAATATACAGTCTCCTTGTGTGTTTTGCTACATTGCATTTACAGTATCTTCACTGTTTGTGTGTAGCCTTGATTGTGTTTTTCCCTTATAGCAGAAGGAGGTTGGACTGGATGGCCCTTGGGGGTCTCCTCTATTCTAGGAACCATTGTTGTTGTTGTTGTTGTTGTTGTTATCAGAGGCTGAATGGCCATCTGTGAGGAATGCTTTGATTGTGTTTTTCCCTTATAGCAGAAGGAGGTTGGACTTGATGGCCCTTGAGGTCCCCCTTCTACTCTAGGAACCTATTGTTATTGTTGTTACTATTATTATTATTAGCAGAGGTTGAATGAATATTATCATTATTATTATGAATAAATTCAGAGGCTTATTATACTCACATTTAGTTGAATTCAGTCTTAAAATATATTATATGGCTCTCACTGAAATAAATTTCCAAACATTTTGCTTGTATGGCTCTCTGCGTAGTGGGTAGGTAGATCGTTTTGACTTTGTTGTTTGATAATTAGATCGCAGGCTGAATAAGTGTGAGCACCCTGGTCTGGATTATATGGCAGTGTAGATCAAGCCTTAACTACCAATGTAGACAATTTTGAAGTTTGGGGTATTTTGGAATTTGGGATTCCAGATAAGTGATGCTCAGGCTGCCTAATACAT